>PVJD01002644.1:0-194090 GCA_004026545.1 Mormoops blainvillei | reverse complement strand
TTTTCCTTTCCTATTCTTTATTTTAGTTCATTTTATTTTTTCTCTTTCTCTCTGTATTGTTATTATTATTTTTACTATAATGTTTTATTTCATTTTTCTTCCTTCTTTCCTTTCATATTCCCTTTCCAGTTTTGTTTTTCCTTTTCTAATTCTTTTTATTTCTTGCCTTTTATTATTAGTTTTTCTTTTTTGTTTTCTTGTGCTTTTTGCCTTTTTTTTTTCTGATTCTTTTTGTTGATGATGGTGGTGTTTGTTTCTTTTGTAATTGAGTTATTTTCTACTTCGTTTTGTCTTGTTTTGTTAAGTCAGTACCTGTACAATAATTTGCATGATGTGGTCAGGGTTGAGCCTCACAGACAACCATCACCAGGTCAAACGAAGCCACAAACAGGACAATAGCAATTAAAAATCAATTACAGCAGAGGGGCCCAGATAACACAAACAGGGGTCATTCCTAGAGCACTCAGCTTAGGTGATCAAGGAGAATGAGCCACTGGGTCCCACAGGAAACCTTCTACAGAAGGCCCACCCACCAAATCTAAGAGCCACAGTAGTTTTGTTTAATACATAGAAACAAACACAAAGAGACAGCCAGGATGAAGAAACAAAGAAAGAGGCCCCAAATGAAAGAACAGGAGGAATCTCCAGAAAAAGGACCAAATGAAATGGAGGCAAGCAATTTATCAGACACAGAGTTCAAAGCAATGGTTATAAGGATGTTCAACAGCATGAAAAAGGACACAGAAACCATGAAATGAAGAATCCACTGGAAGGAATAATCAGTAGGTTCAATGAAGCACAGGATCAAATCTGCAAATTAGAAGACAAGGTAGAAAAAAATCAGTCAGAGCAGCAAAAGGAAAAAAATAATTAAAAAGCAAGAAGATAGTTTAAAGGATCTTTGGGATAATGTGAAACATAACAATATCTGCATCATAGGGTACTAGAAGGAGAAGGAAGAGAGAAAAAGATAGAGAACCTGTCTGAAGAGATAATAACAGTAAACTTCCCTAACTTGGTGAAGGAAGAAGTCACACAAGTTCAGGAAGCTCAGATAATCCCAATCAAAATGAACACAAAGAGACCCACTCCAAGACCCATCATAATTAAAGTGACAAAGGGTAAAGACAGAGAGAATCTTAAGGGCAGCAAGAGAGACAGTTAGTTACTCACAAGAGAATTCCTGTGAGGCTGTCAGCTGATTTTTCAACAGAAACACTTCAGGCCAAAAGGGATTGGCGTGAAGTTTTCAAAGTGTTGAAAAATAAGGACATGTAACCAAGACTAATTTGTCCAGCAAGGCTATCATTTAAAATTGAAGGTCAAGAAAAGAGCTTTCCAGACAAAAAAAAAAAATTAAAATTAAAAAATAACATAAAGGCATTTATTACCACCAAACCATCATTCCAAGAAATATTAAAGGACCTACTTTAAGAAGAAGAAATAGGGGGTGAGAGTAACATAGGTACTGTGGGAAAAAAATAATAATAAATAAGTACCTATCCATGATTACTTTAAATGTCACTGAATTAAATACTTCAATCAAAAGATATAGGGTAGCTAAATGGATAAGAAAACATGACCCTTATATATGCTGTCTATAAGAGACCCACCTCAGAACAAAAGATTTCCACAGGCTGAAAATGAAAGGATGGAGGAAAATGTTCCATGAAATGGAAATGAAGAAAAAAAAAAAAAAAGAAGCCAGGTGGCAATACTTACATCTGATAAAGCAGACTTCAAAAAAAAGGCCATAACAAGAAACAAAGAAGGCCACATAATAATAAAGAGATTGATTCAATAGGAGGATATGGCCCATGTAAACATATATGCACTAAATATAGGAGAACCTGAATATATAAAGAAATGTTGGTGGGCTTTAAGGAGCAAACTGACTGCAATACAGTCATAGCAGGTGATTTTAACATCCCGCCATCATCAATGGATAGATCTTTAGACAAAGAAAGTCATCAAGGAAATGGCAACCTTAAATGACTCTCTGAGTTGTATGGATTTAAGTTATATTTACAGGACATTTTATCCCAAGGTAGTGAAATATACATTCTTCTCAAGTGCACATGGAAAACTCTCAAAGAAAGACCACCTGTTAGGACACAAATTTTTTTATTTTTTATTTTTCAATTGCTTTATTAACTACATTTTTCCATGCAGTTGGGTGAAACTACTATTGACTGTAATTTAAGACTATGTGCCAAGGCAATCTCTAATTAGAAGTTGGTAACACAGAACCCACTTGACACATGGAAATCACATAATGTTCACAGCAAACAGATCAGTAAAGACAAATCAGGGAATGCAAGGAAAAAGAAGACAATGGTGGAAGTCATAGCATTAATTTCACAGGAAATGACAGGAATCAAGGCATAAGGCAAATTCATCATGATGGTCCTGGTGATTAGAGAGCTCCCGTTAACGATACACAGATAATTCCTCAACTGCAGCTCTCTAAGTTTTCTTCTGATTGCTCTCATCCCCTCTATGAACATTTACATATCATATCCACCTCCACCCATCCCATCATTGACCTGCATGTTGGGTATGGCCCATCAGAAGTGAGGGGCTGGTTAGTGAGCCCGTACCCACCTATTATTTCTTGCTGACTGGTAGCCCTTGTCCCTTCCAAAGGGTAGACTTTCTCTCCATTCTGCATAGGTTGTTCCATTTCTTTGTTTCTGTGATGGATATTTGTCATGATGATATTTTTTTCATGGTTGTTTTTCTGAGCCTATCCTTGCTGTCTAGCCCTTCACTCATTCCTCTCTGTAAGTGTACCTCCATAAAACTTGGACCTGAAGACCTGTTCTACTTTCCTGGGCCTGATGCTAGCTTGCTGTGTGCAGGGCAGCAGGGAGCTGGTACCCAGAAGGGAGTGACGACTGTACCAAACAGTGCATCACTCTCCACAAAAGAAGTCTTAACAAATTCAAGAAGATTGAAATCATATCAAGCATTTTCTCAAGTTACAAAGTTATGAAACAAGAAATCAACCTCAATAAAAAACTAAAAAACATTCAAATACAAGGAGGTTAAATAGCATGTTATTAAATAATGAATGGATTATCAACAAGATCAAGGAAGAAATAAAAAAATTGCCTAAACAAGTGAAAATGAGCACACAGCAACCCAAAATCTATGGCACTCAGTGAAAGCAGTCCTGACAGGGAAAGTTCATAGCATTACAGGCCTACTTCAAGAAGCAAGAAAAATCTTAAATAAACAGCCTAACCCTACACTAAAAGAACTAGAAAAACAACAATAAACAAGGCCCAGAGTAAATAGAAGAAAGGAAATAATCAAGATCAGAGCAGAAATAAATGACATAGAGACTTAAAAAAAAAAAGTAAAAAAGTAATGAAACCAGGAGCTAGTGTTTGAAAAAAAATATTAACAAGGTTGATGTACTTTTAACCAGACTCATCAGCAAAAAAAGAGAGAGGACCCAAATAAATAAAATCAGAAATGGAAGAGGAGAAGTAAGAACTGATACCACAGAAATACAAAGGATTGTAAGAAAATACAATGAACAACTATATACCAATAAGTTGGACAACCTTGGAGAAATGGATAAATTTGTAAAAACATACATTCTTCCAAAACTGAATCAGGAAGAATCAGAAAACCTGAACAGACTGATAACTAAAAATTGAAGCAGTCATCAAAAAGCTCCCAGCAAATAAAAGTCCTGGACTGGGTGGCTTCAAAGGCAAATTTTACCAATCATTCAACACCTGTCCTTCTCAAACTATTCCAAAAAATTCAAGAGGAGGGAAATTTCAAAGCACTTTTTATGAGGCCGCTATTATCTTAATTCCAAAACCAGATAAAGACACTACAAAAGAAGAAAATTATAGGCTAATATTTTTGATGAACATAGATGATAGTACCTTCAGCAAAATATCGGCAAACTTGATCCAGCAATACCTTAAAAAGATCGTGTACTGTTATCAAGTGGAATTTATCCTGAGGATGCAAGTTTAGTTCAGTATTCACAAATCAATAAATGTGATACATCAGAGAAACAAAATGAGAGATAAAAATTACATGATCAACAGATGCAGAGAAAAACATTCTATAAACTCCAGCACCCATTTATGACAAAAACTCTCAGCAAAGTGGAAATAGAGGGATGACACCTCAACATAATAAGGGCCATATATGAAAAACCTACAGTAAACAATATATTCAATGTACAAAAATTAAAAACATTTACCTTAACATCAGGAACAAGGCAGGGATGTCTACTTTCACCACTCTTTTTCAACATTGTCCTGGAATTCCTAAGCACAGCAATTACACAAGAAGAAATAAAAGGCATCCAAATTGGAAATGGGAAAGTAAATGTGCCATTATTCACAGATGACATGCTATTGTACATAGAAAACCCTAAAAACTCTACCAAAAATTCACTAGACCTAATAAATGAATTCAGCAATGTAGCAGGATACAAATCAATACTCAGAAATTCATGACTTTTATACACCAATAGCAAACTATCAGAAAGAGAAACTAAAAAACAATCTCATTTACTATTGCAACAATAACAATAAAAATAAGATACTTGAGAATAAATTTAACCAAGGAGGTAAAAGACTTGTGCTTGGAAAACTATGGAACACTAAAGAAAGAAATTGAGAAAATACAAATAAATGGAAGCACATACCATGTTCATGGATTGGAAGAATTATCATCATTGAAATGTCCATCTACCCAAAGCAATCTATAGATTCAATGGAATTCTTACTAAAATATCAATGGCATATTTCACAGATCTGGAACAAACAATTCAAAAATTTATATGAAACCAAAAAAGACTCCGGACAGCCTCTTCAATCTTGAGAAAGAAGAACAAAGTTGGGGCCCTGACTGGCATGGTTCAGTGGGTTTGGTACCTTCCCCTAAATCAAAAGGTTGCTGGTTTCATTCCCAGCTAGGGCACATGCCTGGATGGCCATGCTCCCATTTGGGGACATGCAAAAGGCAATTGATCAATGTTTCTCTTTCACATTGATCTCTCTCTCTCTCTCTCTCTTTCTCCCTCCCTCCCTCCTTTCTAAAAATAAATAAATTAGTTAAATTTTTAAAAATCTGGATTATAGTTTATTTTGATTTTCTTCTGCTTTTGTTTTACACACAAAATGGATTTGATAACTATTTAAGTTTACTCATTTACTTTTTTCTTTATTTATTCTGTGTCTGATTTTTTTATTGTTGTTCAGGCACAGTTGTCTCCATTTCCCTCCTACAACTCCCCCCCTGCCCCATGCATCCCCACCTCCCACCCACAAACCTACCCCCTTTGGGATAAATAAATATTTTTTACAAAAACAAAGTTGTTGGTATCACAATACCTGTTATCAAACTCTACTGTAAGGTCACTGTAATCAAAACAACCTGGTACTGGCATAAGAACAGACACATATATCAATGGAACACAACAGAATGCCCAGAAATAAACCTATATCTTTATGGTAGATTAATATTTGAAAAATAAGGCAAGAACATGTAATGGAGTAAACACAGTCTCTTCAATAAATGGTGTCGGGAAAAGTGGACTGGTGCATACAAAGAAATGGAACTAGATCACCAATTCACACTATATGCAAGAATAAACTCCAAATGGATAAAAGAATTACATGTAAGTTGCAAAACCATAGAAATCCTGGAAGAAAGTGTAGGTAGTAAAAATTTCAGATATCTCACACAGCAGTATTTTTGCAGATTTATCTCCCAGGGCAAGGGAAAAAAAGGAAAAAATAAACAAATGAGATTACATTAAATGAAAAAGCTGCACAGCTTTCTTTAGCACAGCTAAAGAATCAGCAAAGTGAAAATGAAACCTACAGTATGGGAAAACATATTTGCCAAGGATACCTCAGACAAGAGTTTTATCTCCAAAATATATAAAGAACTCACATGATTCAACACCAGGAGGACAAACAACCTAATTAAAAAATGGGCAATGGACCTGAATAGACTACCTCTCTAAAGAGGAAATACAGATGGCCCACAGACATATGAAAAAGTGCTCAAGATCACTAACCATCAGAGAGATGCAAATTAAAACCCTAATGAGGTATCACCTCACATCTGCCAGAATGGCAGCCATCAATTAATCAACAAACAGAAGCTAGTGAGAATGTGGAGCACAGGGAACCCTCGTGCTCTGCTGGTGGGAATGTGGACTTGTGCAGCCACCGTACAAAGCAGTATGGAGTTTCCTCAAAAAATGAAAAATGGAACTACCTTTTGACCCAGCTGTTCCACTTCTGGGAATATATCTTAAGAATCTAAAAGCACCAGTTCAAAAGAATATATGCACTTCTATGTTCATAGCAGTCTTATTCACAATAACTACAATCTGGAAACAGCCTAAGTGCCCATCAATACATGAATGGATTAAAAAAAAAAGCTGTGGTATTGTACATTTACACAATAGAATACTATGCAGCAGTTAAAAAAGGGGCCTCTTACCTTTTGGAACAGCATGGATAGACCTGGAGACTATTATGCTAAATGAAATCAGCCAGTCAGTGGAAGACAAATACCATATGATCTCACTTATATGTGGAATCTAAGAAACAAAATAAACTAACAAAATAGAAACAGAGTCATAGGTACAAGGAACAAACAGCTGTCAGAGGGGAGGTGGAAAGGGAGGACTGGATGAAAGTAGGTGAAGGACGAAGGGATTAGGCAAAGAGCGCATTTGCACGACCCGCGGACACAGACAAGAGTGTGGGGGCTGCCTGAGTTGGGGGGGTGGGCAGAGGTGGGCAAAGGGAGAAAATGCAGGGACATGTGTAATACATAAACAATAACATTTATTTAAAGAACTATCACTCATTAATTTTACAATAATAAAATTAATGCACAAACTTATTATGACCTAATATTTATTACACTGTATTTATTGAGATCCCACTGAGGGCCTGGTATACTTCTTTGTCTAAGGCAGAGATTTTCAACCCATATGCCTCAAGAATTTTTAAAATCTGCAATTACTGATTATTTAGCTTTAGGCACTGACTTTAGCCTCTCAAAAAATGACAACAGCCAACACAACAATAGCCGTCTGGTGTGAATGAATGAAATGATATATTTTTTTGTCAGATCAGGAAAAAAAAATATTTTTGGTATGCCACAGAATTTTAGTAATTAGTTTATGTGTGCCATGATATGAAAAAGGTTGAAAATTGCTGGTCTAGGAAATTCAGTGGTCAACAAGACATGTGTCTGCTCTTAAGGGAGGCAGAAAGAAAACAGTGAGAGATTAGAGACAGATTTTCAAAAATAAACAAGTAAATGCAACAGGTAATTTTAGGCTATTAAGCAAATAAAACCAGATAATGTTAGGAAAAGGAGTAATATAGGGAGAAGTTTTCCTTTAGGCTAAGTAATCAGAAAATACCACACCAGGTCCATATATCAGTATATAAAATAGTAGCTGGCATAGATTTAAAAGATATTTTTTTCTGTCCTCAAGAAACTCACAATGGGGTAAGGACACATGAAAATAAAATAGTATAATAAAACTTGGTGACTTATAGTTTTGAAAATAAACAGTAAGATAAAATATGCAATATAATCTTTTAGAATGCAGTTGTAATATTATTAAACTTATTTGTCATCCTTTCAACTTGTTTATAATTAATTCTTCCTACAAATTAGTCCCTCATGTATGTATATATCTAAATTTAGTTGCAGATGGAGGCTTTATGCATTTCAGAAAGATTAAAGGTCATGAAGAAAGTGATAATTATTCAGAAATTGGAAGCAGGATCAGCCCAATGGTATCACGCAGGTAGAATAATCCTGGGTTTGGAGAACATGGTAAATTTTGGGATAACCAAGAGACAGCTCCTTGGTTTGGAACAGCTATTAATGGACTGTAGTGCGAGAAGCACAGAGATCAAATTCGAATCATGCATATGGTTCATTTTTATTTATTTACCAAAAACCAAAAACTGCTTTGAAGAATTATTTAATACTCAGGGGTAAGTATAACACTATGTCTTTACTCTAAAATATTCAACATAGTATTAATAATATAGGCTCTGGAATCAGGCTCCCTGGTTTGGGACCCAGCTCTTCTATGTGCAAATACCCTATGGTTCAATTTCCCCATCTTTAAAATCTTTTTTTATTCTTCTCTTTTTGGAAATGTTAAAGGTTATAGAAGGTAAAAAATGAATAAAGAATAATGTATGGAAGCTAATAAACACTCAATAATTATTGGCTAGCTTTACTATAAATAGGCATCCTACCTCTTAGGAGAGATATGGGGTTCTATGGTGTTCACCAATCAGGAGGTTGCTTTCGATAAGATGGGTCGGGGGGATTTGAGCTGTGCCTGGAGAATAAGGAGCATTTGAACATGCAGAGATGGAGGGGGGAAAAAGGTAAAATCAGAGAGAGGTAGAAAAGCAAAGCTTCTTCAGGAACGGTCAGGTCTCCATTTCATCCCTTAAAAGCTGATGTGTTAAAAGGACATTGGAGGCCAATTTTGTTCCAAAGAGGTATAAAAAAAGTACTTTCTGTAAAAAAAACTGGGTATTTCTAATAAAATATAAAGGGTCTGCAAAGGGAAAAGATTAGTGAGACAATAAAAATAAGAGAAGATAAGTTATAAATACAAAATGGCAAAAGAAGAAATAAATGTCAACCTATAAAAAATACTCTCCCTCAAGCAACAATGTATTTTCAAAGATATTCAAGGAAACAGCACATATACTCATTCTTCCCATTATAAATGATAGTGAAACAGGAAAAGTAGTTTAGAAACTCATAGATTTGACAAGTATTTGGCAACCATATAAAAATGCAGTATTTGGTTTCTGATAGGAAACCTTATTTTGGGTTTTGATTCACAGTTTATAGGAAAATGGAAAATTTTAGCTTGTTTAATAGTAGGGAGAAAAATGAAATAACCTTTTGTCCTACATTCAGCTCTCAGAAGAACCCAGTTCTTACCTGAGAAATAAAAATACATAAATATATATATCTAAAAGCAGTAAATAAGTTACCAAATGCAGATACTTTTAACATAGTATTTTTAACATAGAGGACCTGCATTTTTTATTCACTATGGTATTTCAAAATTTCCCTTGAAATAAGTTTATTCAGAACACAATAAAACTACTAAAAAATTTAAATGACCAGACTCAATTTTACAGAGTGAGAAAAGTAGACATAAATTTTGCTATCAAGATGCTATGCTGTGAGTCCTTTGAAAAAATAAAGTTATCTTGTTTATGATAATGCACGTACTAAGAGGACAGGCCATCAATTTAAATAATATGATGACAAAGAAATGTTTGCTTATGCCTGTGGTCCAGTTAGGCAGGTCAATGTAACGTTTTTGAATACAGATGTAATGCCCTGATTTACTAACCAACTCGCATTATCATTATTATTTTAAAAGAAGCACATTTATCAGTAGACATATTTTAAATTGTTAAAGCAAAACAGTATTCTGCTGTGCAGTTTTAGTCATGCTATTGATCGAGTCTTTGTGCAGGATATATCTTTTATTTCCCCTTAGTCTATTTTTCATAATGGGCTTTTGCTATCTTGCCTCTAATATGGGACCATATTCCTTTCACCACTCCATTTATTTTAGGTCTTTCTTTAAAACTAGCATAATATAATTGGTGGATATCTGTATACATTTTGTATTAATTCCAAGAAAATATTATGATGAGATTACTTCTCTTAATCCAGTCAACAAAATGAAGTAGAAAGCAGAATTTGGGGAGGTCTGTCCTAACTAAACCAGTTGGTGGCTCTATCCATAAATCCTGAGATCTCTGATATTAAGTGATGCTTCTAATTCCATCTATTCTCTTATCACCAGAATGGGAACTTTATCACTCAATCAACTGAAATCTCTAAAATGTTTTATTTGACAGCATTCAGTGTAAGAAGACAGACCAACTCATGTCTATTCTTTCTAGCTCTTGCTCTTAGTCTTATTTTTTTATACATGTGTTATCTCTTTATTTACAATATTTTTATCAAAACTTGTTCATATAAACTAAGTGTGTTTATAATATGGCATGTGACTTAAGGTTCCTTCTACATGGGATTCCATGATTCTATGATAAACTTTATAATGAACTCCAATATTGTGCAAATATGTATTTTTGAATTTATATTTTCTGAGTCATTCTTTACATTTTAGGTTAAACACACAACTTGTTTCAGACAAAGGGTGTCTGAATATTTTTTCCCAGTGGTGTTCCAAACTTTTTGCTGCTTAAGAAAGTGTAGGTAATGCAGTACACAGTAAACATATGGTTTCTTTTTTTAAAATAGGAACCTAAACTAATTTATAAAGATAAGGATACTGATGATGCTCCTGACTAGGTTATTATTTATAAAGAGCAAACCTAAAAATGTTGCACTACATATCGTTCTCAGCGCCCTTATGCTTCTAAATGAAACATTGTTACACTTGACCTGGGAGGCAGTGTGATAGCAGAAAGAACACTTGTATTTAGAAGCAGTAAAACTGGATTGAAGTCACGAAAAGCAACTTGTGTGTTTGTGGTTTTCAGTCCCACTGCATATATGGATGGGGTGGTGGTGGCAGTGGTAGGTAGAGATGGGTTATAATATGTTCTTAATTTAATAGTTCAAAGATTTAAGAATAAATATAAGAATAGAGTCTGCATATTCTTCTGACAATGTTTGGCAAACTTAACATCTTTGAAAAACTTTAAAATAGGAACCAAGTAGTAAAGGTTATGGTTTTAACTGCACTTGGAAACTTATAATGCAAGTAATCCGAATTATTGGTTGTAGCGGGATCTATTGGCTTTAGAAAACAGATAAGCACAAATCTTCTCTGGCTATAGAGCCATGCTACCACCTCCTGCAGAAAGCCATGATTGGCGTGAAGAACGCTGTGTCATAATTTGTGTAGTTTTCAAAAATGTGTTCTATGTCCACTGAAGTTTTCTTTCTACCCTTTCTCCCAGAAAAGCAGAAACTGGTACTGGAAAACTTAAACTGGCTGTAAATGTAAGGAGGTCATCCTATATGGGATAGCAAACAGATGTCAAATTTGTAGATTAAGATCTTTCAATCATAAGGCTCCAGGTACAGCCAGTAAAAAAATCCTCTTGGAATATATGGAGTAGTTATCTGTGATTCAAAAAGGCAGCCTATTTTTCCCTAATCACAGTGAGTTTTTAAATCATTTGCTGTTAGAAAATATTATTAAAAGTATATTAAAAATAATTGAGAGAAAAGGAATTACAAAAGCTAGAACTAATCAACTTAATGAATAAGGCTAAATCATTTCCCATACAGGAGGGGCAAAGTAGGTTTACAGTTGTGAGTACACAAACATAGTTTATTCTTGTATTATTATTTATTAATTTTCCATTATTTATTTGTGTTACCACTGTAAACTTACTTTTGCCCTTCTCTGTATGGTAAATTTATAGCATTTGCACAAATAATGCATTTTTTTCATGCATGCACGATCATTTATAAAGAAGTGCCTTATATTTATCATAGCAGAGATATAACAAGCTATACTTGATACTATTTTTAATGTTTTTAAAATACAAGTTTACATTCAACATTAGCTCATACTAGTTTCAGGTGTACAGCATAGTGGTGAGACAATCACATACTTTACAAAGTATGGGCCCCCCGATATTTCAAGTACCCAGTTGGCACTGTATATTGTTAATACAGTATTATTGACTATATTTTCTATGCTGCGCTTTAATTTACATCCCAGGACTATTTTGTTCTACCAATTAGTAGTTCTTAATTCCTTCTCCTTTTTTGCATGGTCCCCTAACTGCCTTCCACTCTGACAGCCATCATTTTATTCTCTGTATCTGTAAGTCTGTTTCCTTTTTGTTTGTTTGTTTATTTTGCTCTTTAGATTCCACATGTAAGTTAAATCTTACACCATTTGTGTTTTTATGTCTGGTTTCAGTTAGCATAACATAATCTTGGTTCATTCATGTTGTCCCAAATGGTAAGACTCTGTTTTTTTTCAATGGTCGGGTAATAGTCCACTTTATATGTGTACCACAGTTTTTTTATCACTCATCTACTGATGGACACTTGGGTTGCTTCCATGTTTTGGTTATTGTAAATAATGCCACAATAAATATAGGGATGCATGTATTCTTTCAAATTAGGATTTTGGGTTTCTTTGGATATATACTCAAAAGTGGAATTGCTGGGTCATAAGGCAGTTCCACTTTTTATTTTTTGAGGAAAATTCATACTGCTTTCCACAGTGGCTACACCAGTCTGCACTCCCTCCAATAGGACACTAGGGTTCCCTTTACTCCATATCCTCACCGACACTTGTTGTTTACTGAATTATTGATGATAGTGATTCGGGCAGGTGCGAGGTGATATATCGTTGTGGTTTTCATTTACGTTTCTCTGATGTTAGTGAGGTTGAGAATCTTTCCGTGTGTGTCTATAGGCCATCTGTATGTCCTCTTTGGAGGAGTGTCTGTTCAGGTCCCCTCTGCATATTTTTTAATTGGATTGTTTGTTTTTTTGGTGTTGAGTTGTGTTGGTTCTTTGTAAATTTTGGATATTAATCTTTTATTGGATGCACTATTGGTGCATACCTTCCATTCAGTAGGTAACTTTCTTTTTCTTTTTAATCCTCACCTGAGGATATGTTTATTGATTTTAGAGAGAGAGGAAGGGAGAGAGAAAGAGGCGGAGAGAAACATCAATGTGACAGAGAAACATTAATCAGTTGCCTTCTGTATGCAACCCAACCAGAGATTGAACCCACAACCTAGGTATGTGCCCTGATTGGGGATTGAACCCACAACATTTTGGTGTACAATATGATGCTTCAACCCACGGAGCCACCTGGCCAGGGGCAGTACAGTAGTAGGTTATGTTTCCATTTTGTTGATGGTTTCCTTTGATGTGTAAAAACTTTTGAGTTTGATGTAGTCCCATTTGTTTATGTGTCATTTTGTTTCCCTTTTCTGATGAGATGTATCAGGAAAAAAAATACTGCTTATGATTTTTTCTAGAAGTTTTATGGCTTTGGGTCATATATTTAAATCTTTAACTTGTTTTGAGTTTATTTTTGTATATGGTGTTACAAGGTGTTCTAGTTTCATTTTTTGCATGTATATACCTAATTTTCCAAATACCATTTATTGAATAAACTCTCTTTACCTCATGTTAATTGACCATATAAGTGTGGGTTTATTTCTGAGCTCTTTATTCTCTTCCATTGATTTATGTGTCTGTTTTTGTGCCAGTACCATATCATTCTGATTACTATAGTCCTGTAGTTTTGTATACCTGATCTAGTTTTATATCAGGTAATATGATACTTCCAACTTTGTTTTCCTTTCTCAAAATTGCTGTGTCTATTCAGGGTCTTTTGTGGTTCCATACAAATTTTTGGATGATTTATTTTAGTTCTATTAAAAAAACACCATTGGTGTTTTGATAAAAATTTTGTTAAATCTATAGGTTACTTTTGGTGGTATGGACATTTTACTAATGTTAATTCTTTCTATGCATGAGCATGGTATATGCCTCCATTTATCTTATTTTCTTCAATTTATTTCTTCAGTGTCTTTGATTTCTCTGAGCATAAGACTTTAACCTCCTTGATGAAATTTATTTCTAGGTTTGTTTGTTTTTTTCATTTGTAGATGAGATTGTTTTCTTAGTTCCCCTTTCTGATAGTTCATTAATGGTGTATAAAAATGCAATGAATTTCTCAAAACTTATTTTGTATTCTGTCACTTTACTGCATTCATTTATCAGTTCTAGTAGTTTTTTCTTTTTTTCGGTGGAATCTTTCGGGTTCTCTATGTACAGTATCATGTCATCTGCAGATAATGACAAGTTTCGCCTCCTCCTTTCCAATCTGGATGCCTTTTATTTCTCCTTCTTGTCCTATTGCTGTGGCTAGGACTTCTAAGACTATGCTGTCTGATTGTGGTGAATGTGAATATCTCCATGTCTTGTTCCTGATCTTAAGGGAAATGTTTTTAGTTTTTTACATTGAGTATGATGTTCACTGTGGGTTTGACCTATATAGCTTTTATTATGTTCAGGTATGGCCCCTATACTCCCTCTTTGCTGAGAGTTTTTATAATAAATGGGTGCTACATTGTAGAAAGTGCTTTTCTTGCATCTATTGATATGATCATATGATTTTTATACTTCCTTTTGTTTATGTGGTATATCATGTGAATATATTTGTAGATATTGAACCAATCTTGCACATGATGAGGTCTGTTTAAAAACAAATGAATGAGTACCAACATAAAGAAAAAATAATAAAATTCTTGAAGATTGAAATGTAATTTTCTTCATAGCCATTTTGTCAAAAAAATACCTTTAATAAAAATACCTTTTGTAATAAGAGATACTTCTTACTAGCTCATAAGTGTCATAAGTTTTATGCCATACATTCTTAAAAGAATATATTCATAATGTGGTATTTTTGTGGAAGAATTTGTTTCAGTGTTTGTCATTAGATAGAATAAGGATTTGCTTTTCCCTGAAATAAAAATAGTAAATGTGAAAAGAAAAATACAAAGAAACATAGATGTAAGCAGCCTTTAAGTTGGCTTCCAATATTCCTGACCTCATGGTATTCTTATCCTTGTATAATGTCCTTCCTTTGAGTGAGGACTGAACTTAGTGACAAACTTCCAACAAGCAGAACGCAGCACAAGTGATGGATTGTCACTTCCAAGATTAGGTTCCAAAAAGAGTTGGCTGTTGTCATGGGTGCTTCTTAGCTGGTTCCCCCGCCCTCCACCCTGTTTGTCTCTCTGTCGCTGTGTCTCTCACTCGTCACCAGCTTCCATGTTGTGAGGCTACTCAGGCAGCCTATAAAGAGGACTATGTAGAGTAAGAAGTCAATGCCGACCAGGAGCCAAGTGCATGAACGTGGAAAAGTGTTATTCAGCTGCAGAATAACCCTGAGGCACCTACATTCCCACCCAAGAGCTTGACTGAAACCTCATGAGTGACTTGGAGTCAAAGGAACTTAGCTAAGCAGTGCTAAGAACTCCAAATACACCAAACTATGAAATTAAAAAAAAAACAAGTGTTGTTTTAAACCTTTGAAGTTTGAGGGTAACTTCTTACACGGCAGTAGATATTATAATAGAATTGAAGAGAAATAAAAACTAATACTCAAGAGTATCATCATTATTTTCTTTTTCCATTCCAGAAATATTGCTTAAGGGAAATAGTTTTTAGCTAAAGGTCAAAATAAATCTTGGTTTTCCTGTTAAAGACTATCTTGTGTTTGCTTCCCAAAAGAGTATTTATATTTCCATAAACTTTAAGGCCACACTAAGTTTTATGTATATTTCAGATAAGAAAATCACTCTGAAAATTACATTGCTCTTCACTTCTTCTAATCACCCGGGACAATAGCAGCAAAATGACTTGCCAGTTGAGTTCCCTCACAGTAACACTGCACAGCTAATCAGCGTTCTCGCTCTGTAGTTACGGAGAGACTGTTAGCAAGGTGTTCCGCTTTATGACGCTGCAGGGCAACCATTATTCACCCCTGGTTTAACACCACGGCGAGGTGGCAGTAAGAAATCTAATGAAGAGACCATCAGGCCTGGGGCAGTAATTTCAGGAGAAATCATGCATGGTTGTTTAAACGGGGTGAAGAGTTGGCATTTCACGTTATCGACTGTTGTGCAGGAACTTCCCCTCCTCCTTTGTGCACTTGGGCCCCTGCGATTCCTTCCGTTTTAGTAAGCGGCGGAGCATATTATAACTATAGCCCTATCTTTGTGCCAGATTTCCCGGCAGCTGTTCCGGCAGTAATTTTTTTTTTTTTTTTTTACTAGATAACAATCTCTAAAAAGGGCTTTGAGAAGCTTTGCTACTCTTAACCTGGTTTTCTTTTCTTTTTTTCTTTTTCTTTTTTGTCTTTCATGGTTTTCTATAAAATCAGATTGCTTAAGTGAAAATACACGGGGATATTGAGGGATTTTTTTGCCCTAAACTCATATGTCTCCTTTTTCCTCTTTACTTAAAATGAAGTAGCATCTTTTACATATTTTCTAAGAGTTGTGATGTATGCACATACACCCTGATTTTCTTCTTTTGTTGTAACTGAACTTAGGCTTTTCACAAGATTGAAGTAATGTTATTATAAGCACGTAAAATCTTCACTGGGTAATTATGACATCTTGTCCTACTAAAAACAATCTATATACTTGAACTTCAAAGATAAGTATAGATTTTTTAAGCAAACTTTAAATATTGAATGTTTTGGCCTGGCTTTTAACATTTTTTGAGTTCATTAGAAAAAACATTTCTACATGTTTACCAAATGAAATAATGTATTGCATCTTTGTTATTTATACAAATGCCTTACTTAAAAGCAAATCCTATTACTTTTGTGTATCCTTAAAAAACATATTTATAGAAGATAGAAATGTACTCTCATCAAGTTAGAAGATATTCCTATTTCAGGGATATAAAGCAGTGAGTCATTGGCATAATTTTCTGAAGAGAAGTGTTTAATCACCAACTGAAATTTAACTTTACAATCTTTAAAACTGTGATTCATCATCCTAGGTTGAAAATCTATAGCTGAGGTAAATATTGTTTATTATTTTCCTCTGTAATTGAGTGCTTCAGTTGAATGCTAACGGATGTTTTTTTTCCAACGAGCAATACTTTTCTAGAGTGAATTTAACCACAAATTATAGACCAAAATAAGAAAATCAAATCAAATTTCTGAACTATCTAAAAGCAAAATTATTTAATTCTTTAGGATTTTATATATATCTGAAACATAGCCTGTAATCGTGTTTAAACTTTAGACTCTGTTGCCCCACGGCAAGAATGCTAAGGCAGTTCATTTAGCTGATAGGTCTCTAAGAGACCAATTGAAGCTATTCAGCTCAAATGGTATAGAAGAAGTCAATCCAGGTGCCTCACTGAGTTATATCTTAGCTTAATCACCTGGGCTGCAAAATGAGTCTGGTGGCATTTCTTCTGGGATATAATTGCAGAAGAAATAGACTCATGGTGGAAATTAAAGATACACTGATAGAACACTCTAATTTTTTTAGTCTGCCATTTGAATAAATATTTCTCATTGAGACCTACTTCTATCAATAACTGTAAACTTGTAAATATTCCCAGGTTGATCTTAATGGTGATGCTAAATTCAGAATATTGAATAATAAATCTCCACTCAAATTCAGTAGCCTTCTAACTACAGAAACAAACACTTTCATTTCCAAGCAGTTTCGAGAGTTTCAACCTTTCAAATGACAGGCAGACTGAAGTCTGTTCTTCTACTGGCTTCTCTTCCAAAAAATTTAAACACGATAGTGAACAGTGCTTGGATGCTTCACAAAACTGCCCAAGAAATTGCTGGCCTTCTTCAGAGCTGCACCTGCTGTTGCAGAACCTTGCAGGCCTCCAAAATAAATTGCCGGTTCTTCCTCCAAACCACTGGCAGGTTCTTCCGCTCAGCTTACCAGGCCACGTGAAGTCCAGCCTAGGCTATACATGCAATCACAAAGCACAAAGACTGCATGGTAATAAGAGAAATGATTACACGTGGTGCACTCTGGTCTTAAGTATTTACATCTTTCAGACTCCCCTGATTTACAAACTTAGCCTCGATCCCCATAAGCCCTAGATGAGGTAAATAAGTCTCCCTGTCTTCATTACAGTATTTTATTTGTCCAGAAAGGAGATGACGGCAGTTCAAACCCAGGAGCATTTTTATAATGGGGAAGTGGAATGATTTGTGATATGTTTCGGAATAAGATAACTGGACTTACTGATGGATTGGATGTGGAGGTGGTGGGAGAAGATCAAATAGCATAGGACCCTCTCATGGAAAGGATGTTGGAAATACAGAAGGAATACCAACTTTTGTCATGATTTTGGAAATATGGAAACCCTCTTCTGTCCATGGTCAATGAAATAAATGCATTGTTATTACAGTTTTTACCCAACACTACAGAGTCTCCTTAAGGACTGGGAGGAAATGCAGCATTCATTACCCACCTTTTCACAATTTTATTCCCTTAAAAGCCTAAACAGTTACATCGTAATAATTCTTCTTTAAATGGACAGGTTACAATTTGCTTCCTTAGATTCATAAAATAGCCCAGGTGGAGTGATTCTAACATACAAAAAGTCAATTGCTGGATACATGTAACTGAATTTATAAAATAAAATATAGAAATTATTCAGCTATGAAACACCATAAACACAGTCTTTTACTATATTTTATAAAATAGCTAGGCAGATTGTCATTGAATTCCGAGGGTAGATACATAAAAATCTCTTCGGATGCTCTAAGGGATTTTCTTAAAGATACAGGCAGACATTCTTCAACAAAACTAAGGCTGTGGTACAGGAGGGACCATGATGACAGATTGCTCTTTAAGAAAGACTGTCTCTTCTCAGAGACGCTCCTGACTGTAGTTCACCAAACAGGGCCCCTCACTCTAGCCTCTCAGTTCCCTTTGCCTTTCTTCCCAGCTCTTGCTACTCTCTGACCAAGTTAAGTGTTTGTCTTTTTTCCTTTTTATTGCTTATGTCTCCTTCCGTTGGCCCAGGATGGAGGACATATGCTGGGTCTTTTGTTTACCACTGCATCTTCAACATAGACTAGCCCCTTACAGGAAGCAAGCCCCTATGATCACTTGTGAAAGGTGTATATGAATTAATAAATGCTCCACATTTGATTCTGGCCACGGTCATCAGCAGAAGTTGCCATTTATCTTCAGTTCCACCCTTAGCCTTACAAAGAGAAAAATAAGGAAATATCAACTTCATTGTCTTTCCTGACACCTCTGAACTTCCATGTGATCGATGATTATGTTAGCACAGGGATCGCCACGGTATCTCTTCAGTAACACAACATCAGCAATAGAGACACGGCCCGAATAGCAAAACATCCCCTTTAAATAGGGGTACAAGTTACCGATGTAACTTGAAGTGAAAAATCACCTTGCAGACTTTTTGTTCAAAAAAGTAAGCAAGAAAAGCGTATTCTGAGTAAAAGAGTACAATATTTAATGATGGTTATTATAGTGATTAAATATAATAATAAAGCAATTATTAAGAACTTTCAAATATTTTAATACTGAAGTAGACTGGAAGCTAATATAAATATTAAAAGTCAACATGTTAGATAAGTAATTTATATGAACATAATATCCACTTTATGCAAAATTATGTTTATAAAAGTTTAGTGGAGATATTATACTGACTCATAAAATTAAAAAGAGTAGCTTTTTAAAACTAGAATTATCTTATAAATCTTTATTTCTATGTGGACCATGGTTCTTTCAAGAAAAGTTTTTTTTGAAAATTCTTCTCATATTTAAGAATAAAATAAAATTAAAACAGTAACTTTGCTACCTCAAAGTTTCCTGAGGAAGGAAACCTCCAAAATCAATTATGATGATTTTGATAAATCATCTCCCATCCAGCCTAAAGAACATAAAATGTATGAAAAAAAAACCCCAAAGTGTTAAAGTAAATATGGTATCAACAACATATTTTGTTTTCACAAATCAAACTTCTCAACAGGCTCCCTAAAAGGTCTTAGGTATAAAATTTGCTTTTTAATAGAGTAAACTTGATGTAAAACAAGGCAATCCCTTAGAGTGTTGAGTTTGTGAAGGTTAAAGATTTAATCACGTTTGCTGAAGTGACCGTGCTGAAACATCAAATATTTTGAATAATTGAAAACAAATTGCTTTTGAGAGCTACCCAAGGTACAAATGAAAGAAATGTGTTTTCTTTTTTAATGTTAGAAAGTTATTGATAAACATTTTTTTTCTGAATTATGTTCCTCTGTAAAATATGGTTAGTGATATCCAGTGAGCCAGTTCCAAATAAGTATCTATTTGGCTATGCCAGTATAAAATGCACTGCAGATAGCAAGAGTAACTGGTATCTGGGAATTGAATTAAGATATTAAGAACTTCATTGAGTTAAGAACTTAAATTCATCAAACTTTTAAAATTTGACTACTAAATTAAAAAAATAAAATTGTTTTCATAAAGTTTTAAATTCATTTATCTTATCTAGAAGTTTTTAATGTATAAATAAAAGATATGTTGATTTTTTAAAAGTTAATACATTCACTTTTTAGCAAACCATCTAATGGGTAAACCACTGTTGTGTAAAGATGCTTTAAATGAAGAACACAAAAGAGTTGTTTCATGTTTGAGCTCTTAGTCCTACACAATGCCAATGCTCTGAATTTTATGCATTGAACTTTGATAACGTGGCGTCCTACAGGGACCACTTATTTAATGTGCTTCATGGTGAGTTGTAGCACATGGGATTTATTTATTTAACAATGCAGTATGATTCACTATGGAAACAAAAGGAAGGTCAAGTTGAATACAACACTGGCTTTCTTTTTGAAGTGTTAGCTTAGTACATGTTATTGCCACATTGAGAAAATCTTTGATATGTGGTTTGTTTCCTATAAATGTACAATGAAATGGTCTTTGAAAATGGCACAGCTTTCTGTGATAAAAGCACAGATTTCAAAAAAAATGCAGTTCTTAACTGGTTTTATTTTCACACACACTGTGAGGAATGGTTACATTTGAAAAGTAGAAAATTGGTGTGAGAAAACTTTGAAATTAGCATTTGATAAAGAAAGTAAATTTGTTGGTCACACTTCAACTTGACCAATGAGAATGGTATTAGCTGCCAATTTAACAATTTCCTCATATACCATTTATTTCCAGCACAATGAAAAGAGAATATCTTGTTTAAAATTAGAATTGTTATTTGAGAGCATTTAGAGAGGTAATAATGGTTTTGTTGGCTTTGGCTTAATAAGAAATAGAGGATATTGATATATTAAATATTCTTTACATATATTACATAGCAAGTACTACATTAGAGAATACCTAGGGATTAGCTAAATGTAAATATATTCTATTTCTGCATTTTCTATGGATATAGAAAATGCCTAGAAATTATGTAAATAAATGTGAACTTTTTAAATGTAAAGTTTTAATAGAACTAATAAAATTGTATATATTGAAATCTACAAAAATTCCAATGCCATGTGTGAAATTAAAAAGGAAAACACAGTATTGGCTATATATTTTAATATATCTAAGCCCTTTCAGTTTTAGATATTTATGAAAAGGAAAATTAAACATCTAAATAGGAGAGTTTAAAATTTTGCCACTTCTTACAAATCAAAATAGTGTGGAAAACTAATATGTCTAGAAAATTACTTACATTTTTGGTAGAACATGTTTCCTTCTTCATTATCTGCTATAGGTGTGGAAGGAGTCTTCTGTACAGAAAACAATGATAAAGTTTTTCTCTGAAAGTATCAGGCTGGATTTGGTTGGGAACACAAAACTACTACACCTACCATGAGAATAACGAGTTTCGTGTAGGAATTAGGGTTCCCGCAATGTGGAAGAGCTGAAGTTCTGAAGCTTAAGAAGGTGGCAGCCAGGAATCAGATACTAGATTAATAGCGTGAAGCCCTGGAGTGGGACAAGCACGCCCGCACCTTGGGGGAGGCTGCAGGCTGCATGGGCAGAAGGGCTCTGGTCACCTGACTCCTCAGTGGCCAGCGGGGCACTCTGGAAATCCCAGCTTCTGCTTCACATTCACCTGACAGATCTCTCATTGGCTCACCACCTTAGCAAACAGTCACAAGTAGTGCGGGAATGGAATTCGGAGAAATGGAGCTGACAGCTTCCGAAAAGTGATGTTGCCAAGGTGACACCAACCAATCAACGGTCAAACATACAGTAACACTGTTTGTTTGGTTTTTTTCAGGGTATTAATTGGCAGTACATTAAAAACTGAAATACAGATGTTAAATTTCCAACACTATCAGTCTTTGTGTAGAGCATGATAATCCTGAAAGAAAGTGGCTCTAGCTTAGAGGCCTGCAGAAAGGGGCGGAGACTATTGTGCCAGGGGTCCTTGTGAGTGAAAGCTTTAACTGAAGGTGAGTGTGCACAGCAGGGGGGCAGAGATATTCAAAATGTGCCCCAAGTTCCTTCAAATCCTGCCCTGCTGAACTTCAAAGATTGGACCTTAATCCTTTTGATATAAAGGTATTTATTCCTCTTTTAAAACAAAAATGTCCTACAATGGGCAGTCTTGAAGTAGTTGTTGGCTCCATTGTTACAATCAGTTAAGAATCTGAGAGGAGGTTTCAATGCAGGTAAAGAGAAATGAGAACACGAGACCACTGGCTCATTGGATGATGAACAGAGGAGAAGGAAGACAAACATCCACGGGTGCCTACTTCCTCTGCTTGACAGTCATGTTTGAAATGAGTCCTAGGGATTATTTCACATTTTCTGACTTTCAGAACCACTTTTCTATTTTTTTTCAAAAAGGTTTTATTTATTTTATTTTTAGACAGAGGGGAAGGGAGGGAGAAAGAGAGGGATAGAAACATCAATGTGTGGTTGCCTCTCACGCGCCCCCTACTGGGGACCTGGCCTGCAACCCAGGCATGTGCCCTGATTGGGAATTGAACCTGCGACCCTTTGGGTCACAGACCAGCGCTCATACCACTGAACTATACCAACCAGGGCTCTATTTATTTTATTCTATTTTTAAAATATAGATTATATATTTCCACAATAACCATACAGTAGCATTATTGTTCTACCTTATTTAAATGCACATACATTACATGTATTTAAAAAAGCATCTTGATTAAAAAGCAATAGTACAAACAACACTATTTACCAACAGGAACAAGAACACACTTGGTTTTCATAAACAGTATTGGTTGTTGCCTTACAGAGGGAGAATATCAGCTTTTAAACTTCCGCTAGCCTAAACTGAAGCCTAATTACCTACTTATGAGACCATAAGAATATAGTGCTTTCGAATTAGGTGAAAGGCCCGTGGACACTTTTAGCAATGCATCTCACTGATACTAAAATTGTATTACCCACTGCAAAATAACCAGACCTGGAGGAGCGATAGAGGACATAGTAAATCAAGCTGTATTTCTAAGTGTAGCACGTTTATAGAACATTTACCTTCTCAGGACTCTGGGAAACACATGCAGCTACAAACAATTCTCCTAGTCATGAGGGAAAGTAGAAAGAAAAAGAAAACATATAAAATACAATCTGTTCCATATATAATTAATGCATTTACATAATTGAGTCATCCAGTCCCCAAATCGTATTTTTCCTTGAAACTCATTGCAGACTTAAAAAAAAAAAAAAAAAAGCCCTCAGGGGAAAGAGATATAAATAGGTCTTCTACCTGGGCCTATTTTCATTTTACTGAATAGAAAGTATTTGTTTCTGTAATTGCTTTACTGGTCCCAGGAAATGTCCTTTGTCCTGGTGAGTAATTTGAGTCTGGTTAAAAGTTAAGAATTAAAAAAGCCCGTTAATCACATTTGGACTTTTAGAATCATTGTCCTTAGATTAAAAACAAATCTAGCCCTGACTGGAGTGGCTCAGGTGGTTGGAGTATTGTCCTTTGCATCAAAAGGTCGAGGATTTGATTCCCCGTTAGGGCACATACCCGGGTCGCAGGTTTGATCCCTGGTCAGGGCACGGCAACCAATGATGAGAAGGCAGCCAATCGATATTTCTCACATCAGTGTTTCCCCTCCGCCTTCTTCTCTCCGTAAAAGCAGTGAAAAAAATGTCCTTGGGTGAGGATTAAAAAAAAAAATCTATCAAGTGTCCATTTTTGCTTGTGGATCTCTTTAGAGCTCGTGAAAAAAACTAGTGAAATTGTCTTTTCACACAGTTCAGGGACAGAAAACTCTAGCAGGAAATTGGAAATGTGAGATTCATCTTACCACAGAGAATGGTGGAAAGAACACAGATTGGAAGTCAGAAAGGGGGTGTTGTCTCAATGCTGGCTTTACTAACTAAATGTGTAACTGTGGGCATTTCATTGAACTATTTTGACCTTATGTTCCTCATTTGTAATTTGTAAAATTACACAAGTTCCCTTTCAGTGCATCATTTTATGATTCTGTCACTCTGTGTTATTTGCAGAACCAACATTATTTGTGTGAGAAAGACTTAGAGAGGCTGTGCTCCTATATAGGCTAAGGCTGCCATTCTTGACACAGCATGCATATATATATATATATATATATATATATATATATATATATATATATAAAATTCCTTTATATATATAAAGGGAATTACCATACAATCTAACAAAAATGGGACTACCATACAATCAAACAATCCCACTTCTGGGTATTTGTCAAAGGAAATGAAAACATTAACCTGAAAAGATATATGCATCCTTATGTTCATTGCAGTTTCATTTACAACAGCCAGGATATGCAAATAACCTAAGTGTTCATAGATGGATGAATGGATAAAGAAATCATGGCGTATACATATGAAGTCTGTCTGGAAAAAGCCTAACCATTGTTAACAATGGTTAACAACAGTTTGCACGACATTAGTGTAACCTGGCAGCCAAGGAGAGTGGACTGGAAAGTGCATGTCTGAACAATGGTGACTTTACTGTATTAGTCCTTGGGGGCAGTAGATGCCGTTGACTGAGTATGTGTACTGTGTGGCTGTCACATTCCAAATGACTGAGCAAATAGAGCAACGAATTTGCATGAAATTTTGTGTTAAGCTTGAATATTCCTCTGAGGAAAATATTCAGATGATTCAGAAGGTCACAGCCATGGGCAACTGGTGATTGACAGCTTCATTATGATAAACTGTCTGCTCATGCATCAGGTCTCATGCAGAGTTTTTTGTAGAAATATCAAATCATCTAGGTCACTCAGCACCCCTCCAGCCCAACTGTGGCACCCTGTAACTTCTGGCTTTTCCCAAAACTAAAATCACCTTCAAAAGAGAAGACATTTCGACTGTCCATGAGATTCAGGAAAATATGACAGGGCAGCTGATGGTGATTGGGAGAACTATGTGAATTCCCAAGATGCCTACTTTGAAGTGGGCTGAGGCACCATTGTCCTGTGTACAACGTTTCTTATATCTTGTGTCTTCTTCAATAAATGTCTCTATTTTTCATATTACATGGTTCGATACTTTCTGGACAGACCTCATGTACAATGGAATATTATTCAGCCATAAAAAGAATGAAATCTTGCTATTTGTGGAAACATGGATGAACATTGAGGCTAGTACACTAAGTGAAATAAGTCAGACAGAGAAATACTAGGTGATCTCGCTTATACATGGATTTTAGAAAGGATTGGTATTCGGTTACCAGAAGCAAGGCGTTTGGGAAATGGGGGGTGTGGGTTCAGGGGGTCAAAAACTACAAACTTCCAGTTATACAATAAATAAATCTTGGGGGTGTAATGTACAGCATGGTAACTATAGTAAAGAAATTTGCACATTTGAAAGTTGCCTAGAGAATAAAACCTTAAAAGTTCTCAGCACAAGAAAAAAAAAACCCATTTTGTAACTATGTAAGGGGAGAGGTGTTAACTAGACATATTATTGTGATCATTTCAAAATATATACAAATATTAAATCACTATATTATATATCTGAAACTAATGTAACATTATATCAATTATACCTCAGTAAAAAAGCACTGGAAAAGAAAAGAAATAACATAAAAGAGGAAGTCATAAATTGGGGCCCAAACTTGTATACAGTCTCCCTCCTAGAACCTTGACTTTCTCTTGAGCTATATGTGTATTGAAAGAGACCCACAATAGCTCGAAGGCTGAGAGAACTGAGTAGAAATATTAATATATACTAAGTACTAAGGAGATAATATAGACTATAATTGCTGCTAAGTTAAAAGTCTACTTGAGGAAATTAACAAGGTAATTCTGAAATTTTTATGGAAATACATACACTTAGGACAGACAAAACAATCTAGGAAAAACTAGAGCAAATAGTAAGGGTGTTTGCTGCTTGAGTGCGGGATATAATCGATAGGGGCACAAAGAACTTTCTGGGGCCATAGAAATGTTCTATATCTTGATATGATTAGTGGTTACATGAAGGTATACATTTATCAAAATTCATTGAACTTTACACTATAAGTGTATGCATTATGCCTTTTATAATGTGCCTTCAATTAAATGGAATATTGGAAAATAATAAGGTAATCGCAACACATTCCTTGTCTTTGGAGGAACTTACGCAAATTCAGAGCCCTGAACCTTAACCTTCGATACCTTTATGAAAATCCCGTCTTGTGGTTTCCCTGTTGTGTTCTCTGATTTCTGCCCATGCAGTCGCTAGTGTGGGCATTGCTGGTGTGGGGAGCTCTCTTGGTTAGTCCAATATTCACACTTTCCTTTCACTCCACCCTAGAGGCCCTGTGAGGTTCTGGCTGATCTTGGGATCTCCTGAAGCTCTGAGAAATTTAGCAGAGCTGTTAATGTGTTCAATCTCTATGCTTTTCTATGGATCAAGAAAAATCCTATTATTTTACTTGTAATGCTGAGGGACACCTGGATATGGTGCGAGGTCAACAAATTATGTTTTGGCCAATCGTTGAGAGGTACCACACTAACATTTCTTTCCACTCTGTTTTGATGGAGATTTTAGGGGAACTCTGGGCTCTTGCAATTTCTCCAGTGTCTAACCGCATTTTAAGGGCACAGGTGCATTATATCCTTGGATCTTCAAACTTATTTTTCTGAAAAATCATTTCCTGTAATTGGACTCATCTAAAAGGCAGAAAGTCTAGGGGGAAAGAATCCTCGCAGTCTCTCAGGCCTTCCCTTGGGATGAAGCGTAGAGAGTTTTGAAGCCTTCTTCTCACTCTTAATATCTATATGACCTGGGAAAGATACCTTATTTCAGGTCTGTGTAAGAATCTATAAAATATGCATACTCATAACACATATTTCCTTGTAGTTTTCAGAGGATTAGATGAAATAATGTAAGATATGTATAAAACTTTCTGTTGTATAGTAAGAAATCAAAATAAAATTAACCACTATTAGTCATTACTCTTGGATTATAGTTTGAGAAAGAAATTAGGATTTGTTATCAGAAATTATAAAATTCAGTGGTATCTTACTGCTCCTGAGGCATTGGGCAAAAAATACCCCAGCTACAGATGAATAAGGGACAAGAAATATATATGGTCGGGGGACAAGCTAGTATATTATACAAACCTATTACCCTGATTCACTTCTCCAGGCCATAATTGCCTATGTAGAGAAAAATAACATTCTTATGAGGCTATTGCAAGCATCACAAAGGAAAATAATGCATTCAAATTTCCTAGCACAATGCACTCAGTAACATTCAGAGAATTGACTTATATAGTTATCGTTTCTCATGAACTCAGGGGAGAGGAACATATGTAGGAAAACATTTATCAAGAATAAAATGCAACTATGGCCAACTGCATAGTTATTTCCAAAAGTACCGACCTGAATGAATTAGTCACCTAATAAAAATATTGAGCCGTCACCTTTCTCACTTAATAAGTTACATGAACATACTCTAATTTATTTCATAAGTTTCTATTATACTAATTATCTGAGGTAACCCTCAAAACCTGTGAGATAAATATTATCTCTCTTTAATGAGAGGTTACAAGTCCCATGGAGGTGACACACAGCTAAGTGACAGAGCTGGCATGCAAACCATGAATACTGATTTAAAATCTCTGGGCTCTTCCACCAACCCAGAACTTTTTCATGTGCTAAAACAGAGCAAGCTGTTTCCAAGCCTTCCCAGCTTTTCCAGTTAGGGCTCCCCTGAGTCCTCTCTCTTAACCAAGTTCTTTCTGGCTTGTTCTTCCATGACGCTTTTTTGCTCTTTATCTTTTTCTAATTAGTTTTGAAACAATGGTTTCATGCATTCTTTTCACTGGGTCTGAGATACTGCAGAGACTGAAAGAACAGTGACAATATGTTGTGGGGACAGGAGGTAGGAGCACTTAAGAGAGGGAAATAAATGGAATTTAAATGTGTATGTCAGTTCAGAAATGGGTAGGAAAGAACCATGAAAATGGTTTTCATTTATCTTCCTTTTAATCAAAGCCGGTGTTTGAAGAGATGAGGTCCATCCCTCAAGTCAGAGGGCTAAGGGTTGTGTAATCACCAGATATTAATCTGTGGTAGAACAGACTCTACTGTCCACATTGTTCCTAAGATGGGGGGGATTCATCTTTTAAAGGCACATTTTTAGTAATTTTGGATAGATGAAATTTTATCTCTAGAATGCTGGTATTAATTTGACCCGGTCTCATATTTTTCCAGTGCTTCTTTGTTTCTTTGTACACAAATATTGTAAAATAACCAAGACATTAACAGATAATGGAAATGTTCATTAAAACAGAGAGCTTGTGTACCAGAATAAGTATAGTTCTTAGTAGCATAAGAAAAATTTTTTGTATTAGTGTTGGTACATGAGAAGTTACTATCATTACTTCATGAATTTCAACATTTTTGATCAACTCATGATATAATTTTAGGTGAATTTTACTAAATTCAAGTATTTATTATGATAAAATACATTTATAGGAAAGCATGTGTTCAGTAATATTTTATTGTGACATATAACTATGAAATCAAGTAGAAGTGAGCACTATTATTTGACAGTCTCATGAACATTTGTCATTGAAGAGTCATGTAGCATCAAACACTGAAATCCTGACGTGTAAATTCAAAGTTATTACTAATACCTTACTCAGAAAGGACAATGTAAAATATTTGCATCATTTCTTACTGTCACAGGGAAAAAAAGACATCCTGAATATGTTTTTAATAATTCATGTTTCAAAGTCAACAGTGACATAAGAATGTGGTGAGGATGTCTAAATTTTATTATGAAACAAAATGCATTAATTAGTAAGAATTATTTTTAAAAAGGAGGAAAAGAAAGCCTATCAACTATAGCCTTAAAAAATAATTCTCTGGGTAAAGATGTAATTCATAAAAAACCTTAATAATTGCAGTCAATTCCAGTGTAATCAGGAATAAGACCAAAACCAATGGTGGAAATAGCCTAAAATAATGATACAAAAGATTGTTAAATGTGGCACTTGCTCTCTGGAAAAAAAAAATCAAAACCTCACTCTAAGTATCAATTTTAAGGGGCTTTCACTTACTGATTCTTTACCGAAGTGGAAAAGAATTCTTCGAATACATGTGATATCCTTTGGGTCTTCCCTGATTTCTGTAGTGAAATGGCCAAGCAGGTCTGGGTCTTGATTCCTGGCAACTAAAGCATTACAGGGTCTCACTAGCATTTCAGGGATGCAGAGCTGCTACCTGTTAGATTCTAAGTCCTTTGAGGGTCACATGGGGGCAAGAGGATGTTAACAGTATCGTTGCTTCTGGAATTTCTCATGTACCTTGAGCTGTCTCACGGCTTATTCAGGGCAGAAGAGAGGACTTCTCAAGTGCGAAAAATCTCCATGGTTTACTGCCCTGAAACCTACTTTTTGCTATGTCCTAAGGAATTCAGAAAAATGTGTTTTTCTTCACAAAGTCTGGTATTCAAGGACTTTTTTGATGTGCACTAAAAAAGCCTGCTTGGGGTACCAGAGGTTAAATGATAGACTCTGCTTCAACAATCTTATGCCCTTTCTTCAACCACCTGTGTCTCCTTTTCCTTCCTCCCCACAGGTGAGGGCCTAAGGGCTGGGGGGCGGAGACCAGGATGTGAAGTTGTGCAGGGAAAGGCCTACTAATTTGAATAATACTAATCTCATGTTAAGTTTTTGTTATATGCCTTTGCTGGAAATGTCGGTTTGAATTTCTCACTAGTTTTGTACTTTAGGTATTTATCAGAAAATTATCTATCTATATCGTTACAACCTTTGTAATTTTTTTTTTTTTACATGTTAAATTGCTTCCCAGAAAGCTTGTGCGAGGGAGAGAGACTGGATCTATCCTTACTGACCTTATCTCGGCCAACTGAAAGGCAAAGAATACGAGAGGTTGAGAGAGCTGTGCTTTAGCATATTTACATAAAATGAAATTGAACATTGGCCTCTTTCTCCAGGTTCGTTACTCATAATTTTGCCTATTTCTGACTGGCTTTTTTTACAATGGGCGTTTTCGTGCTTTTGTCATCAACTTTTATGAGCTTTTTATACATTAAGTGTCTCAAATCTTTGTCATATTTCTTGCAATTCATTATTTTCCTTTAGTCTTATATTTTACTTTTCTGATTCTATTGTTTATTGTAATTATAATTTCCATAATCCTTTTGGACTTTAATTCTGTAAGTAAATGAACCACAATTGTCTCATTCTTTAGTTTATCCCAAGTACTTTAAAACAGTAACTATACATATTTGTTACTTAATAAATATCACTGAATAAATAAATATTTGAACATTTTTCAGTTCTAAGAAACTTAGTTTGTATTAATGCAAACCCTGTAGTAACCTAAAGAAAGCTAAAGGTAAAGAATCAAAAGACTACAAAGTGGATTCAAGTTTTGGTATGTAGTGCTTCAGTTTACCTAAATAATTTTTTCTCTTTTCAATTGTAGGAGTAATTTATAATTTTTACAAGAATTCTTGGAATTTCAAAAGGAAATTGAAAAAGATCCCCAAGTTTCATGATCAAACATAATTGTTATTGATTTTATATTATCTTCCTTTCTGTATGAATACATTTTGCATTTTGTTGACATTTTTTTGTAACCGTGATTCTGTCAAAAGTGTAAATAATTATCCTTTTTAAAACTAAGCATTTATAACATCAATCTGGGAACTCAAATGAGTAGATCTTCCTAATATGTGCTAAGAATGATCATTTTATTTGAATATATTTTGTCTGTAGAGTTGTAGTGACAACTTCTTCCCCAAGCTCTGTAACCTCTCAATTCTTCATATCAGCATTAGTCCCAGACAGTGGTTTTAAAAGGTAAACGGAGGCATAAAAAAAGCACGTTTGAGCAAAAACCGATTCAAACCAGGCCCCACAAAACTGGAAGTGGTTGGGAGTACCCCGCTGACAGGAATTTGGGAGGGAGATTTTTACAAAGAAAAGGTGGAAGCAAAGCAAGAAAATTATAAATTGAGAATAAAGCTTAAAACCTGTTTGGCTGTTAGTGATTGGTTGTCCTTACGTTTCAATTTGTAACCTTGAGGCATTTACAAGTTTAGGGTTAGGTTTGCTCACATAGGCTGCCAGGCATTACAGCTACCTCAGTGATGGTTTCTTTGTTTAATTAATTTAATGGTGCTTAAAATTTTCTTAAATATATGTAGCTATTCAACTTATAGCAGCTGTAATTTTAGTAGTAACATATTAAGAAAATTGATAATGACAAATAAACGCGAGTATATATGACAGCAAATCAATATACACACGGTCCGGCAGCAGTAAGGCCTGCTCGAGTGTGGTTGGCAGGGCACGTGACTGTCTCGCATGAGGTGGACAGCAGCGTGGACATTTTACCCGAAACGTCATATGGCGTGCTTGTGTGTGATATTATTATAAATTACATGTTTATGATTTTGTAATAAAAAAGGGGCATTATTTTTCCGGACTCTGTGTAATATATATATCTATATCTCTATAGATATATCTCTATATAGAGATATAGATATCTCAGCATACACTGGAACAATGAGATATTCAGTCTACAATCGTGCACATAGTTTTCAGACTTCTTCCAATACCTCTCTTCACCTCACTGTCCTCCTCCCACTCAAATCTCCTCTGTGATTCGTCTACTGTTTTTCCTCAAAGCATAATTTCCCCCTTTCCAAATGAGACATTTTGAAAGTTACTTCATACTTTTCTATCCTGCAAGATAAAAAAACGGTTTTAGTTTACTGCAAAATCCAATGATAATCTGAAAAATCAAGAGCTGGCCTCTTCATCCCAAATCAATGCAGGATACTCTGACATGTTCCTATGGAGAGGAAAGTTGGCATTTTTAAAAATCATTTTTAACTGTTATTCTATTACAGTTAAGACAAAAGAAGAGGTTTTTTTTTTTCCATCAAGGAGGTGTTTCAATATCTTAAGTGTTCATTTGCAGTGCCATAAAATGTTTTCTTTCCCTTTAAACATCAGGGTGATGTTTTCATGATTCATGTAAAATCAGATTCACAACTCATCCTTTACACCTTAATTGACATTAGCAGGTGGGAAGCAAACAATTATAAATAGTTTTCCTGAAGCTAAAGTTAAAACATCTTTATCTTTGGAATTTAAAGTTTTACATAATTCAAAAACATTTTCTGTTCTAAATATTTTTAAGATACAAAACAACAGTAAAGTATCAAAAAGGCAAAAACATTTGCACGCTCATGACAAATTTAATTGCATATCCAGCAGAGAAACAGCTATATTTAAGTATGACTATCATTACTCAAATGAATTTATTGTAACTACTAAAATTATACCAGTAATAATAGATCTTATATTTTATCATTCACCACATTTCCAAATTACTGTATTACCAGAGTTATTTTGCTCACAACAGCCCTAGGAAATATGGAGATTAAGTATTATTGTCCTCATAAAAATTCCAAGGCAGAGAGAATGTCAGGGCCCAACTGAAAATCACACAGATAATTAATGATAAAGATAGGACTAGAATAAAAATAATTTCATTCTCTGCCAAGTTTTTATTCAACTAGAGCACTCCCTCTGTTCACAATAATGTAAAGTATTTTGTAATATTTAATATTTATAAAGCAAGTCTGCATTTTGTAGTTCTAGGTAAGAAGGAGAAAAAATAGATTTTTGAAACACTGTTGCCAGGAAAATAATAGCATATCAATATAGATATAAATGATAATATTCAGCTGGGCAGGGGCTGCACCCCAGAACTGCAGGCCCTCCATTCCCATAGGTTCCATCTCAGGCAGACTGGCCTCCCTCCAGGGGTGGTCTTAGGGATATCTGAATCACCTTCAGGGCCATTTTCTCCTTTTCTTGAAGGATAACACAAATTAACAGCAGAAAAACTCTATTTTCATGTTCTACAAAGTCAGAGAAGTCCTCCCTACAGCCTTCTCTCATTGCGTTCCATTTCTCCTGTTCTCTTTGGGCCAAGCCGGCAGGATGCCTGCCGGTATAATCTCATTGCTATTCATGGTTTGTATTAGATGGCTGACTAGGTCCATGGTGCATACCCACTCTAACCTCTTTATCAAAGTGGATGATCAGCCACACTATCAGTGTACTCTTTGGAACATGCTTTTTCATTTTTTTGCAATATGGATAGTGTGGGAACTTTTTAAAATCTCTGAGTTCTAGTTAACTTTTTGCTTGTTGCTTAATAACTTCACCTTCAATGTATTTCTCTCCTTGCATTTATAAGTAGTCAGGAAGTACTAAGATACTCCTTCAACAATTTTGTAGAAACCTTTTCAACTAAACATCCAAATTTAGTACTCCCAAGTTCAACCTGCCACAAACACTAGAACATGAACACAATTCAGACATGTTCTTTGTCACTCCATAACAAGAATCACCTTTTGTCCAGTGTCCAAAAACATGTTCTTCATTTTGTAACAGTGGAGAATTCTTTCACATTGTCCCTGTAAATCCTGGCTCTGACTGATATGTAACTTGTAGAATAAACAACATGTTGCTTAAGAATCCTAGGAACTAACTTTAAAAAATACAGATTCAGACTTTCAGTCATCCCAGCCCTGGGAGATTTGCTGACCTTCAGTCATAAAACCAGGGTGATAAATACCAGGATCATACACCCCAAACCATTGCCTGACCAATTTTTAGGTCTTTATCAGAATGGACTGTACTAATCTGCATGTAGAGAACTTTTCAACCTCCTTTTGATCTTTTTGTTTTGCTTTCCCTCTCCATGTTTATAAAAACCTCTGCCTACCTTGAAATGTTGAGATAGGCTTTGACACAAGAGTCCCCCATCTTCTTAGGAGACCTGAACTTGAATAAACCTCTTTCCTTCTCACCAACACCTGTCTCACAAGTTTGGATTTCATTGTGACAGGGAGCCAGACCTGGGTTTGGTTACAATTTCTGCATGAACACTCCTCAACATGGCTTTTATCATCCATATTTCTTACATTTTGTACCTGATTACTTATGTATTCACTAACAGGTTGAACATTTTTCTGCATGTTTTCTTTGGTTGCTGAGCTCTGACCAGGATAATTTTTAATAGTCTATAGACTTTTTCTAGCATGTACTTCAAAACTCTTTCACCCTCTAACTATTACACATTTCTAAAACCTTTTCCACATTTATAGGTTTTTGTTATAGCGGTACCTTGCTTTTCAGTACCAAAACCTATCTTAGTTCAGGCTGCTTTAACAAAATACCATGGACTAGGTGGATTAAACAAACAAAAAAATCATATCAATATTGTTATAAATGATAATTATCTTGTCAATGTTGATTTAAATGATTTAATTGTTGCCTATGAAACTGCACATATTGCGTTTTAAAATAACTGTTTAATGGTGGTTTTGGTAGCACATATATTAAAACTGGAATGACCCAGATAGGATTAGCTAGGTCCTTTCAAAGGATAACACACATATTTATAAAGCATGTCCTCTTAAAAATTGTTTTTTCATAAATCTGAAAGAGTTTCTGCAAGATATTCAGTACTGGATAATAACCACCTTGGCTAAAAGTAGCTTAAACGTTTTTAAAGTTATAACTTTCAAAGTAACTTTTAAATTTAAATTTTAAGTCTTAGATGCTAGAAGTGGCTTATTTTGTTTTCTGAATGAGTATTCCCTGTTTTTGCTTTATTTTCATGAAGTAGATTTAAAGTAATATCATATTTTAATACGTTATTACAGTGGTATTTAGATGTTACTTATGATCCACCAACTCATTTGTCCTCTGTCGGAGGTTTCTAATTCTAAATGGAATAAAAAAGAATTTAGAGGCAAGAAAAGAAATATTAATATTGCAGAAACACCATACATTTTACAAATAAATTATAGTGATCTATAGTGTGAAATAATAGATGTCTTGGTCAGAAAAAATTATTTTGCCCTTCAATTATTTGTCACTTACTGCATCTAACTTTTCTATATATGCTCATGTCTAGTGATACAAAATTTTATATACCATTTATAATGAATTAGAAGTTTGTTTATACCTTTACATTTATTTGAGCTTAAGAATTCCTTTTGAGAAAACAGCACTGGAAAGGTATTGGAGTGAAAAAAAAGTTGAGAAGAAAAATGATAATTATAGGAATATTAGAACAATGGAATGTCAGTTTGGAAAAAATCTGTGCAGCATAGTAATTAGAAAAATAATAGTCTGTATATAAAACAATATCTTGAAAGTTCAGATTAATATCAAGGTGATCTGCAACTAAACAACATATTGGGAAAAACACATTGTTAGACTCAATACATTATTTCATGATAATGTACTTTGTTGTAGAAAAATGACTACCATATCTGTTTATGATCATATATTTCTTTTTTAAAAGATTTTATTTATTTTTAATTTTTAGCAAGGGGAAGGGAGGGAGAAAAAGTGTGAGGGAAACATCCCTGAGTGGTTGCCTCTCACTCACCCTTTACTGGGGACCCAGCCTGTAACCCAGGCATGTGCCCTGACCGGGAATCATACCAGTTACTCCTTGGTTGGCAGGTTGGTGCTCAATCTGCTGTGCTACTCCAGCCAGGGCTGTTTATGATAATATCTTTCTTAAAGTATTATTTGTGACATCTGAAATTGTTTTAATCACCACCCAAGGACATGTTTATTAATTTAGAGAGAGAGGGATAGAAGAAGAGAGAGAAATAGAGAGAGAAAGAGAGAAATATTGATCGGTTGCTTCTCTACTGGGTATCAAACCTGAAGCCTAGGTGTGTTTCTTGACTGGGGATTGAACCCTCAAACTTTTGGGGTATGGGCTGACACTCCAACCAACCGAGCCACCCGGCTAGGCTAAAAATGTTTCTAATGACAGGTTTGTATCAGATTTGATTGGCACCAAAAATAACTTTTATGTCCATTTAAGATTATGAAGTATTGAAAGCACTTCAGTAAATTTATCATTATTTCATAATGATGAAGGGAAATGGAGTTACTCACATTACTTTAAAATTTTACATACAAAATATCAGTTTTCAATGTTTTGAAACTCATTACAGCAAAACGTAAGAGGGAGCTCTTTTATAAGAGAAATCATTCATTTGTTCAATACATTGTTTTGTTTTGGTTTTTAATATTGCCATTTATTTCATCCAAATAAAAATGTATGGAATTCATTTAACTGGCAGTAACTGATGAGTCCATTCCTTCATCTAGTGATAGATAAATTTATTAAGATGCCTACCCTGAAATAGTGCTAATCTATCTCATGCACAATTTGCTTGGTGGCCACATTTTTTATCATACATTGCCCTACATCAACCTTGGAGGCCACTGACTAATCCAGAGCAAATACTTTACCCAAGGACACTGAATCCCAAGCCTGGTCAGGTGTTTTTTAAATAAAAGATGAGCAAATAAATTTCTCTCAATGAAATCTGAACTTATTGAATCTGAGAGAATAAGCGATACAAGGTTATCAGATGACTGATAATGAGAAAGAGGATTAAAAAATACACAACGGAATGTATTCTCATCAAAAGTAGGCAGAAAAGAAATTATTCTTAAGCAGGGGAAAGTTGTTGGGGGAGAGAAGTGGATACAATCAGATAACCCATGAGAGAAAGAAAACTGATGACACACTAGAGCACAGCTCTATGGATTTCGGATGACAACTCTGTCTATTCGACATGTATCTTCACAGTGACATTTTCTTCTTTGACTCAGCCTACTTTCCTTAACAAAATAGTTCTGTACCATATATAAAGAAATCAGGGAGCAATTTTCAGAACCGTGTAGAGGAGAATATTCTTCCATTCAAACAAAAATTCTCTAAAGAATTTCTCTAAGAACTCTTTTATCTCCAGGTTGGCAAATTGGGCTGTTACAAATCAAAATTCAACTAAGTAAATTTAAAGATCAAATTGGCTTTATTCAATGATTCACAAATCAGGCAGCATCCCAGTTAGCAAATGGAAAGGCACTCCCAAGAGCTGCACAAAATGAAAGCCTTTTATAGACAGAAGGTGGTGGGAAAAGGTAATTTAGCAAACCATACATTTTTTCAGGCAAGATCACTTTCCTATGGGAGGCAGTAAAGGCCTGTCAGGCAGAATTACCTGGTCACTAGCACTGACCGGGTAATTCTAGATTAACTGATTAAAGGTTACATTCCTGCGAGAGGCTAAAACGGAAATTAGGTTAGGTAGAAAATTGGTTCAATGATCTGGAGATTAGCACAAGTGACTCCATTTTGGGCCTGTTATCTCTTTTTTAATAACTCCCAAACTTATTTGATATGATAAGTATACACAGGATCACGTATTGCCCACTTTTCAGGTTAAGGATTCTTACAGTTAGTGAAATTAGCCTCACAATTTCCAATAAAATAGACCAATTTTTCATGGCTGAAGACTACATAATCAAGCATGTTGGTTTTAACAAGTACATACTGGGGAAAATAGGTATTAATTTTCATTTGTACATTAAAATAAAAAACATATTGATGAGGCAAATTATAACTATAACTGGTAGGCGAAATAGGACAAACTTGAATGTTGAATGCCCTAATCACCAGAATAATAGTACTCACCCGAAAGTCTTTGAATGGCCTTTACTCCTTGCTCCTACCCTTAGGTTTTGAATGTTAGAAATAGGAACTAGAGATCTCATTGTCACATTTATAAATGATAGCACTTAATTCATTTCATTTTCACATGATTAATTGTTAAAAATAGTCATTATGCAGAAAACTTAGCCCCATTGACTCTTTATTGAGTAAAGCTATTATGCTCATTCCAATGTACTTGGAAATCTGTTGCATTTTAATTCTTCCTTTGAGATAGTGAATGTTGAATAAAAGTGAAATCCCTAAATATATTATTTTAATCTACAATTCATATGACTGGATCCACTTCAATAAGAGTGCCTATCTAGCCCACATCCGCAGAGAGACAAAATTCAAAAGGAGTTAATATTTCATTTTTAAATTACCCTCTTCTATTTAGATTTTATATTTCTGAGTGATTTATGCTAATCTATATTCAGCACTATTTTGTTGGAGTAAAAGGGCAATTGTTACATGTTAAAATTCACTTGTAAAAGAACAGGCTCTACAAAATTTTTTTTAAATAAAGGAGAACAATATTTATTGCACAAACTACTTTTAAGGTTTCTTTTTTTTGTCCTTGAAAGAATTTTAGCCGAAAAGAATATCAATTATACTTTTGTGCTAGTCTCTTGACTCTTTGACAGGATTAGCTTGGGGGGATCTGGGGGCTACCTTGAATATGAGGTTCCCAAGGGAGAAAAGGAGGCCAAGTTCAACCTCCAGAAATTTCTCTACTGCATTGGTTCTGAGAAACTGCCAGAGCGTTCTGTTTTTTGGGGCTGAAGCCCTTGCAGTTTTGTTTTGTTCTCCTTTTAAAAAAAAATCTGAATAGGACTGCTTTATGTCTATGTTAGACCTTATGGTATCATAGGATTTTTTGGACTGTGGGTAATCATTTGAGTATTATCAAATACATTATAATTATAAGTAATGATTTTATAATTCCCATTTAGCTCCAGGTGGGTCTCAGAAAAATCTCTGATTGATATTTACATTTTCAAAGAAATTTAACAAAACATTACTGCAGCACTTCTTGCTGATCTCATTGTTTACAAGGTTGCAAGCAGGCCAGTTCTCAATTATTCAAGTCAGCGGGTAACTTTCAATGAGCAGAAGGTACTTTCATTTTAATCAATTGTTACAATTTCTCCTTCCAACTCATCTAAAATGTCAGCCACTTCCTGGAAATATATTTGAAGTATTTAATTTATTTTTCTTTTATTTACCTTTTATGCCTCTTGGTACAACTCCCACATTGAAATTGCTCTTGCATAAATCACCAAAAATTTTCATGATAGGAAAGCAAGTGTATGCTATTTGGTGCTGTGTAAAGGAGAAAGAAATTTTTACCTGCTTTTCTAGGTGCCTTCAGCTGGTCTAATAATTAAATTGACATGAGACACAAACATGAGAAAATAACCAAATATAATTATGTGCATATATAGAAGATTCACATACAGAAGTAAAATGAGGTACAGAAGACACCCTGAGTGAGGTAAGATGTCTTGTAGCTTCAGAGAAGAGGAGGGTCATTGGCACGATGATAAAAGCAGATGTTCAGTAATTGAAGTTTTCCCCTGCTGTATAGGTAGGACATAAAAAGTTATTTCTGATGGTAACTCTTGTTACAGGCATGGACCCAAATTTAAATTCTTAAAGGCAAGGTGAAAGTTTCTCTTGAGAGTTCAGTGTCTCAGCTGCCTTTGGGTCAAAATACTCCACATGACAAAGTGGCACGTCTTTGGAGATGCCTGTTCTGAATCCTTTCAATTGTTATCTTGCTTAACCTTTTTTTCATTAATTCTTTAATAATTTACTGAAAGTCTACAATTGCTGGGCACTGGGGAAACAGAGGGACAGAAGGTAGACACAGAGTATGTCTTTATGGTATATGCAACTTAGTTTAAAAGACAGTCCCTGCACAAATAATTTAAGAGGTGTTAAATGTTAGAGAAAGTGCCATTGGAACATATAATCAGCAACCTAGCCCAGATTTGAAGTTAGAAAGTGTTCCTAGTGGAAGTAATTTTTAGCTGAGTTCTAAGTGTAAGTAAAGGGTTCATTTGTGGAGTGGGATTAAGCAGGAAATTGTTTAATTAAAGGGGAAAATCAAGTTTCCATTGTTTCCATTAACACCTACTCATTCAGCAAAGTAGCCGTAAATCTAGATGAGGAATAATGAGGATTTAAAATTGGGGACAGGAATAATGACTGTATTTAATTGCAGTAGGGGCAGGGATTTAGTGATTACATGTATGTGAAGATGAAGAGAGAGGGAAAGAGAAGGAGGTGCTCGCATTCAGGCTGGGCCACTAGGTACCTGATGGGGCCCTTTTCTAGGACTGGGGACACTGGAGATTTGGAATAGGAGGTTTGAAGAGATCTCATATACCCAGTTTTGCATTATTGATTATGAGAGATAAACTAGTGGGAGAGATAAACAGACAGTTGAATAGATGTTGCCCCGGCAAACCAGGCTGGGACTACACGTAAGTATGTGCTAGATTTAAAATATCCCACACTGAATTCATTACACACAGCTGGTCTGGGTTCCTCTAAATGTTTAAGGTCATAGGCCTGGCATCTATGTTGGCATCAAAAGCAGAAGTGTCGGAATCACAGTTACTCCTCATGTTTTCTCATTTTCCATGTTTTCTTCATCATTGGATCCCTCCAGTTTTACATTTTACATTTCTTTTGAAGCCATCCTCTCCACTATCATGTAGGTCCTTTCCTCATTTCCCCAAGTACTCTCTCTTTTAAGGAATTGTAATAGGTTGCTACTTAAAGTTCTTTTCACAATAACATTATTAAAATGAATATTTATATTGCTGCCATGGTGAACTATTTAAAATAGAAAACATTTCTTTTTTTCTCCCTTTCTCCCCTTCCCACTGTTAACTTCTATAATAGGTCTTTGTATGCATCTTAATTTTTTAAATCCTCTTTTTCTATAATCTAAATGGACATAAATTATTTTCTTATTCATCAGTTGTTTTGCTTAAAGTTAGCCAAAATAAATTGTAAAGCATTATTTTCATTATGATAGCTAACACATAAGATTAAGACAACAGGTAGCAGCATGGTCTGCAGAGAAAAACTGTTTGCATTCAGATTCCTGTCTCCATGTCTACTAACATGTTTGATGGTAGAAATTGGCTTTTCCAGGGGGTCACAAGGAAAGCATTCTGAAGACCCATGCATGGGTGATTGTGGTGTAGCAAGATGGTTTATTTAGGTGGAAATCTGCCACGGGGTTTCCAATTTTCCATCTTCCTCCATCCCATCATGGAAAAAGTCCAACCTTGTGTACAGCAAGGTCAAAACAAAAGCCAGTGTCCAGTGGTTCTGCTTCATACTAAAACTTAGTCCTTTGGAGCCTGAGCCACCTGCTGGGAGCCCCCGGAACTGCTAGACCCACAAAACCATATACTTCTGGGCAAGAGAGTGTGCGAACAAACTAGGAGAGTGTGGGTCTGAGAGAGAGAGAGAGAGAGAGAGAGAGAGAGAGAGAGAGAGAAAGGGAGAGAGAGAAAAAGAGCTTCTTTGTTCCCCTGGGATTATATATCTTGGGCTCGCAAAAGACCAGAAGATTTTACAAAACAACCAATCAACTTCCCAAACTACCTCAGGCTTGATAGATCCACTCCCTAATTAGACTAGCAGTCCTCTAGGGTCAAGCACATCTACCTGTGCCCCCCAAAAATCCAGTACCAATGAGAGGAAGGGAGAATGTTAATCCCCTCGAGGGAGCAATGCTATGATACACTGGGGTATGTAGCTTCCTGGTGTGGTAAACAGGTTTATGCTCTCAGTTTATTAAATTTAATCTCTAATTCCCCTTGCTTCTTTCTTAGTAATAACTAGCTAACTACCTATGATAACACTTGGACAATTTATTTAGCTACATGTGCATCATTGTCTTCACATGTAGAATAGGCTAAAAATAGGAACTATTTCATAGTGTCGTTCTGAGAAATGAATTAGTTAATACATTAAAGTGTTTAGAATGGTACCTAACACAAAAAATACACTACATGTCACTATTATAATTAACTGTATGAAAGATGACTTCTTCGTGGTAACAAATGTAATATTAATTACTCAAATCAACATTGTAAAGTTTTACCGAGCACCCAAAATGTGATAGGCAATGTCACAATAGTGGTCACATGGGAGTAAATATAAAAATCTTCTGTTGGTTTTTTTTCTCATGAAACTTTGTACCTAGAGAAAAAATATACATTACACATCTGTGAAGAATGAAGCGTTTCTCAACAGTCGAACATCACATGGACATAACATATTTAATATTGTTGAAATGCAGTTTCTCTTTTTCTCTTAAACCTACTTTACTTTGCTTCTTGGTTTCAACAATGGAAATATCCACTCATTTGTTCTATTCAGAACTGGGTTGTCTTCTACTCCTTGTCCTCACATTTATTCATACATCCAACAAGTACTCATTGGGTGCATTTGGTGATTTAACGTTTGATGTGACAGACACCACCTCCAGCCCCTCAGAACTTATGTTATTGCAAATACCTTACAATTCATGGTTAATTTCCTCAAAGAGGTAGTCTTGTTGGTCAGAAGTCATAAACATCTACAGATTAAACTGAGTTAAATAGTTAAGTCATTTAAAGAAACAATGTAAAAGCTGCTATCAGGCAGCAAGGGACTCCAAAGAGGAGAAGACAGGATTAAGAGTTAGAGAAGGCTATCTTGGGTCAAGAATGGTCATTGAAGTTTTTAATATTAGAAGCGGGATTTGAGAAATGCGGGTCTATATAGGTAGGGAGGAAATATGACATTCCAGAGAGGACGAGTAAAATTCATTATTCACTCTTTAAAGGTAATTATTTTCCTTTAGTTTCTGGCCAAATACCTGATTGGTGGGACTCCATCTTTGCTCCAGAGTGGAGATCTGAGTCCTAGTCATAGAAAGTAATAATAAAGAAGACAGAGAAGTCACTAAATTGTTAGTAACTACATAGTTCACAGGGAATTTTAATACCCACCTCACCCCTCAAAACCAACTTTCATGATGTGTTCATAATTTGACCATATGACCTGGAATTTTTTCAATGCATGATTAGCAGGAATTTCTGAAATGGCAGAATGGAACTGATATTACTTTCATAGTTTAGAATTAAAACAGCTTAAGTGAACTCATCCTAGGACCAAAACCCAAGTGGAAAAAATCTGAGAGACCTAATAGAAAAAATAAGATTAGACTCCCATCCCCAGAGCCCGCTTTGTCTGCCTTTTCATGGAACCTACGTTGGCTTTATCTGTTCACACCATGATTACCTGGTATTCTTGCTGCTATCTGGCCTTGTCTGTAAATTTGTCTATTCCCCTGCCCAGTCGATAAAGGCCTTAGCACAGGCTCTGCCAGCGAACTTGTTTGGTGCCATCTCATCACTTCTCTGAACTCTGCCTGCTCCATGACCCTGGTTTCCCAGACAAACTTTGGTTCCTACGATTAACATAATTCCCTGCTCTCACATACCGTTGTTTGATGAGGGAACATATCTTGATTAAAACATACGATTAGCTGTGTCAGTTCAAATAAAATTAGCCCTCATGTAGACACAGACATAGAATTTGAAAGGTAGGAGGGGCCTTAGAGCTCACGCAGTAAATGAACGGGTTTAGTGGCTGTCCTTCCCTGCTGCCTGCCTCAGTGTCTGCTCACATTCAGTGCTGTCAGGTACACACTTTTAAAAGGGATAATGTGACCTTAGGAATATAGAAATTTTCTAATAGTTGTATTTCTTAACGATCTTGCTAAAGCCCTCTGACCTTACAGTCCATGAAATAATTATCTATTAGGTTAGAGATAGAATCGTTTCGGGTTGAGAGTAGATAATAAAAGGGATTACTACCCAGACAGTTTCTTCCTTGAACTCACAGTTTGCCTAATCTCTTTTCCTATGGCAACAGAGCAATTACTTTCCAGTATGTTGATTCCTTTGTACTTTAAATATAGATAAATGTAATCATGCTGAAAACCTGGCGGCTAGCTAGTGGTCCTGAATTGAAATCCCAAACTGCAGAAAAGCATTGATTCGCAGGTTGGTTTTCTACAAAACCTGGTTACAACAGCAATGTAAAGGAGCGAATGGCTCTCAGGTAAATCCATAACTGTCACAGTTGTGAAGAATAAAATCTAATATGCCTGAATCTTGATTAATATATTATTCCATAAAATGAAATAAGTCTGTTGTTTTGTTTCATGTGTGTGTATTTTACAGAAATTACAGGTAATACTTGGTTGATGTACAAAGAAAGTTTATAGCTTTTAAATTTTTAAATTTTTTTAATTAAAAAATTTATTTTTTATAATTTAATTTTATGTTTTTAAAGATTATTTATTTATTTATTTATTTTTAGAGAGAGGGGAAGGGAGGGAGAAAGAGAGGAAGAGAAACATCAATGTGTGGTTGCCTCTTGAGCACCCTCTACCGAGGACCTGGCCCTCAACCCAGGCATGTGCCATGACAGAATCGATACAGCAACCCTTTGGTTTGCAGGTTGGCACTCAGTCCACTAAGCCACACCAGCCAGGGCAAATTTTTAAAGATGTAAAGGATGATTTGCTTAAGATAGGGGAGGAGGTAAATGATACAGTGGAGCAGAATCTGTGGAACTGTGTAAAAGACAATAAAACAGATCATACATATAAACCCAATTATACCAAAGAGAGTGTGTTTAAAATTAATATAGCGTAAGTTACTAAATGAGTTTAGGAAATTTAAATCTCTTGCCTCACGTGAAATGAGTTTATCTTAATGATTTGAACACTTGAGTTAAGAAAAACTTCTAGAAAACTGCATGTGAACTTGTCCTAAATGATGGTCATTACCACCAGAAATGAAAATCTGTCTGAAATACCATGAGAATTTATGTTTTATATGAATTACTCTAATTTTTACTCAGTTTCCAAACAGCTCACAAAACATTGTGAATATATCATAACTGAGATATTTAATATAAAAAAGTATGGGGCCATAATTTGTATTCTATGCCATTTTCAAAAAAACTCTGGGCTTATCCCTTGGGTTGGGAAGACTAGAGCTAATCTACACTGGAGAAAGGAAGGTTTCAAGTTGAGTTTGATTACGTAGAGCTTGAGAGGAGTGTGTGAAAATGGTGAGCAGGGGGAGTTGAGAATTTTTGTTACTTAGATGATGAAATAATGAGTGTGGCTGTTGTAGCCCAGGGAACAATACAGAAGGGAAGACAATCAGAGATGAAGTTCTTGGAAACCTTGCCTTTAGGCTGAGAACCAATGCTCAGGAGGATCAATGGAAAGAAACTGGAGAGAAAAAGGAGGAAAATCAACAAAGGCTGCTACACAAGTAGTCAAGTTTCAAGAGTACTTGTAATAAAAATAAAATAATGAACAGTGTCTAATCTAATGCCAAGGCAAAAAAGAGGAATGAAAAGATACTGCTTGATTGATCTATTATGGTGCCATTAGTCTTATCCTTAATTCATACCCTTAATCCCTAAATGTTATTAGGGCAGAGATGAAATGGCCCTGGGAATGTTTTAAAATTGAAAGTTAATTTCTAGAACAAGAGAAGCTATATAAAGCAGAAGGCTTCAAGTTTTGATGACAGACACACATTAATTAACAAACACAGAACCCACTGCTCATGTAAGTAAAACCATCTATTGCTAAATTATGCACCATCACAACTCTAATATAAGTATATTATAAAACATATAGTATAATTAAAATGTTTTAAAGGATTAAAGAAGAAATAACTAAAATATTTAAAATAATTATATTTCAGCTGATATCATGATGTTATAAACATGTTTGCCTTCAGTAAAAAAAAGACAGAGGAGTGAAAAAAAGAACACAGTCTTGAACAGTCCTCTGTGATGGTGTGAAATAAAATTAATTGGTAAGAAAAACCTTGCCAAAAGGTCAGCCAGGATATTTTGGTTTCTTCAAAGATGAGCTCAAAGTTTATGAGCATCCATCCTCTCTAATTTGAAAATTCTACTCTAAATATAAAAAGAAAGCAACTTATTTTTAAAGGGAAGAAAAACATGCTGTGTGTTATTATTCATATTATTTTGATCAAAACATACCATTTATCACTGACAAGAGAGGAGATTTCTAAAGTAAATTCACTTCCTAGGAGGGGGAAAGTCCCATTACAAAGACCTCTCTACCCCCCAGCATCCCCATTGGATCCCAAGGACAAAGAAATGAATATTATTGCAGAAGCTTTCAGAGGCCACAGTGCAACCTCCAAGCAGCAAGCACTTCCAGGAAGCATTGCAATCATTTTACTGAAGCAATTTCCCATTAAGATGAGTTTATTTTTACATATTAAATAATCTGTTCAAGACACACTCATTCTTCTTAAAAAAGATTTTCACTTGCAATTTGAAATTCACATAGACATGCCACCCAGGAGACCTACCATGTCACTAAATAATAGTTTTTACCTAAAAAAATCATTATTAGCTTTTCTTTACTATTAGTTAATAATAGGAGGACTGCCTTTTTATACTCTCTTGGATAATACACAGGTGAAGAGAAATGCATTGCTTTTTTCTTATATTGTCTATTTTTTTCAACATGGTTTTGAGATATTTATTTCATAACAAATCTGGAATGTAATTTTAGGTTGGAAAATTATATGAATTTTAAAAATCAAATTTAGAAGGAATGTTGGGGTCTTGATTCAAAGATTACATATGTAATTTACTAAGGGAGCCAAAAGACAGGGAAAACAACCGCAGCTGAGCAATGAAGTCTGCCTAATGTTAATCCTTAATTTGAAAGGATGTTAAAACTGTGGCCTTGACTCAACAGTTCTGTTAATCTGCCTTATTTTGAAAAGTGAAGCAAATTTAGCTCTATCTTGCAGGGATTGCAGGATTCAATGTTAATTAATTACTAATTACAACATATTTTGAAGAAACAAACACCCATCAAGTACCACGTTGTAGGCAAGGGTCTATCAAATCACCCAAAGACTTGGCTCTCCAGTTTCCTCTTTGTGACAGAATACATTCTAAATGGACCTGGATGGCACTGTAGGTCCTCATGAGCTTTTTTTGACTAATTAGTTCAGATACAACTTTGCCTACCCCACCTCCTAACCCCCCACCTCATTATTCACATTCTATTCTCTAAGAATACTCAGTTATGAGTTGTGGTTCCCAGAAAATGCTCTCTTTCCACATGTCTTCATGCCTTCATGTGCACTGCTCTTTCTGTGCAGAATGCTTCCCAGCCCAGAAGTCAGCCTGAACTAGTTCCCTTCACCTTCAGCCTATATGACACACTCCTTCCTCTGAGGAGCTGAGAAAACTTCTGAGATCTATAGTGTTGGGCAATGTCCACACTACACTTGTTCATTCTACTCTTAAATGTGTCATGTACATCTGTCCAGTATATCATTAAATATTAAGCTCTTTGAGGAGCTAGAATTTTATCAAGAACATGATCTCAAAGATATAGACTTGATCTCCTTATTCATATACAAAAGATGCTTAACATCTTTATTGAATATACATACACAATGGATTTATGGAATGCATTTATTTAAAAAAGAAGTTATAATATTAATTTAACATTGTGTATTAAATATTGAATATCAAAGGACATTCTAAAAAAGGTTTACTGAGAAATTACTGTGTACTAGGAAAATTGTTAAGTACTGAAAATAGAAAGTTAAATGACACAGAAAGCTTGCCTTACAGGTGCTTGACGTAAGAGAAACAGTCATGACTATGAACAGACAGATAGAAGAACAATCTGATGAGTCCTATTAAAGGTTTAAGATGTTTATATATTCTGTGAGGCCAGATAGTGGAGAGGCTAGTCTTGACTACAAGATAAAGGGAGGTTTCATTAAACAGGTGAAATTGGAACTGGTCTTGAAGTTCTGGTAAGAAAAGAGAAGAAAGACCAATTTAGAAGTATAATGCACAAAGATAAAGAGTAGTGAATATCTATTTTCAGAGAAGAATGCAATCAGTGTAGTGGGATATAAAACGTACACACAGGGCAAATTGTATGGTAGGAGAGAAATCTAGAGTTGAAACGTATCTTATATTTTAAGCATGGGGGGATCAGAAATGTTTTCTTTTAAGTATGGAGGTGGTCAGGAATTATATCTTTATGGAAATGAGTGATGTGATCTAACTTGTTTCATTGCCATACTTTAGAAGCTAAGGAAGGACACAGGTAAGAATGGGTAAGACACCAAGGGTAAGGAAAGATACTGTCTTGTAGTTCAGGCAAGGGAGCTATGGACCAGTAAGAAGGCCTCAATACTCTCCTCAGGTTGACTAAACTTTAGATAGGTTTCCACCTGACACTACCCCCCTTTCCAACACACACTTCTTTTAGAGAATTTATTTTAGAAAATTTACCATTGTAAATTCTTTCTCTGTCTCTTTGAGATGTAAATATTTTTCCAGTCTCTTGGACAGTTTTACAACCCAAGAAAGTCTTTCAAACGACCTAACCATTCTTTTGAAACAGTCCTCAAGAAAGATTGGCTCCTTCTCTCTCAATCTTTAAGAGAGGGTAGAATCCTAACTTCAACAATCACCAGTTAGCAAACACAGATGGCCTAATCACATTGACCAGTCACCCCACCAATGTCCCCCATTACTTCCACACTAGCTCATGCCAACACTTGAAAACCCTTCCACTTTGTCTCAGCTGAGTTAACTATCTCTCTTCTATGGCAATAGTCCTGAGACCTAGTGCAACAGTGGTGAATAAGACTTTCTTGAAGTTTTAAATCACTGTCTGGTGCAATTTTTCTCTTGTACTGAAAGCAAACTGAAAAATAAATACGGTAAATAAATAAATAAGAAAGAAGCACATGACTAAGGGCACATTTCTGAGAGGTGATCCTTAGGGTTTGGTAACATGCCTTGCATGGGAGAAATTCAGAAGTTGTGGATAATCCTGAAATGTGTAGCTAATTACACCAAGTGCCTAATGTAAAGAAGGAGGTGCAGAATTGTGAGTTCAGAGACTGCTACATCAGATCCCTGTATTACGTACCGATTGTTGTAGTCAAAGCAATGGTTTGGAGGAAGAGCAAAAACTATGGCTGGACTGTAAAAAACAATGATTACAAATCTATGGCAAACACTCTCAAAGTAGATGAGGACTGTAAATGATGTGGACTGAATATAGTTATAACAAAAGTTATAATGGAAAGAACACTGAATTTGGAGTTTACAAATATGTATTTGAGTCCTGGTTCTGAAATTTAATGATTAGGTCATCTCGAACAAGCCACTTAAATTTTTTAAGCACCTCTCTTGTCTCTTTATCTGTAAGACAATGCTAAGAAGAAAACCTGTCAGTGACAATTATAAGAGTTATTTAACTCTTATTTCTGTTTCTTCCATATTGCAGGAACAATGATAGATCATTTTTTCCTATTCTCCTTATGTTTGACCAATTCTGGCCAATGAGTTATGAGCAGAAGTGACGAATGGCATGCCTGAAGCAAAGTATTTTTCCAGTTTTATTGAGACATAATTGACTATAATATTGTATTAGTTTAAGGTGTACAACATATTTCAAATATGTATATGTTGCAAAATAATTATCACAGTAAGTTTAGTTAACATCTATTACCTCACAGCTAATAATGTTTTTTTCTTGTGATAAGAACTTTTAAGATTTACTCTTAGGTAACTTTCAAATATGCAATGCAGTATCTAATGATATACGCAAGGCTCCTTTTCCCTGCTTCTAGCTTCCTTCTGACATGGCAACATTTGTGATGCTTGCTCCCGCAGACTGGCCAAGAGACTACCATTAGCAGCAATCCCTCCTCCTCCACGGTATTCTAGCTTGTGAAAGAAGTTGTCTTTGTTCTTCTGAGTCAGTAAGGCTTTTGTGATGTTAGTTACCTCATAGTAACCTGGTCTATCCTAAATAAATGGTACTCAATTCTGAAACTTAATTTAAAACATAAAAAATTATTTATTTACCAGGGATCACTATGTATTGATTTACAGAGAGAGAGAAAAAAAGTCAATGTGAGAGAGAAACATTGATCAACTGCCTCCTGTATGTGCGCCAGCTGAGGCTCGAACCCCCAACCTAGGCTTGTGCTCTGACAGAGAACTGAACCCGCAGTCTTTTGGTGTATGGGACAATGATTCAACCAGTTTAGCCACCTGGCCAGGGCAGAAGTCACTATATAAATACTTGCTTTATACTCTTCATTATTGTCAGATATTAAAACATTGCAAATGAAAGTTTAAGGGAAGAATACCAGAAACATTGAAACATGAAAAATAGATATCCAAATCAATTGGAAAAATTTAATTTGGAAATTATGTTTAGTATAATACTTAAATTTTTTTTTGCATTTTTTAGAGATGATATTCTTAGAGCTTTAAATTACTATAGTATTTATAACATTATTTTTTACCTGTTCTTAAATTCTGATTCTATCAGCTTCAAATCACAGTTACTATTTCTCATTACCTATACATGTATTCTTAATTTCTTTTTATTAACAGGAAAAAATCTCTGATAACAAAAGCCATTCAAAATTTACTCTAAATCGTGGTAATATTTAGGGTTTTAATGGTTGATTATTTATCATTACAAAATAAATTTCATTGGTGTCTAACTCAGCAGTTCATTGTGCGCTTTTAAAAACTAAAATAAGGTAAGTAGGGTGGTTGGTACACAATAGGACTCAAACATGTTTGCTCCTCTATTAAACTATTTATAGTTATAACTGCTATACATTGATCTATTTAAGATGAGCTAAAAAGCAGCTTCAGATGGCTAATAGATAAATAAGAAACAATGCTCGTTTATAGTTTGCTAAAAGATGATCAGATTAATTTTTCGGTTACACAAAGAATGGATTTCCAAAATATCAGGACCTCAGAAACTGCTCAATGAGCAGATCAATTATTTTCCCATTTAGAAGAGCTTTCAGAAGGGCTATAGGAGAAGACTTGCATATAATGAGTCTTCGGAGGGAGAAAGTAATGATGGTGTGAACATCTTACAATTCAAACGCCTTGTCTGCAAGTATTTGAATTTTACCTCTCAAGCAGCCAAACAGTGGATGAGTAGTCATTGCCAGTGCATTGTGACTTTTGCTCTCTCTGTGTGGATGTCTTCATTTCCATTAACTTTCAGGGTCATCATGTTTTGAAATTGGGAGGGAGTGAAAGGACTCATTTCTCTTGCCCAGTAACACATTAAGTATCTCCCATTGTTTAAGAACAGCATCCAATCACAAATGTCACTAAACAGCTATTAGGTAGCAAGTCCTGTGCTCCAAATCCAATGATGCGTGACACTGCTGATTAGGTGCAGTTTTTTTCTGAAAGGGTGATTATCCTTAGAAGGAGTATTTCATTACCTTTAATCTGAGTCCTGTGTATGCAACCATCACCTGAAGCCCTAAGGTATGTAACTCAACCTTCACATAAATCTCTCAGTGCTTGTGGGTTATCTTGGTGAACCATCTCTGTGATTGAAATGCACTATTCCAGGTTATGTGTCAGAGCTTATTAAAACGCTCATCAATTTTATTGTTGAAATTTTAAAAAGGTTCTACTATTTTAATGTATGATTTATATTACCCTTCACTTGAAACAAAGCAGTGTTCTCTGCAGTTTCCAAGCAACACATCTTTTTCAATTACCATTTAGCATTGAATTCTGTCCCTAGATTCCTAATGCACTTCCCTTCCTCACTGCATGTATATTTAGAGGCTTGCAGAAGAATAAAACTATTGCATTACTTTGACCAACTCTGCCACACGTCATGTGTAAACTTTCTGTAAACAAGATAAATATATTAGGGTGTTCAAAACTGAATTATACCAGTTGAACTTACCTTCAGCAATGGAATAATTCAATTTAGTTGAAACTGTATTCAAAAAAGGATTTTTACCGATTGGAGTTTTCCTCTTATTTAGGAAGAAAATAGAGTAAAAATTCTAAACTCTGATACTACATTCACTCTTAACTTATAAGATTACAACTACAGAGCAAAAATGAAGACTGATTAAAATGAGCTAAACATATAATGATGATGATAATGATGATAGATACTCCTATGTGCCAATCACATGCTGGCCTTGACCTAAGCCTTTAAAATATATTAGCTTTATAATGCTTAAATGAACGTTTAGATTGATAGATAATTTAACCACCTGCGTTTGTCTTACTTTATAGATGAGGAAATCAAGACAGAGAGAGTACATATGATAGGCCCAAGGTCAAAAAATTAATAAGAGTGACAAAGGCATCATTTGAAAAAAAGATAGTCTGACTTGGAACAATTAAATCATTAATAGATGTTCCAAAATTAATTAATTGTCAATTTATAGTCCTAAAGTTAAATTCAATGATCTACCAAAGGAAATTACCAAAGAGATTTAATACACCCAAAATGAGTTGTGAGTTTTATGACAAAAGTTGTACAGCAATTGTTTTGTTCAAAAAGCAGTTATGACTTCATGACCAACCTTATTGTGGAAAGCATTACTAGAAGTAAAATAAAATGAGACACATTTTATTCCCCGTGCAGTGTCGCCCCATACCTAGTGTTAAGGTCGACTTCTAACCTTCTTCTCTAGATTCACGGCTGGTTTCATGTCGCCAGGGTGATTGCTTCTGGAAAAATAATGCGGGAGTGGAAGGCTCTACAAAGTGACCATTGTTGCAGACAAGAGATTCTCTGACACTGGAAAAAACGTTCCTGGGGATGGGGCCTTTCTCTCCCTGTGGATCACTCTGTAAACCTGTGTGTTATTGGTATTTTCCGGGCCAGAGGAAAAATCAAGCTTAAAAAAAAATCAGTTCATCAGGTAGCATACTCTACTCATGTGGTTTAACAGATATGGTTTGGTTTTTACATACTCAGTGTAGTTTATAAACTTTGCTTTCTAGGAAGTGTTCTGTTACACATTTTGATAAAATGCCATTATGTGAAAGACAAATAGTAGCTTCTGAAAAAAATTTTTAATGCTTAGTAGGGTAGTAGTCAGAATTTATACATAATAAAATGAGAATGTACATGAGTTTAACAGTTTTGATATAATTTTCCAGCACAACAAAGTAAACTGCTTAGCAATATATATATACCCCATATAAAAATAGCCCCAAGTGGCTAAATATTTTATGTGCATTAGGGTTTGACTAGGGATTGAATACGTATTCTATGCTCCACTGTTCCAAAGGTTAAAATGAATAGACAATTCTCAATTCTTACCTCTGGTGCCATAAAGCAAAGGGTAGGAAAAGGCTCAAGTTCACCCCTAATTCTAAATGGAGGAATATGCTGCCAATTTGTTCCTTTTCTAAGCAGTTATGATTATTTACTCTAGGCTTATTACTCAATGTACACTAAGCAAAATTCAAAAGAAAGAATTTCAGTGATCAAAGACACTTACCCATATGTCTCAGTGGCTGTATCTACTTGAAGGCGTACTGGTTTAAACAATCTTCTCATTTTGGTTCATGAGAAATATTTGTGCCCATCTCAGTGCCTGGTCCAGAGAGAACAGAACACAAGATGGAATGTTGTTAAATAAAGCAAAGAATCCCCAATGTGACCCTGGTCCAGTCATCCAGTCCGGTCGGCTTACGGGGCGGCCTTGAGGAAGAGGAGCAGACACCTGTCAGAGCTTGCATCGCTATTACTCAGACACAAGGCCAAACCTTGAGTGAGAAGGGAAGGCAAGTGGAAACTTCTGCGAGGTTGGTGGGGGGATGGAGTGAGGGAGGAGAGGAAGGTTGGTGGGAGGCAGGGGAAGCAAAACCCAGAGCATCAGTAACAGCCTTCAGGAAGACAATTATTCTGTTTGGTTTACTTCCAGATTTGCCACCTTCAATCCATTCTCTCTGTTATAGCCACACTCCTTCAGAACATCATTTTCTTTTTCTTTTTGTTTATTTTTCACATTTTGCAATTTTTATTTTTATTTTTATTTTCATCGTTGTTCTGCTATAGTTGTCCCAGTTTTCCCCTGCTGCTCTCCCACGCCTTGCGTGCTCCACCCCCAGGCAACCACCACCCTGTTGTATACTTGTTCTTTAAGGAGGTCCTTCCCCTTCTTTCATCCCCGATCCCCTGACCCCCTCCCCTCTGGTCCTTGTTTCCTTGCCTCTGGCTCTGTTTCGCTTGTTTGTTTGTTTTGTTCATTAGGTTCCTGTTCTAGGTGAGGTCATAGGGTATTTGTCTTTCACCACCTGGCTTATTTCATTCATCCCTATGTACTTTCATCCCTTGTCTACGCCCTTCTGAGGAACTGTATACACTGTAGATATAAAACAGTCCAAATATGTAGATAATTTTTATGTGTATTTGAGCCACACTGATGACATATGCTGGGGAGCGAGATCTAAAATGCTCCCAAGAATAACGGTTTTGCAGTTTCTTTTATTCATTTGAAATTAAGGAGGGAATGTAATTAAGATTACATGAAGGTGGGAGAAAATAAGGTGGGGGATCTGGTTACCAGATAGTTAAGTTTATGTGCTCTCATGCTTTAGAAGGGTCATCTGAATGGGTATTTCAAAGGTGCGTTAGCCGAGATGCAAAGAAGCAATCAACAGGTTGTGCTTAAGGCAAAGCCGTAAGCCTTTTACTAGAGAAGTTATACGCCTGGGGTGCAATACCCACCGTGACCTGTCAGGCTAGGAATTCATGATCAGATCACCCTGTGAGGTTACTTTCCATAGAATTCCCCCTGCTTCTTTTGTCCACAATACTATAAAATGTGACCTGCACCCCCCTGGATCTTTAAACCTTCTCTTTGGTGCATCCTTCCAATGATCATTTAAACATACTGCAGTCATTTTCATAAAAATTTCTCCCAAGCCCCGTGCCTTCTTTTCAGCTACTCTTCTTCACTTCTCCTCCTTCCACATAGTCCTCAACTCAACTGATTTATAGGCCGAGAAAATGGGCGCAACTGCTCTCGCTCAAGTCGCCGATGACTTCAACCCTGCACCCTGTTTCTGTTCACAGGTCCCTCCATTATAAAACAGCCTGACTTCTAAGTTACTGCACTGTTCATTGTTTATATCTCTCTGATCACTCCTTCTCTGTTACCCTTCCTGGCATTAAAAAGAGAAAGTCATGGGCCCAAAATGATATTACTTGTGGTAAATCCCATACCAACCTAGATTTAATAGCTGACCTCCTTGCTGTTTCAACCTTCTTAGAAATATAATCTTAATCAACCTGTTGGAATTTTCTGGTCATCACCTATCAAGTGGGTCTCCTTGCCACCTCTCCTTTCCTTTCATAGCCAGAAGTGTCAGTCTGCATGATATAAACCCTTGTCACACCCTTTCCCACAAAAGATGCCCTGGTCTAAAAATAATCCTTTCTTTTCTTTTGTTAATAGCTTCCTTGTCCCACCCTTCTTCCTGTAAAAACCTTCCGTTTTGTACAGTTTCTCCAAGGGACCCTTTTAAGTGCTAGATGGGATAATGCTGGATTAATAAATTACTTACTAAAGCCAATTAGATCTTCAAATTTACTCAGTTGAATTTTATTCTTAACAAAAAAGAAACACTGGTTTCTCCATTTCTGCTAAAACTTTACGTACGTGAGTTCCTCAGGGTTTTGTCCTATACACGTTATTCTTTTCAAACTGTACTCTCCTTGTAGGAAGTCTTATCTCCTCCCACGGAATATGTTGAAAGGTAGCAGAATATGCTACCCCAAAATATGCCACTTTGGATCTTCATTATTTTGAGTTGTAGGCACTTGAAAAATAACAAAACCATGGAGAGACTTTTTTCTGAACTTCCCTTATGTGCCTAAAGTTAAATTATCCAAAAGAAACTCGACCGTTATAGATCTCTTTCAAGAGAGTGAGTTTTGTCAACCAAAGATTGACTAATCATTGGAGAGGAGACTAGAAGTCAACACCACACCCAAACTATCATACTTCCCATCTATTTTTCCAAGGGCCCATTCGTCTTCTCTAAAAATCATTTTCTCTTCCCTAGAAGGTCTGCATCTCCCCTCATTTTCCCCTGTTAAGATGGTATTTAATCATGAATTCTGAAGATACCTCTTTCAGCTACTTATTTTCCTGTGGATTTATCACATGTATACATGAAATACATATGTTAACAAACTCTTATTTGTTTCTCTTGTTTGTTTCTTTTTATTGAATTTATTGAGGTAACACTGTTTAACCAAATTATGTAGGTTTCAGGTGCACAATTCTACGACACATCATCTGTACACTGTATTGTGTGTTCACCCCCTGTTTCTTTCCTCTTGTTAATCGGTTTTTCTTGTCTTTTTTAATTTTAATTTTTTATTTTTTATTACTGGGATCCCAGCCAAGAACTCAGAAGAGTAGAGGAAAAATTATTTTTCCTCCTCTACCATGTCCACAAACTCCAAATGGATACCTATAGGTGAGATCTCATTACTGAGTTTTATGCATGTATATTCCACTGTGTATTTAATATTTCCACTTGGGTAATTCTCAGGTACCTCACACACAATATGTCCAGGTTTTATGACTTAACCATTCTCTTTGGTTTCCTTCCCTCCTCATCTATTTTTCCTTCAATGTTTTCCTTTCTCCATTTATATAGTTTCATGGCTTGGCAGTATTCTTGATATCCTTGATAACTGATTCCTTCTTATATCTTATAATCATTCAATGAGTTCTACTCTTTATCTGATTATATTTCAAATCTGTCTGCGACTTTCCCTTTCTATTACAATCAGGACAAGTTATCAACGTCCACATGACAACAGTGGCCACCGAGTTTGTCTTTCCATATTTTCTCTTACTTTGTTTAAACCCATTGTCCATAAGAAGCTAGAATAATCCTGATTTGAAAAAAAAAAAACCCTGCCATTTTGATCATGCCTATCATCTCCTCAATGTGTTTTGACATCCCATTGGTTTTAGGATAGCATACAAAAGCCCCTTGCATTCACTACTGCCCAGTTCCCAGGGTTTATTTTAATGAATTCTCACAACTCTGTGTTTTAGCCTCCATTTCTGTACTTCAAATGAACCCTCACTTTCCTTCCTCCAAACACGGCTTATACATATCCCTCTCTCAATAGTCCTCCCCTATTCCTTTTAGCCTTGAAACTTTTGAACCACCTTTCAGGTCTGAGATTTAACACCACCATTCTGATATCTGCCCTGACTCTCCAGGCTCATTTGGGGGTTTCCTGTTATAACATTTTACCTTTTCTTTATTAACTTTTAGCCATTTAATGAAATAATTTATATAATTATATCTTGAATATAGATATAACTTACCAGTGATGAATTCCATGAAGCCAAGAGCCTTCCTCATCTTTTCCATCATTCTTTTCTCAGATTCATTTCTGCCATATAATAAATACTAAATAAAATTCTATAAATAAATATTGAATAAATTATTCAGTCATATTAATTAGTTTATTTCTTTAGCTATTCCTCAGTTTTAGTAGAATTTGAAGACTTTAGCAGAAATCAGAGCGATAAATCAGCTATAGAGTTTAATGAAGTTCTTTTCTGATCATCAATTTCCTATTCTTTCGTGTTCCACAGGTTTAAAGACTTAATATTAAATGGGTTACTAGACTGGTGACACTTTCTATTATTTAGTACAGCAAATATCTTACAAGATATTGTTTTGAACTTGGGAAATTAGATAAGATTAGCAAGAATTGCTTACAATTTTATTTTGAGAATATACATTTCATGTGTCCTAGATCAACAATTATAATATTTTAACTTCAGAGATTTAAGTGAATCATTTAAAGTTTTTCTATTACTAGTATAAAGGCTAAATATATATTAATTCATTGCGTGTTTGATTAAAATGGATGAGGTGACCTATGAAAAATTAAGGTAAAAATATTTCAATAACATTCTTCATTATTTGACTTCAAACTTCCCTCTTATACCTATTTATAGAGTAATTAATGCAAAAGAGATCATCTTAAGAATTTCCACTTTCAAAAAAGTTCATAATACATTCATAAAATGAAGTATTCCAGAAAATTTCAGATTACTTTATTTGATATTTGCTCACAAGTTGCAAATGTGATATTCCCTTTGTAGTCATGCCTACTACTGTAAAAATTTTAAATGCAAAGTAGCAGTTAGTACTTTCAAAAACTTAGATTCACTGTATAAAATTAAAATAGCTCATATTAAAAATACAGGATATATATTTTGAAATTAAGAGGAACATTTTTATGTAGATTTCTATTAATTTTATGTAACTCATCTCAAATCTTAGTTTATATCATAATAAACTAGAAAGTCAGGGAAATATACATTTCCTTCACAGAGTATATAAATATTTAGTCTCTATCTTTACTCAAAAAATCAATAAATTAATTTAGAATCATTAGCACAACTAAGTATCAGTTAAAGGTAAACAAATACATGAGAAAAAGTTAGCACACAGCAAGGGATAGGAAGACCAGTAGTATCAAGGACTTTTACTGTTGCAAAACTACTGTGGAATATTAGGTCCACAAATGTAAAACATTTAGATATAGAAACTTAAATAGATCAAAAGCACTTACATTGAATCATAGCATAGTATTCTTGACATACATAATAATGTGGCTCTTTGAAGATATATATCAATCATAATTTGTTAAAATTGTGGGCTGAATGGCAACATGTATTACCAGTTTATGTTTACAGTCAGAGAGATGTGATATGATAGAGCCATAATGGAGTTTAGAGATTAGAAGTCAATGTTTAAAAAGACATCTTACCCATGTAACTTGTTTGTCTAAATCAATCTGTTTCTTCACACATAGTGGGGAATTGACAAATGCAATAATCATCTGGGTGGGGTTGAAGCATTTTGCTCCATTCATAAAGCAATTATAATACATTTACTTTCAGTTAGAGATTGTTTAAGTATGGCTTAAGTATTTGCAAGACTAATAGCAACTTGAAATGAAATGATTCAGTTATATTCAAAATCTTATAGAAAAGATGAAGTCTTACTAATTAGTAGTAAAATGTTCAAATAAATGACTGCATTTTTCCTGATTTCATTCAGTGTTTGTTCTCATGGGCACCCAACACCCATATGCACAGAGAAAACTGGGAGGCATGGAGAACAATTCCTAAATGTGAACCCCGCTTTCAGAGGTATGAGCTCACTTCACGGGATTAGTCATTCAATAGCTGAGATAATCATATCTACCTTGAAGAAAGGTTATAAAGATGGGAGATAATATAAAATGACTGACCATGCTTGGCTATATTAGACACAAAATAAATCGTGTATGTTTTTATTAAATAGCCAAAAACATTCCTACATCTATATCTTAAGAATATACTTTTTTATCTTCATAAAATGGCAGAGCATTCACTAAAGAACAAAACCAGAAATATTGGGAAATTACAAAAGAACAGAGAATCTTCTTAAATGAGAAAGTGAAGTAGTGGTATTACTGAGCGAAAGCAGGGTTCGGTGGCCTACCACCGCCAAAAGGCAAGTCCTAGAGGCAGAGGCTGGTGAAAAAGGAAAACTTTTTATTTGAGCACTGAATGATAAAGGAGAAGGGGGAACTCCCCTTCTGAAAGCCCATCTCCTCCACAAAGCCCAGCTGTCCTCAGCGAGACCAAAACAAAGGCAGTGCCCAGAACACCTGCTCCATTTTAAAGTAGTGTCCTTTGGAGCCCAACGTGGCTAAGTGGTCATCCAGGTAGCTTAGCTTATTCCTAGCTGCTGTCTTGCTTCAGGCTCACTTCTGGAGGCTGTGTGTGGAGCTAGTGCCACCATTGGCCATGTGACTTCTAAAACCTTGAGGTCCAGGGTTCCCAGGCCTGCGCACATGGAAATGCCCTGGTGAGTGCTCTCCTAGGTCAGCCAGAGAGAGGGGTTCCTTTCTGGAGGCCATGGGCCATGTGATTGTTAAGGTCACATGGCATGTGGAGAGAATAGGCCAGTACGCCCTCTGAGTACAGGTCGTGAGCAGCAGCTAGAAGCAAGAGAGAGCTTTCTTTGTTCCCCTGGGTTTATATTAGTTTCAGATATGGGATGGACTAGGTGCTTTCTAAGAATGATCAGCTAACTGCCTAAACTTTCATGCACTTTGGGTGGGTTCACTTCCCAATCAATCCTTTCCGCACCTCCAGGATAGACTGACAGGCTTCTTTGGTTCTGCACCTCCCTCTGTGGCCATTTTAACTTCTATTGCACATGCACCTGTCCTCCCCTTGTCCCACCCTCAAACTGGTATCAGAAGTGGGTAGGAGGGCTTCTTTCATCTTATCCAATTATCTTGCAAGCTTTGTGCATGCTCAGTGTAAAGACTTCCTCCTGCCATCATCTTGTCCAGGTGTGGGGGAGCACATGCTTGGTTCAACATGGAAGTGCTGTTAAACTCAATGCCCTTGCCATGGCCCCAGGTAGTTCATGAAGGTATTGTCCAGCTGCAAATCATGCCCTCAATGCCCCAGGGAGCATGGCTCAGTGCAGAGGAGGCTCCCGGGTTCCAGCCCCGTGGCCTAGTGCTGCCACCTGTGGAAGCCACTCCTACTCCCTACCCTCAGCCCACTCCCAGTGGTCTGGGCAGACTGTCTATCGGTATAGTAGAAAGAAGGAAAAGCACTTAATAAATATTTAAATGCTACCAATTTTGTGCTTGGCACTTTACATAGTTATATTATGAAATTCTGTTTTTTAAATCCCATAAAGTGGACATTTTAAACTGCAGATGTCTCAAGAGGGTACTGAGGCTCTAAGACATCAGTGTATTTTCCCGTGGACTCTAAAGCTTACGTTTGTTCCTGCTGCCTCAGGGGCCGGGATCCAGAGTCTCAGTAAGTGTAGGTCATGATTCAGGAAAGGCGTTTACTGGGAAAAGCCTAGATCTGTCTTCTGGCAAAGGGCAGAGGGCAGGTCCAGGGTGGAGGAAGTCTGGGTCTAAAGTGCGCAGGGGAGCTTGTCTACAGCTACATGAAACTGGGGGCAATGTGGCATCCTATTCAAGTCTCTAGCGGAGCACATGATGTGAACGGTGTTCTGGTAATATTCCGATTGTTGTTCTGGAAGGTTGCTGGTATACAAATGCGGTGACTCCCAGATAAACCAATCTGTATGCCTTTAATTTTTGTGTATTTTTATACACATGTATACATACATTTCATATATGAATGCATATCTATGTATATACATATGTATATATATTCACTTCTGTGTTCAGTGTGCATTTGTAACAAAGGAACCTGGGCATGGCCTGTAGAGCATTAGATAGAGCCCAATCAAATGACATTTAAGTTTTAACTTGAAAGATAGAAGAATCTAGCCAGAGTTACATGGCAATAAAAAAAGAAAAAGAAAAGGTGTACAAAATATTATAGAGGTTAAGGAAACATTCACAAATAGACACAGAGATTGGGAGACTGGCCAGAGAATCACCAGAGTAACATGGACAAAACAAGCTGATTCTTACAGATAGTTTGTGAGTTGCAATACAAACATTTTCCGAAAATATACAAAGCTAATAACTTTTATAAGAAAGCAAATGTTAAAATCTCACATCTTAAGTTAACATTAGTCATGACCCAACACTTTGCAGGAGTACAAGTTATTTTTAATGATTAGGATACTTAATGGGAGATCTTGTTGCGAGGAAAGTTTTTTAATTGGTTGTTTTCTTACATTCTGTGAAATGCACTAAGAACTTGCTCCTTAGCAGCAAAATTGACATTTTGCAACGCATATGGAGCCTCTATTATAATGAGACACAGGGACTTTTTCAGGGATAGAGCAAACCAGCCTGTTGGAGATTTATATTCAGTGTTCTAAATAATCAAATAAGAACAGAATTTCTCAAGTTAGCTCAAGATCTTGTCCACCCAGGAAATCTACGTCATTTTGGTAATTCCAGTGAACTCCTCATTAGTGCCAAATCATGGCCTTAAACTGCATGATTGTTTACTTGTTTATTTTCCATCCCCTAGGAGAATTTAATTTCCATTAAGAATGTGATTTTCTTTGTGCTGTTGACTGTTACATTTGCAGCATTCTGCACAGATTAGTTGCTTAATAAAGATTTTTTTGAGTGATTGAATTAAAATTACTTGTTCTCATTCCTCATCCTAAGAATCTTTGAAACACTTTGCCAGGTTAACAAACTTCATTAAACCAACATTCAAAACTATATCTCCACCTTTTATTCCAAAAGCACTTCAGCCTCTGTCTCTCTTCACATGCTTCTCAGTCTTCTTTTTAAAATCTCATTTGCTGGAGATTCCTTTTTCTTTGTTTGTTTCTGGGCAACCTCATTCATCATAGAAAGGCAGAAAATAATAGTAGTAAAAGAAAGCAGACTTCAAAATCAGATCCTAGGAAAATTACACACTATAAGCCTCAATTTCCTCATCTACAAGCTGGTGTCCTAATGTTGTTTATTATGTAGTATTATTCTGAAGACTAGAAGGAATAAAATTTGTAAATTATAGCAACTGAACCTTACTACATTTTAATATTTTTCTTCTGCAAATGATTGAAATCAGCAACTTCCAATTTTAAACCGTGCCACAGATCTATACTTGCAGCTTTCTGATGGACATCAATGCAGAGACAACATTTGAAAACTTTTCGTTCAACTTGTCTAACACCGAACTCATTAGTTTTCCTCCTAACTTGGATAACTTGGAATATATTTAGCTCAATGTTCTTTCCTCATCTTCAATGTTCGATTAAGTTGTTAGTAATACTTTTAAAATTACCTGTTTATTGTTTTACAACCAAAAAATGTTTTCTTTTTCATTTCCAATGCTACTTTTGTGATACAAAACCTGTGTTAAGTGCCTATTACAGGAGCCTGCAGATGCTATGTGCGTTCTCTCCTTCATGACTCGGTTATTTTACTGTTGTGCAGCCAGAATGCTTTTCTAAACCACAACTATATTTTAAAAATTTGCCTTCTCAGTGACAGGATTCCAGCGAGAGTCAGAAGCTTCAACATTGTTTTAGTGCATCTCAATCCTCTAATGCATAGGATGCTTTCCTCCCTGAAGAAGAATGCTACAGATACTGGGTACAGGTGCCCTAGGGTGGCCATTAGGGGTAGCTTGAGATGGGCATGCCAATCCCAAGGCTTGGATGAAAATCAGATGCCCCTATATTTGGTCTTGATATGAGATTCTGAACATGAGACTTTTAGAAGGTCTCCCATAGGTATATTTTGCTAGTTCAACTAACTTATTTCTTTCTGGGTCTTCTTGATTTTCTGACTGTTTTCCTATTATATTTTCTGGCTTCCCCATTTTTATAATGTTACATACCCCCATCCCCAGTCAATTCTAGAGTTCTTGGGTCTGTATCTTCTTTACCTTTTCAATGGGTTGGGGAAAATAAGGTGTCAGAAACAAGCAAACAAAAACCAAAAATTGTATCTTTTTATTTGGAGAGGAAGGAGAGGAAGAACTTTAGCTTCAAATTCCTGGGATATGAGGAAAAATATTTGCACTATATCTTTCATATGCATAGAAAATAAACCCAAGAAAAGGGGATTGAATGTCCAAATCCTATTAAAAAAGAGGAATTATTCTTAACATGGTCTACAATGTCCTTCCTTATCTCTCCTGTCTCATTTCACACCACGAACCTTCTTGCTGTTGAGCAAAGTCACTACTGGACTTATAATTAGTTTCTCAAACTTGTTAGGTTCTGTCCAGTTGCTGGAAATTGCACATGCTGTTGCCAAAGTTCGAAATACTCCTCCTTTTCTGTTTTACCCCACAGTTAACTCACACTGTTCCTTCTCAGTTGTAGTCATTTCTTTCATCTCCTTGATTATGTAAAAAAAAAGAAAATCACAATTTTACACTTTAATAACATTAACATTCTTTTGTGCAAGACTTTTAATAACATTCTTAGGGGTAAGACTTATTTTAAGTGCTCAGTACAAGTTAATAAAACCAGAATTAAAATTAAAAAAATAAAACAGGAATTAATAAATAGTTTAACGAATTATTTTTGCAGGGTCTATGGCCTAAGTTTGTAAAACTTTGAGTTTTCTGTTGTTTTTCCCCCCGCTAGTATTGATCGGCTGCTAAGGATGAGGCCTCATTTTTCATGCTCCTAACAAACTCCTTAACTCAAATTTCTTCCCTAGATCATTTATATTTTATGCTGAATCCAATGTTAAATTCCCAAATCTCAAAAATGGTTAAGTTACTTTCCTGCAAAAAATCCTTCATCTCCTCTTCAAGTGCATAAGGAATATTTTCAACTATTTTAGCATCGTAAGGTACTTGATAACTGAACTTTATTTTTTGTTATATGTACCGACTTGTAGTATTTCCATGAATTATCTTTTGTACTAACTACATAAAAATATCTGCTTTGCTATAGTTATGTACCACAGCTTCCCAAGGGCTGAATAAGTAAATATGTGCAATAGAAACAGAAAATCCACTGGAATTTGTATGGGGAAAAATCAAAGGATTAAAGGGACTGAGAAGGCCAGGCCTCATTTCCCTTCATGTCTCAATGAGAATTTCTCTTCCAGACACATATATTTTACTTCTTTATGTTTGCCTGTTTCTTTTTCATTTTTATTATTAGTATTTCTCTTAGTAGCTGTTCTCTATTTACTTTTTAATGTAATATGGATTTATTTGAAAACGTGTTGTAAATAAATGCTATTGGTTTTATTATTCATCAGTATAGTATCATATGAGCCATGTCAGGAAAAGGGAAATTCAAATGTATAACGTTATGCATCAAAATAATAACATTAAAATGAGAATAGTTGGACATTTTCCTTATTGGAACAACTGGATATGACTGGGTAGTTAAAAGAACTTCTGTAATATTTAATTGAATGCAGCCTGTGTATTTAGAACACTGCTAAGACCTAAAGAAATAATGTAAAGGTGATTAAAAAGAAATACTGTCTTCAAGAAACTTAGTTTCTCATAAGGAACATGAGCAGACACATATTACATTTAACACAAGCATATAGTATAAATAGCTGCAAGTTTAATCAAAAGTAAGTAATTTGGCACTTCTTGGGGGGAAAAGAGAATAATTTCTACTGAGATGACTCGAACTGACTTAATGGTGTAAATGACATTCGCTCCGAGTCAAAGAAAGAGGAGGCTTTCATTAGCCAGAAATGGGGAAAAACAACCATTCCAGGCTATGGGAGAAGAACGAGGCAGAGCCAGGGGTGGACAAGGGCAAGGCCTCTTGGGAGAAAAGCAGCTGAAGCCACAGAGCGGTGGCTAAGATAGGTGCCCTGCGAGGAAGTGGTCAGCAGTACGAGACGAGGCTCCAAAGGCAGGCTGGGGGCGGGCTGTGAAGTCGTGACCACCACGTGAAACGCTTTCATGAGTCCAGCAATGGGCGGTGTGAAATACCACTTTTTGTTTTGTTTTCTTATTGTTTGAAAGTTGACCAAGATTTAATTTCCAGCTATTCTACTTACTATCTACTTACTATCTTACATTGGGAAATACATATAACTATCTTTGTCTTCATCGCCTACTCTGTACATTGAGATTATGACGATTAAATCCTGTTTTGTGTTCTGTGCATTTACTATGTGCCCAACTCGCTTCTGGAGCTGGTGGCATAACAGCGGCAAAAAGGGAGAAATTCCATGCTCGTGTCAAGATTAAATTTTTGAGGAGGAAAAGCAATTAATAAAGAAATCCACATATGATACATTGTGCGGAGATAAATTCTATGAAAGAAACTAGAGTTAGGGCATAGAAAATGATGGAAGCCCTAACTCAAATAAAGTTTCTAATAAGGTAGTGAGGGTAGTTCTCACTGAAGAGAAAACTGTAGGTTCCCATATGGCTTTATAATAGTGGCCCCAACGTTTTTGACACCGCGGAAGGTTCCATGGGAGGCGGGGCGAAGGGGAGCGCAGAAGGTGGAGCTCACAGATGAGTGTCTCTTGCCCCACTGTGGAATTGAAGGGCAGAGGGTGCTGCGAAGGCTAGGCTTAGGGGACCTTTGTTTGAGGCTGGGTTCCTAACAGGCCACGACCGGGGGTCAGGGACCCCTGTTTTGTAGTACAGGCAAAGTCCAGGCAAAGAAGAAAGCCAAGTGCAAATTACCTGAGGTGGGAGTGTGCCAGGCATGTGCATGGAAGGGTCAAGACCACATGCACATGGCTGGGCCACAGTGAATAAGGGGTAGAGTGGGAGGGATGACGTCAGAGGTCGGGGACCTAATGCCATGAAGCCTTGTTGACCATGGAAAGGACTTGGATTTTATTCAGGGTAATAATAATAATAACAATAGTAGTAGTAGTAGTAGTAGTAATAGTAGTAGTAGTAGTAGTAGTAGTAGTAGTGGTAGTAGTGGTAAATTAGAGGTGTTGGATATAACTGTGATGAGGTGTTGCTTCCATGTTAATAGGTTTATTCTGGCTTTCAATGGAGGATAAATGAGCATTATATAAGTAAAAAGTTCATGTAATGATGTTATCGGTATAAGCTATGTGAATGGTAGTGATGGCTTGCGCTAAGGCGGTAGTAGCACAATGGTAAAATGTTTGAATTTCAGATACTTGGAAGGTGCAGGTAACAGTGTCTTGACATGCATCAAATGTGAAATACGTGAAAAAGAGTAGCCTAGGATGACTCATGAAAATACCCTTTGATGAAAGGTGCAGGAATATAACCGGAGGAACAGAATCAGGACTTTTGTTTGAGATTTTCTTTAGATATATAAATGGAGATTTCGAGTGGTTAATTGTTATATGATCTTTTGCTCAAGAGAAAGTTGAGGCTGGAGACCCATGAGGAACCATCAGTTCATAGGACAGTATTTTAAGCACTGGTCCGTGTGAAATCAGAGAGAATCGAGAATAAGACTGAATGCAGAGACACTGAGTTTTCTCATGCTTTAGTGTTGAAAGGGGGTTCCAATATTAGCACCTGAAGGGGATCTCCAGTGAGGGGGGAAAAAAAGGTGACAGAACATCCTGGAAATACAGTAGAGAAAGTGTATTAAATAGGCAGAAGTGATTAACCATGTCACGTGCTACTAATAAGTCAATTACAATGAAAACTCAGAACTTATTAGATTCGGCAACGTGAAGATCTTGATGAATCTAATCAGGACAGCTGAAGAGTGGTAATTTGATAGGCTAAAAATCTTTCCTACCAGAAGTTCCTGGTACTGTAAAAATGTTTCATACTAAAAGACCCAACACATTTAAAGAAACATTTATTTAAACTTTTTAAACATTTAAGCACTTTAAAACTTCTTAGAACAGTTAAAATAAGACTAAGGAAACTTTTTAAAGGCCAAAACAAAACAAACAAAAAACCACAACCAGAACGCTATTTTCAAAAAAGTAAGCCAGTCACGTAACAACCAGTGTACTAAGAGATTCTACGGATTTTCGTTTGCCAAGAGCATTATTTGTTATAACTTATCAAAAAGACTAGAAGAAAAACAAAGCCTCGGTCATGCAATTGTATAGAGTTGCATTAGAAACTATCACATTAAGCTGCGAATCCTATAGAACCACATGGTCCCTGTAAGGGTTGTTTAGGAAAATAATATTCCACAAAGGGTGAATAATATTCTCATTTGTCATGGGAATGGATCTGGTGGAAGAGAAAATATATAAATTGAGTTTTTGAGTCCACAAGTTATAGTTCACATATTTTGAGGCTAGAACACAGTCTCTGAAAGTTTCTGTTCTCAGTTTTATTTGGTATTTAAATGGATTCTGCACTGAGCATGTCTTCAGATGTCCGGTAGAAGCAAATGCAAGTTTTTTCCTACAGGAATCAGCTTTATCTGTGGACTCAAAAATTTCCCATTAAATTTCCAACAGATATCAAAATATAAACGAAACACATAGGAAAAAAGACAACATAAATAAAAATGAACCAAAAAAAAAATCAATGGCATAAGAAGCAAGTGATGGATGTGCTCTCTCTCCATGAGGTATTTAGGGGAAGTCTCCCAGATGAGGCGACTTTCCTCCTGGGCTTCAGGTTGGGTGTTTTATTTTAGCCTATTTTCCAATTCATTGATTCTGTCTTCAACTGTATATAAAATTTCCTTTTAAACTCAGATGGAGTTCTCAAATTCAGTTATATTTTGCAGCTTTATAAATATAACTCATTTGGTTTATTTTTTCTTTTTAAATTTAGTCTTTATTATATTTTTTCCATTACCATTTACTCCCCTTATACCCCTCTCCCGCCAGGAATCACCATACTGTTGTCCCTGTCCATGAGTCCTTTTTCCTTTTTGCTCCATCCCTCTACCCACTAGCCACCTCCCTCACCCCCCAACTAGCTGTCATCTGTTCTCCATCTATGAGTCTGTCTCTGTTTTGCTTGGTAGTTCAGTTTGTTCATTAGACTCCACATATGAGTGAAATCATATAGTATTTGTCTTTCTCTGACTGGCTTATTTCACTAAGTGTAATGTTCTCCAGGTCCATCCATACTGTTGCAAAGGGTAGAATTTTATTCTTTTCTTATGGCCAAGAAAAAACTTGTTTTTATAATTCTGTAAAGATATCTGAAAATATTCTCCATTATTCCCTAATTTCATGAACATTTTAATTAATTATTGAAAGTCAACATCTTTTTAAGCCAATATTGATATTTATGTATGTATTTTTTAGTTATTGTTATTTCTTTTTATCTATGAGTATTCCCAGCGATGTTGATTGAAGTCTAGATGTGTATGAAATATCATAGAGAAAATATAAGGACGGAAGTCAGTTCTTCCAAAAACAATTTGTTTCTGCTTTTAGAATGCAGTTAATAGAGGGGCAAATCTTAGTTCAAATAGAGTTTTAGTTGATTTGAAGCTAGGCTTATCTATTTCTTATTCACTCTTTTCCTGGCATTTTCAACTACAATTCCAGGGTACTTACCAGGGTTATCCTCTTGATAAGCCCTGAAATCCAGTTGTGTGCCCCCCTTCTTGTGAGATTTTCAGATTTTTCAGCTGTTAAACCTCTCCCATTTTTCATCTTAATGCCCAGCTTCTCGGCCTTGTGACTTCTGGTTAATATCTAGGAGGCAGGCCTAATATATTAGGCTTTTCTGCCTTCCAGAGTATTCTGCCTTGTAGGCATTTTAAATCCCTTATGTAATGTTTAAAATATTTCTTTTCTTTTGTTGTATTTTTTATTCCTTCATTAGGATTTGATATGAAATAACTCAGTCTGCCATTTCTATGAAGAACGCCCAAGGATAGAATTCTATTTTTAGGCAGATAATTGGAAATGTAATCTTTTAATTTTTATTTTTTTATTTTTCAATTACAATTTACATTTAATATTTTTCTGTATTAGTTTCAGGTGTACAGCAAAGTAGTTAAACAATCATGTACTTTATAGTGTGGTCCCCCCGCTGCATCAAGTACCCACCTGGCCCCATACCTATTTCTCTCAATGTTATTGACTATATACCATATGCTATACTGCACATGTCTGTGACTGATCTGCAATTTTTATTGTTTAATGCCTTCATCTATTTCACCAGCCCCTCAAGCATCCCTTCCCTCTGACAGCTGTCAGCCTATTCTCTGTATCTATGAACCTGTTTCTATTTTGTTTGTTTCTTTTGTTCCTTAGATACCACATATAAGTGAAATCATATGGTATTTGTCTTTCCCTGATTGACTTATTTTATTTAGCATACCCTCTAGGTCCATTCATGCTGTTATAAAAGATTTTCTTCTTGAAGATCCAAGATGGCGGTGAACTAGGTGGATGTTACACTCACCTCCTCGCAGGACCAATATGGAAGTACAGCTAAAATATAGAATAATCAACCTGAACTATCAACTGAAGACTAGCTGAAAAGAAGTCTTATAACCAAGATTTATAGAAGAAGCCACATCCAGACTGGTAGGAAGGGCAGAGATACCAGTCTTCCACGGGCAGTGGCTGAGATACCAGAGGGATATCTCAGCTGTAAAGTTCCCCCTGAAGAGCAAAGGGTCTCAGACCGCTGCGAGGCTCTCCAGCCCAGAGTACGAGAGCTGAGAAGAGACGCCCACATAACATCTGGTTGTGAGAATCACAGCCATATGTTTGCCAGGGAGAGACTGGAGTCAGCTAGAGACACAGCTTCCCTCCTGAAGGAATAACACACAAAATCTCATTTCAGCCACTCACCCTGGGTTCTGACGGAAGGAGGGCAGAGTGGAATGGGGTTGCATGAGGAGAGACTGAGGTTTGTGGCTCTGGGAAGGGAGCTGAGGGGACAGCTGCAGGGATGCCTGTGCTGAGTCACTCTCCTGCACTGCCGATGCCATCATTTTGGGGTGGAGTACTTGCCTCTTTGCAGAATCAACCTGGGGAATGCAATAGCGCCACCCTCTGGACTCCTTGCAGAATTCACTCTGCCGGGGATCAGCTGCCTTGGCCAGGGTGTAGAGGTCTGGGCAGGCTCAGGGGTGTCAGTGACTGAGTGGTGTGGCTTTGGGGCAGGGGCCATTCCCCCTACTTTCCCATGAAGCTGACTGGTGTCACCCTTTCTTTGGAGATTCTCTCTCTATCCCGCACTGTCTGGGCTTCAGGTGGCCCCTCCCTTTTGACTCCTGGTGGCTGCACTCTGCCCAGGTTAGGACAGGATCTGGGACAGACTCAGCTGTGTGGCTCTGGGACAGGAGTCCACTCCTCCCACTTTTCCCCAAGCTTGACCAGCACTTCACCCTTACTGGGAGTCCACTAGCCCCATCTTTTCAAATTCCAGTAACCCCAATCCGCTGAACTCAGGCCTCTGACAGAATGTTGGACACACTGTTCTGTGGCTCTAGGATAAGGGCCATTTTTCCTTCACCGGCCTGATCAGTGCAGAGTCCTCCCTTCCCACCAACTCTCAGTACATTTGGTCTGATAAACTCTTCTGGCCTTACCCTAATGACTTTCGGAGACCCAGTCCCCCACCACAAATGTCCGTGGGCCCCCGGTGGCAGATAAACAAAATAAAGCCTCAGAAAACTATTAAAAAAACTCCATAAAACCAAAAGCTGGTTCTTTGAAAAGTGAAACCAGACTCATAAAGAAAAAAAGAAAGAGGACCCAAGTAAATAAAATCAGAAATGAAAGAGAAGTGACAACTGACACCAAAGAAATAGAAAGGATTATAAGAAGTCAGAAAGGACGGAGTGTTGCAAGGCAGTGTGAAAAAGGTGAAGACATTAAGAAAAACAAAACAAAAAAAAAACAAAAAAAAGAAAAAAAAAGAAGAAAAAGAAAGAACCCCAAATAAACAACCTCATAGATGCAGAAAACAGCATGGTGATTATCATAAGGAAAAGGGGGTAAGAGCAGTGGAAGTAAAAAAATCAAAATGGAGTCTGGGAAAAAAGATGGTTAGAGATGAGATGAAGTATAAGGAAAGAAAAGAGTTTGATAACTCTTGGGTTTCTAAGCTCTGTAACTGAGAGAAAAGCAAGCTGGCCTTGCATGCGTTAGGAAAGGCAATGTTAGCTCACCATACGAACAACCAGTTCCAGAACCCAATAAGGAAAGCAGTAGTCAGTTTGGGAAATTACTGTGATAGGGTGTCTAAAGCTGCACTGATGTCGAGTGTCCCTGATCCCTTGCTATGGCAATACGGTAGTTTTAATAGAGGCAAGCCGCAAAATCAAGCTTGTATTCTACTTCAATTCAATATGACTACCACTTAATCCTGAGCTATACAAGAGTCACGTGAAGCAACATGATTCTCTTGTTGCCACAATCAACATCCTAATTTCTTTTTTTAAGGAGTCCAATTATCTGAAATTGGTGTTCAGGCAGGAATAGAATCTCACATCAAGATAGACAAAAATCATGAAATCCACAAAGAATGTTCTCTACTGGGATTGTTAGTTTTCATGAACTTGGTAAATTTGAATTCAAAATATTGGAGCGCTGCTTGAGATGGGGAGTATTCGTTGGTTGATTAATTATATGCTGTTCTGAACAGTTTCCTATGTACAAAACTGAAGCCACTATCACTCAGAGAGAAGTTTAGATCATTATGAAAATGTAAGAAATTATGGGAGAATAATTATAATAATTTATTTTTATTTCTCCTGACACTAAAACTTTTTATCAACTATCAATGTTAATGTTTTTCTAGAAGGGAGAAAACTATGATAAAAAATGGTTTTAAGAGAAATTACTTTACTATAAAATGTGCCATAGTCCATTTGTCATTCACTGTGTTATAGAGCTATCAGTCTTATGAAGCAATACATTTCTGTTGTATACTCTGTAAGCTCCTGTGATAACATTTTATATTGCTTGTCTGATGCCTGAAGGAGAAGAGTAACATATTATTTCAAGGTGCATTTTGCATCTAAGGAAACTAGACCTGTTCATTGCAATAGTCCCATTTTTACTCTAGGGCAGTGGTTATCAGATATTAAAGAGAAAATGAAAAGGATTTGTTTCTCTTCCTGAAGGTAAAACAGAAAATATGATGGAAGAAGAGAGAAAAAAGGGAGGAGGGGATAAACCTTGGGAGGTGGGCACTAAGTTGATAATTGTCTGTTGAGGAAATCATCCCTCAAGGTTAGCTGCCTGGAATGTCTTAAGAATATCAAACAAGCAATCTTAAATTTTTGCTCCAGCCCTGACTGATGTGGCTCAGTTGGTTGGGTGTCCCTCAAAGCAAAAGATGGCTGTTTTGGTTGTCAATTCAGTTCCCAGTCAAGGTGCATGTTTGGGTTGTGGGTTTGTCCTCAGGGAACTTACCAGAGGCAACTGATTGATGTTTTTCTCACACATACACATTTCTTTCCTTCTCTTGCTCCCTCCCTTCCCCTCTCTGTAAAAATAGATAAATTTTTTTTTAAAAAAAGACCACACAGATCAAAAAATTGCTCCTTATTCACTCTTTCAAGTCAAATCATGCTATACTTAAATTTTCAGTAATGTTTTATAAGGGGGTAATTTTTTGTTTTTTCATGTGGTCCCTGAGGACGAAGTTAGGTATTATGTTTGGTGTTTTGGGTTGAATTGAGTGTTCTCAAAATTCATATGTTGTAATTCTAACCCCCAATGCTTCAGAATGTAGCCGGATTTGGAAATAGGACCATTGAAGATATAATTCATTAAGATGAAGTCACACTGGAGTAGGGTGGGCCCCTAATCCAATATAACTGGTATCTTTGTGAAAGAGTGCCATGGAAGAGGGGGATATGTATGGAGGGTAAATGATGTGAAGATACAGGGAGAACACCATCTGCAAGGAATATCCAAGAGTGTCAGCAAACCACTAGAAACTAGAAGAAAAGCATGGAACAGATTTTCCCAAAAAGCCCTTTAAAGGAACCAGTCTTACAGACAATTTGAGCCTGAATTTTCGTCCTTAGAACTGTGATATAATACACTTCTGTTGTTTAAGCTACCCAGTTTTTGATACTTCATTATAGCAGCCCTAGAAAAATAATATTTTTACTCTAGTGAAGTAAAAACAACAACATGAAAACAATTATTTCTCAGAAGTAAGCTCACTTAGTGTGTTATTTTGAGTCCTCTAAGAAACAGACATCATGTGGGATTAGATGTCTAAGAAATTTTATTGGGAAAATGTCAGTGAAAGATTAAAAAAAAAAAAGGAATAGGAAGAGTCTTTTAATCACAATGTAAGTTTGACACCTGTGAAAATAGAGGGGAACGGAAGAAGGGTTGTGTAGGAATAGTCCTGGGCTACAGTATCTCTTTTTTTCTTTTTGAAGTTAAGCCAGGCTGATAGAGAATCCTTAATCCCAAGTCACTGTCATAGGGCTTGCTGCTCTGATTTGGGTGTTTTCTGCTACCTTGTCTTCAAAAGTGCTGATCCAGTTCTCTGCTTCATCTAATCTTCTGTTGATTACATCTAGTATATTTTTCATTTTAGTTATTGTAGTTTTTATTTCTAATTGCTTCTTTTTTATGGTTTCTATGTCCTACTTTATGCTTGCTATTTCTTTGCTGACGTTCTCACTAAGTTCCTTGAGCATCCTTACAGCCAGTGTTTTAAACTGTGTGGCAGACTGCTTGCCTCCATTTCATTTAGCTTTTCTTCTGGTGATTTTCCTGTTCCTTCATTTCGAAATGTGTGTCTTTGTCTCTCCATTTTGGCTCCTCTCTGTTTGCACTTGGAGGCCAGGTTCTGTTTGAAATTTTAGAAAAGTTTTCAACATGACTCAAGATAGACCATCTATATAGGAGCAACACTAAAAGTGGCTTGGGTAGGACCACAAGATGGGTGGAGCAGGATCTCGGAATCACCAGGGTGGGATTAACAGTGTTAGCCAGGTTGATGACTCAGATGTGGTGCTCACATGCCCCTTCAGGTAGGGAGCTCAGCAAAGGAACAATGACTTCTGCCAGCACTTTTGTTGGGGAGAAAGCTTCCCCTTCATCACTTCCCCAATCCCTCACAGTTCAGTTCCTCCATGTGTGTCTCTGGCACCTTTAGAGCTGGTGCCCCATTGCTGGATCCCAGAGTAAGTGACACTGAGTAAGTCCCTTTCTGGGTCATTTAAAAGGAACCTCTGGGACTCCAACAGCCCTCCATCTCACTCAGCCACAATCTTTTCTGTGTTTTACAACCAGATATTACTGAGACTTCTGCTCTCGTCCTAGAACCTGGGGGCAGTGGGCCTGGGACCCCTCACTCCTCAAAGGGGACCTCCACAGCTGGGATATCCCTCCCTCCTTTTAACCTCCAGGTGAGGGTGTGAGCCTGGCTTGTTCCATGTCTTCACCCTTCCTAAAAATCTCATTAAAGGACTTCTTTTCAGACAAATTTTAGGTAGTTCTAAGTAATTGTTCTGTAGTTCAGTAATAATTTTGGTGTGGTCATTGGAGAATGCCAGTACTGCATTTACTTACTCTGCCATCTTGACTGGAACCCCAATATATTTTTACTTTTAAAATATACATTTTGATCTCCCTCTACAGTCACTCCTCACCTCAGAAATTTAAATTCTTCATCTAAAAAAGGAGTATGTATCAGACTACCCAACAGGTACTTTCCAACTTTAAAACAATTTTTCTGTTTATTTATTTCTTCCTAAGTGTTTCTGCTTTTTTCTAAACTTATGAAACTTAGTAAGATCAAGAGCTGGATATTTTCCAGTTTTTACTGTTTACATTTTGCCAGATAATGTTGAAAAAATTAAGAACTCAGGCCCAATGCTGCATTCCCATTCAATGGTCATACATTATCTCTTTAGGACTAGGGATATTAACCATGTATTTTTATGATTTTTCCCTTAAAATATGAACAAGTATTGAAGAATATAACTAGTTATTAGTTTATACAATGAAATGATCAATTTTCATATTTCCATACCTTTCTGGAAGATTAGGAGGAGCAGAATATGTTGAAACATTTTCAACCAATGTGGTCACTTGTAAATATGCTGAGACATATAATCTATGGGAGTTAAATCAGACTATATTATATTATATTATATTATTATATTATATTATGTCATGGATGATTTATTTGTAGAGTTATTGATCCTATTTTTATTTAAATGACATAGTCCATCCCTTTCAGAAAGAAAAAGTTTAGTTGTGAAAAATGAAAGTTTTAGAGATAGATTTGATTTTGAACCATCTGTCACTTAGTAACTTTGCAACTTTGGAATATCAACATTATTAAATTTGTATTTTCTTATTTTCAAAAAGGAAATAATACCTACCCCATAGGTTTTTGGTAAGGATTAAATAAAATAAACATGCAAAGAGTTTATGATAAATGGTAACTATTGTTGTTTCAGAATGACCTAGATCCATTTACTTTCTCCCTCTGATGGCAAATAAAACCACTCTTTGAAAGCTTTTCTCCACAAAATGTAAAGCACTTATGTTTCATGAATGGCTAGATCTATTTTTGATTACATTCCTTCTTTTTCTCTTAACTCTGTACTTTAAAAAATAATGGTTCTCTTTTTCTTTGTCCTTTCATTTCTCTTTTAATTTATTTCAATTTGACTTTTTCTAGGCTTAATCTTTGTTGCTGTTTTATAAAGCGTTTGGAGATACTCTCTACAGTGGCAGGGCTGTCCACCGAAGCCAAGCCTCTAAGATGTGTGTGCACGCGCGTACATGGGTGTCTTGCTTGGGGAGAAGCCAGTCTTTTGTTTTATTCAGACCTTCAGCTGATTGGTTGTTGTTCATCCACCTTGTAGAGGGTAATCTGCTTTACTCAAATTCTCTCAATTTCAATGTTAATTTAATCTAAAACACTCTTATGGAAATATACAGAATAATGTTTGACTACATATCTAGATACTAAGTCCCAGCCAAGTTGACAAATAAAATTGACCATCCAACTCTCTAAATTGGTATCCTTTGAAGGGCAATTTAACAACACTGGCCTTACCTGGTAGGCTGCGAGACACAGAAATACCTGAGAAGGAGCCAAAATATTAATTTCCAAATGGTGCCTAATCATATATGTTCAAAAAATAACATAAAATAAATAAAAAGGGTGGATCTTTTTGGCATGCACATATTCATTCATACTACCCAGAGCAACAATTTGTGGTAATCTTCTATTTTTCAATGAAAATATAATTTTATTAAATTTATGATAGAATGATTTTATAGTTCATATTGAGAATGTTTTCAAAAATTATTAAAATTTCACCTATTTGTTATAGTGAATTATAAAATGATTACCAAAATTAATAATAAAAGTTATATGTATTGAAAAATGCATTTATATTTAATTTAATTGCCAGTATTAGATCTAGAATTACTAGTCAAAAGATTGGACCTACACTTTAGGGTAGTAAGGGCTAGTAATCTGTATGGTTAGCATCGTGGCTTGAGACTCCATCCATAACTGAAATTCACTTTGTTACAATAGTATTTCAAAAGAAATGTCTTCAGCACCTCCTAACACATAGAAATATGATTAATTTGTGAACAACGAAAATAGTATTTTGAAGGAAACATTATTTCAGTGTCTAGCTCCACGAATTGTAACTAGTGATTTATTTTCCAGCTAAAGACTTCACATTAAACTTTTTGTATGTACTCACTCTGTGGGCTTCCTAACTCCTAGCTGTTGGGCTGGCATTGATCCCCCAATGATAGAAGTAAGGAGCACTGTGGCTGCAGGTGTGACGCAGGCCGTGCTTTGATCCAATTAAATGTGAGAGGAGATTCAGTTCCCAGGTTTTATTTGGAGGAACCCCAAACAGGAAGGAACTTTAAAATTATTTTCATCATTGTGGGCTGAAGAAAATGACAATGCTGATGGAGTGAAATTAGCAAGTGAGGGATAGAATGCAAAATGACATTGCGCAATTTGGAGAAAGACTTGGTTACCTCACTGTCCTTGCATTTCGCAAAAAAGACTCAGCACTCTCTACAAACTGTTGAAAAGACCAGAAAAAAAAACAGACCTGAACACTCCAGGGCAGCACAGAGAATGATGGACAGGGGTCATGTGGGACCCAGGGGGAAGTGAGTGGAGAATAGAATTGCTTATTTTAGACACAATAATGGCTCCCTGGATTAAAAAGGAGTTAACAGAAGATTAATAATATAGGCTGAACAGTGTCCCCCCAAATTTATATGTTGAAGGGCTCACCCGCAGCACATCACAATGCAACTAGTTAAACAGGAGGCCTTTAAACAGGGAATGAAGGTAGAATGAGGTCACATGAGTGAGCCAATCCAATATGGCTGGTGTCCTTTAAACCAAGAAGAGAGGCCTCACATGAAACTAAACCTGCTAACATCTTCTATCTTGGACTTCTAGCCCCCAGAACTGTGAAAAAATTAATTTCTGATGTTTAAACCACCCAGTCAGTGGTATCTTGTCATGGCTGCCCTAGCAGGTTAATACAATTACACTAGTAACTGCTTGGTGAGAACCACTTGCTAGAGGTGTTGCAGAAGAATCAAATACTGTATGTCTCATTATGTGTGAGTACAGTCCCTTTAAGGTTGTTCTCATTACCAAATGTGTATTCTCATATTTTCATTTTGTTTTTAGTAAGGGCCAATTTAAATAACAAGAGTTGTATGAATTTATAGATTCTGAATTGCATGGTCCATTGTAAGTACTGCTTTAAGATTTTAATGTTGATAAAGAAGGCGACATGAGTATGTTAAATGTTCCCATCTTATATATCACTCTTATACATACACATGTAATTTTTTAAATTTCTGAAGTCTATATGTTACATATAAAACATGTCAGAAAATATATTAAATATTCTAGGAAATTAACTTTATTGATATAATAATATACTTATGGGAAAAAATAAGAGTTGTTACAAACTAAAAAGATGTTCTTGATAAGACTGGCATAATGTTTCTAATCATTATACCATTATAACTTTTTGGCATTGTACCAAGGCCTGAGTTTGGCATATCTGTCCATCCAATTTCCTTGTACATTCTAAACATGTCATTTTCAGTTGAATTGTAAATAATAGGCAAAAGACCTAATTCCAATATCACTATTTTAGTTTTCAGTGCAGCTGAAATAAGTGACTATGTACAGGGTGAAGAATAGATTTAAGCATTCATTTTTTTCAGCTAGGAATAGAGTTCAGAGGGTCCCATTTAAAATATATATCTATAAATATTCAACTTTTATTTTTATATTCAAAATTCATTGCAAAAATCTTTTATTTGAACAGTAAAGTACATGCACTCATAAAAACTGTGCTTTCACAGTGACTATTTTGCAGGTTATGAGAGGGTTCAACAGACCTTGACTTTTAGCAACTATATGAATCTTACTGTTGTGTGACAGTTCTCAGGCTAGATTCCACAGTGGGGAGTTATTTGGGCCATTTTGAAAAGTCAGAAATTGTGTGATTGTCAGGAATTTTGAAGGAAAACCCTTTACTGTGGACATAATAGAGGCAAAACTCTGGTGAATGACTCCAAGTGCAGAAACAAAGATTGAATTACACATTTGCATCCATGAACCATGCAGGATAATGAAACAAAAATAGGCACCTAAAACAGTCCCACTCTAGACCTTGCATATATTTGTTTACAAAAAACAAAACACAATAACTACCACTGCCTCCCAAGCACACTTATTCAAAGGTTCATTTCTTTTAAATATATCTATAGTTTCTATTATTAGAATTTTTTACTGTGATTAAATCCTGATAGTTCTTTAAATGATTATGTGTAGATATAGCATTTTCTCAACAATGTTGTTAAAGTGTTGAGAAATTCTTATATCACATACATTGATGATTCTTTCAGTATCAGAGTTATAATATGCATTTGGGGAAACATACAGGGAAAAAAGTTTGAAGTTCTGTGTTACTGGAAGCATAGAAGATATGTTATATTGAAGTTGATCTTATTACCTAGGAAACAAAAAATGTGCCAAAGGAATTATTTCAAAGTATATGCCATTCTGAAGAAAGTTTTTGAGTTACTGACAGTCTATATATGTCAGATTTAAATTTACTCATAGTTTTATGGGAATGTATTTCAGAAATATATGTAGATAGAGAAATATAAGTATTTTATCTTCTATATCTTGAATACTTATGAAATATAAGTATTACCAAATGTAACTAGAAATATAGTATTAGTACAAGACATCAAAGAGAGTCATGAATTCAGTTTTTAGGTTCAAAATTTTTAAAAATTTCAAAAATTAAAAAAAACACAACTTAAGCTACAGAGCTTTTTATAATAGGATAGATTTTGTAATAGATCACACTTTATGACAACATAACAGTGCTAGTCAAACACAATCATATTTAAACAATTTCATTTGTTTACATCATCTTCCCATCACCTTCCCAAATTTCTGTCCTTTGTAAAAGCCATTGGTAATTTTATATTGCAGAATTACAATCTTATAGAAACTTTGGAATTCTTTTTTAACTTAAATTTTAATCGCTAGTCTAAATACAGATAAAATTGTAATTAAATATTTGACTATAAAATTATCAACCCAGGACATGAGTTTAATTTTTCAAAAATATTGTTAATATAAATTTTTCTCAAATATTAAAAAAATATATGTGGAAGAAATACTTCCAAATTTACTTTATAAGGCCAGCAGTTCCCTGATTTAAAAACAAAAAACAGAAAACAAAAAACAAGGATACCACAAGGAATAATACTGGCTGATACTGCTGAAGAACACAGATGCAAAAATCCTCAACAAAATATTAACTAACAGAACTCAACAGCACATTTAAAAGATTATATACCATGACCAATGAGCTTTATTTCAAGGATGCAAAGATGGTCTAACATCCACACATCAATGTGATACACCACATAAACAGAGGTAAGGATAAAAATCACACCATCACATTAATAGAGGTAGAAAAAGTATTTGACAAAATTCAGCATCCACTTCGTATAAAAACATTATACTAAGTGGATATAGAAGGTATGTATGACCATATAATAAAAGCTATATATGACAAGCCCACAGCTAACATCATACTCAATGGTGAAAAGCTCAAAGCTTTTCCTTTAAGATCAGGAACAAGACAAGGATATCCACTCTTGCCACTTTTATTCAGCATAGTATGAAAAGTCCTAACCAAATCAATTAGGCAAGAAAAATAAACACAAGTCATCCAGATCTGAAAGAAATAAGTAAAATTGTCATTATTTGCAGCTAACAAGGCATTATATAGAGAGAGGATCCTAAAGATTCCACCAAAAAACGTTGTTTACAAAAAGGTCCAAGATCAAGTCACTTACCTAAGACAAGAAATCAAGATAGTTGTAATTTCAGCCTCTCCCAGGAATGTGACCTTAAACCAGCCTGTGTTTCTTCATCACACCTGGGAGGTGATCTGTCTGATTAGACCCCTGCTACTCTTGCCCAAAGACAGATGATTTTGCCTGAAGCAATCCTCTCTTTTGCTAATAACTTTCTTGTCCCACCCCGTTTTTTGGCCTGTAACAGCTTTTCCCTTTGTGCAAATTATCAGAGCACCTCACTACTTACTAACAGGTTTGCTGCCCCACTCAGGAGTCATCCAGTAAACCCAATTACATCTTTACATTTAATTGGAATTTTTGTTCATTAATAAACTGTTAAAGCTAATGAACAAATTCAGCAAAGTTACAAATTACAAAGTCAATTTAAAAAACCGGCTGCATTTCTATACACTAATAATGAACTATCAGAAAGAGAAATTAAGAAAACAATTCCATTTACAATGCTACCATAAGAATAAAATACTCAGGAATATCCAGGAGGTAAAAGACCTGTCCACTGAAAAGTATAAAACAGTGATGAAAGAAACTGGACACACAAATAGAAACCTATTCCATGCTCATGGATTGGAAGCATATTTGTAAAATGTTTATACTACCCAAAGTGATCTACAGATTCAATGCAATCCCCATCAAAATTCCAATGACATTGCTTTTATAGAAATGGAACAAAAAATCCAAAATTTGTGAGCAACCAAGACCCCAAATTTCCAAAGTAATCTGGAGATAGAGCAATGAAAATAAGGCATCAGGGCTTCTGATTTTGTACTACATTACAAAGCTATGGTAATCAAACAGCATGATACCAGCATAAAAACAGGCAAAGGTCAATAAAACACAATAGAGTGCTCAGAAATAAACCCATGTATACATGGTCAATTCAGTAGTGAGACCAAAAAATATACTATTGGGAAAGGATAATCTTTTCTCAGTAAATGGCATTGGAAAATTGTACAGCCACATGCAAAAGAATGAAACTGGACAACAATCGTAAACCATACACACAAAAAAACCTCAAAATGAATTGAAGACTTAAACGTAATACTTGAAACCATACCTCCAAGAGAAAAACATAGGCATTAAGCTCCTTGACATGGGTCTTGGCAATTATTTTTTGTATCTGACATCAAAAGGAAAGGCAACAAAAGCAAAATTAAAAAGGTGAGATTACATCAAACTAAAAAACTTCTGCATACAAAGGTAACCATTATCAAAATGTAAAGGTAACATGTTGAATGCAAGAAAATATTTTTACATCGTATATCTGAAAACATGCTAATATTCAAAATATATAAAGAACTCATATGACTCAATAGCTGAAAAAATCCTATTTAAATGGACAGGGAATCTTAATAGATATTTTCCCAAAGACATACAGATAGTCAATAGATACATGGAAAGGTGCTCAATATCACTAATTATCAACAAAATATAAATCAAAACCTATTAGAATGGCTATTATTAAAGTGACGAGAAATACAAATGTTGGTGGGGATGTGGAGAAAAGGAAACCCTGTGTACTGTTGGTAGGTATATAAATTGGTGCAGCCACTATGGAAAATATTGTGGAGTTTCATCAAAACTAAAAAATAAAACTACCATATGATCCAACAATTGTAAAAATGTTCATTCAAAAACACAATAGCATGCTGTGAAAACAGCTTAACTACCCACTGACAGATGAATAAATACAGAAAATGTGATATATATATAAATATAGTTTTCTTACCTATTCATCTCTGTGCCTTCAACTTAATGTCAATATATAAAATTTTATTTTGTTTTTACATATATCTAATAAGCAACTAAAAATACATTTATATATTGTTTTTCTAATTCTATATAATTCTAAATTTATATGTAATGTTTCTCTAACTGTTCATAATTTTCTCTACCTTCTCAAACATATGGAGCATACTTATAACAGCTACTAATTCCATCATCTTTATCATTTCTGGTTTTGTTTACACTGATTTTTTTTCTGTAATTAATGGCTATATTTTTATAATTTTTACATATCTGGTAAATTTTCATAGGATATTGCATATTTTGATTTTTACATTCTTAGGTATTGGACATTGTTCTGGTATTCAGTTAATTTATTTGAAATCAGTTTGGTTCTTTGGAGTTTTACCTACATTTTTAACTATGGCAAGGCTATGATACCCTTTTGTTATAGGGCTTATTTAACTCCCTACTAAGTTGATACTCTTCTTAAGATTCTATTAAATACCTTACATCTTATGGTTTTTAACACTTTCCCAATATAACTGGTAGGACAAAAATTATTCCCAGCCTTGTGTGAGTTTGAGGAATTATTTGGCCTACTTATTTCCAAAGGTTCTCTATCTAGTCCTGCATAATTTTTTCTTATCCAGATAAGTACTTAGTCAAAAATTCTAGGGGTTTCCTTTACAAATCTTTGGAGTCTCTCTCCAGTCTGCCCTCTAAATTCTAGCTAACTTGGTTTACTTGAATTCCTATCAATCAACTCAGCAACACTGCTAGATGCAGGGGAGGGTTCCTCCCTGCGCTGCCTCAGTCTGGGCGCTGCCTCCAGGTAGCAAGCAGAGGGAGTCACAGGGCTAGCTCATCTGTATTCTTCTTTAAGGGGTCCCAGGCCTGCTTTGCATGTCTCCGATGTCTGAAAGCATTGTTTCAGATATTTTGTCTGATTAGCCAGTTGTTAAAGGTGGGAAACTAATTAGGTCCCCATTATGCCTAAAGGCTGTAATCTAGGAAATAAAATTTAAAGAGTCTTATCCTATCACCTAAAGTCATCAAATGCCTAGGAACAAATCCAAGGAAATACTTGGAAAGTATGACATTTTATAAAAGCCATCAAATTATATTAGGATACTTAAGGAAGATCTAAATCAGTGGAGCAATATATACTGTTCAAATATTGAAAAGCTCAAAATTGTAAAACTAACAAATCTCTCCAAATTAATTTATTTGTCTTAATGCAGTTTGATATAAAATCCCAGTAATTTTTAGAATGGATTTTGACAGAACCATTTCTAAAATGTATTTAAAATTCAAGAAGCAAAGTACATTGCAGACTTTTGTAGAATAAAAAGATATAAGGATATAGTGTCTCAGAAACCAAAAAATATTTTACAGTGAGTTGCACTACTACAGAAGGAAATTGGCACAAAGGTTATCAAAGAGATAAATGGAAAAAAGGGACCCACATAGATGAAGATACTGGATTTATGACAATGGTATTGCATAATATTGAAGGAAGGTGTTTGTTTCAATAAAAGATTCTGAATGAACTTGATCCTCTCATGAAAAAATAAAACTTGTCTTTATTTTACACCATACACAAAAATGCATTTCTTGTTAATTATAGATTTAAAATATGAAAGGCATAGCATTAAAATTCTTAGAACAGAGTAAAAAGTGTCTTTATGAACTTGGGCTGAGTAAATAGGACACGAAAGTTCTGAAAATGAAGAAAAATAGTAAGTTGAATATTAAAATCAATGAACTATTTTAGAAAGTGGCCTTGTTAAATGAATAAAAAAGAAAAAAAAACTACAGAGAAGAAAACATTTGCAACAAATATGAGCCACAAATGACCACTATCCAGAATATTTAAGAAAGTGCTGTGTACCAGTACAAAAAAGGCAGACAACCAAATACAAAATTAACAAAATGCTAATTAATACCACATGTGGGCATCTAAATATTCAGTAAGGGTGAAAACTTAATCAAAACATTAATAAATATTAAATTCAAAATAGCATGACAAGGTGATATTCTACTGTAATAACTAGCACTATGACTAAAATAAAATAATCAGCAAAGGAACCACCACCACATTCAACAACAGGGTTTAATCCCATGACGCTAATGTTGGATGAAAGAAGCCAGACATAAGTATAAATACTGTATTAATCCATTTATAAAAGTTAAAAAATTAAAAAATTTATTTACAGTGTTAGGATGCTAGAATTTGGATGACTTCTTTTTTTTTTTTTTTAGGATGGGAAGTATAGTAATTAGAAGTCAGTGCAAATGAATCTTTTCATTTTTTTATAATCTCATTTTTTGACTTAGATGATCAAAATATCATATATTCACTTGGGGACAATTCATTGGCTAGCCTAGTTTTTGGTATATATATACTTACATATTTGTCCATTTGCCTGTTGCACTTCAATTAATTAAAATGTATCAAAAAGAAAAACAAAGAACAAAAAAGAGGAATTAAGGAGGAAAAGAAAATTTGTCAGACTGAATAAATGAGTTAAATCAAAGGTATCTACAAACCGGCAAGCAGAAGAAACTTTAAAAGCCCACATGTAGGATCACTTTATGAATTTTCGGTGCACTACAAATAAGGGGAAGCTCTCAGAAATTTCAAGGCTGAAGAGGAAAAACAGATCAGCTCCAAAAAACCAAGGATAAGGCCTGCATTTTAAAAAATCAATTTTGGATTATATAAGATAGAGGCAGAATAACCTCAAATTTCAAAGGGAAACAATATTCAACCTGGAACTGAACACTGAGACAAACTACCAAGTATAAATGCAAAGTAAATACATTTCCATAAATCATAGCATCTTAGACAACTCTCTTCATGCACCATTTCAGAGGCAATTAATCCATGCAGAGGTAAATACAAGCAGAAACAGAGGCTGTGAAATTGCAGAAACAGTGGCCGTGACTAAAGAGCTCAAGGAAATAAAATCCTGGGATCATGGTTCACCAGCAGGCCTTGTGTCTTAGGTTCTTTGGTTAGCTACAGCAGAATAACAAAGACTGGGCAGTTTTAAGCGATACAAATTTGTTTCTCAGAGTTCAGGGTATCTGGGAAGTCCAAGATCAAGGCCTCAGCAAATATGGAGTCAGGAGACACCCCACTTCTTGGTTCATTGATGGCCACCTTTCCTTGGGTACCCTGGAGTCTTTTATAAGGTGACCAATTCCTTCCATGAGGGTAGACCTACTGTTAACTCCCAAAGACCCCTGTTCCAACTACTATCACACTGGGGAACTACACCTCAGCATCTGAATTGTGGGGGGACACAAATATTCAATCTATAGCACCTTGAAAGTATTTATATTAAGACTGAACTTCAGTGGCTCCAGAGTTGTTATTTGAAAAAACATTGGCTGGTGAACAATCAAGTCACTGAATGGACAAGAAAGCTGGAAGCTACTGGTGATATATGCAGAATGAATCACCTATTTTTTCACCACAAAACAAAGTAATTAAAATTTAGAAAATTCAGGAAAAATGAAACAATAATCAAATGCAAGTAGTAGAAAGTCAAGAGGTACACATGAAGCGAAGTCAATGTCTCTCATTGTTTGGAACAGTTAATGGAATGTGAGAAAATAGCATTTGTCCTTGGTGTTTGGAACATTCATTCCTCTGTATCATTCTTGTCCTGACACTGGACCTTAGAGAAACTGGTTAAAGAAGAAAATGCTTTTTACCTCTGCAGTGTATTTTACAATGAAAGGTGTTTATATAGTTAGGTTCATATAAATGCTTACTTGTTTTAACCTTGAGAAATTATCCATAGTCAAAGAACTAAATATATCGTTAAAAAATTTAACTGATGTACAACTGACATACAGTATCCTATTAGTTTCATGTGTGCATCATAATGATTTGATATTTATATAGATTATGGACTGATCCCCGTGATAAGTCTAGTTATCATCTACCACTACAAAACGTTATCACAATATTATTGACTATATTCTGTAGGCTGTACATTTCATCTTCATGACTTACTTACTTTATGACTGGAAGTTGGTGCCTCTTAATCCCCTTCACCTATTTTTTTCTACCCTTCAACGCCCCCCCCCCCCCCCCGGTAACTACTGATTTGTTTCCTATTTCAGTATGGTTCTATCTTGTTTCATTTTTAGATTCCACATACAAGTGGAATCATATAGTATTTGTTTTTCTCTGTCTGACTTATATTACTTAGAGTAATACTTTCCATGCCCACCCTATTACTGCAAATGGCAAGATTTCATTCTTTCTTATATCTGAGTAATATTCCATCACTTAGGTTGCTTCCAATATAATTATTTTCAAAGAAAAATGTATTTACCTTGATAATATAAAAGTATAGGGACTTGCAAATTTTGAGAAATGGGATGGAGAAGAAGATGTGAGTGAAGGTAGGAATGCAAATGTTCACATCCAGTCAGTAACTAAGAGAGACTATCTAAAGGATATTAAACAATAAATCAACAATATAAATCATTTACATTTATAAAATAATCAAGTCAAACACTAAAGTTGATTTAAAATTTTTGTTGAGTGGGTTTGAGGATAGATAGAAGTGGTAACTAAATTAAATGTTGTTTTTATAATTAAAAAAAATTTTTAAATTAAATTTAATTTTTTTAAATTTTAAGAATGAGGGTGAAGAATGACACCCTCATTCTTCATAGTAGGTGTCAAAGATAATAGAAAATGCTAAAACATTATGAAAGAGTTCTATATGTATATCTCTTAAAATTATGGACCAATAATAGATATGCTTAAATGTGGTTGCCTCCAGGAATTGACAAAGTTAAGGAGGGTGGGGAAACATATGATATAGAACAGAAATTGTTGGAGACCATTATTTTACATGTTTAAAAATAATGAAAGAGTTTATAATTTCACATTACTTATCTTCATTTACTTTAAAACATTTAATAATGCTTCTTCAAATCTTTCTTTTTCTGTGATTTCTTTTTTGAAATGAGGAATCCTCACTCTTAGGTTAGTAAGGAGGTCATGTGCTTAGCTGACCATAGCAACATAAACTCCTCCAATTCCCTCTCTGAATTAGCTACTTCATTCTCTTCATGCTTTAGGAGAATGTCGCCACCCTTTTTCTTCATGGTATTCCTAATGTTTTTTTGGCTCAGTGGGCACATCCACACTCACTCACCCGCAATACAGGAGGTAGGGAAGAATGAAGCAAAGTCAAAAGCTAGGACCCATGAGTTTGCCAATTCTTGTTTCAGACAGATGATTGTAATTTGCCTCTCTGCTTCTGGCTGCTGTGATGGCCATTTTTACTAAATATAACTAGTCAGATCTATCAACACTTGTTGATGTGAAAAAGGGAAACTAAAGTAGTCCGTTTGGGACCCACTCAGGGTAAACTCTTATTCATTATGTGCAGTTTCCTCCCCACAGCCTGGGGTGGCGCTGTGTAAAGCAGTAAACGGCCCCTCCTCCTCCCTAGTGTTTCACCAGTGAAGTCAAGCAGAAAAAAATTCCTCAACAAATGTCCATTAAATAAGTTGCAATTTAGAGGAAAGCAGATATAATCCACAGTGTAAGAGCTAAACAATATACGTAGCAGTTTACCAAATGGATGCCTGGTATATCCAAAGGACATGACAACATAATTTACCAAAAATGGTTGCTTTCCTTTATATGACAGGAGAGGCAGTTTATTGGCAGGTTGCTTCAAAGAAAAAGTTGACATTTTAATCTTTGAAATGATAGTTTTTTTTTAAAACATGGATTTTACTTGAAACTTTCACATGTCATTTAAGTTGCACATTGCAGAGGTAGTTCCTGGGGTTAAATACAGTGTGGTACTGATCAATCAGTAGCATTTTTACTAAAGTTGTAAAGTGCATTTCTGACACATTTCTAGTTGCTTCCATTTCATATAATAACATCATGCCCATTCAGCATAGGAACAGACTGTTCATTAAATTTGCTATCAATCTTTGGTTAGATGCATTTAAAAGATGTTGAGGAAATTGAATCCATAATGATGTAATCTCCAGATTGTTGGGTTTCCTCTCCCTCTGGTGCTGCTAATTTTAACACTGGCAAGAAGAATTCAGTTTGCATTGTCCAGATAGCACTGTATATGTTAGAATCCCTAAAATTAAGGAAATCTCACATACATTGTTTTTATGAACTGATGTAGACCTCAATGAAAGATTTTAACATTCACTATTTATGTTCATTTTATCAAAATTCCATTAGAGAATCACAATGTGATGCACAATAGTAGCACTGATTCGAGCTAAAGATTTCATAGAGAAATGATTGATTGATAGATATCTTAAAATACTATGCAGTTCCAATTATTCATTTATTGAGTTTAATCCGTTCACAGCACAGTGGATAACGGAACTGACTCGTGTCAGCGTGTGGGGGTTAAATATTGGCTTTGTGATTTGCTCACAATGTAACACTTAGTTTGTTTCATCTGTAATAAGGGGATAATCATTTACCTACATCATAAGGTTGTTATAAATATTAAATGAGTAAACACAACCATATATAAACCATATAGAATAAATCATACAAGATATGTAAGTGTGTGTTTATCCAGTAAATACTTATTGGGCATCTACTGTGTTTCAGTAGGTACTCAGTGATTTCTAAAAATTTCAGTTGTTTTCAGATTATCAGATGCATATTTGAGAAAGAACATTTTAGAACTCAGAATTAACTAAAAAGTAAAATACGTATTTTATATAAAAAGCTGTTTCAGTGTTTAGGGTGTGCAAAAATGTTCAAGATATAGTACTGCTGAAAAGTGCAATTTATTATATTACATAAATGAATAGCAAAGGTGGAAAGAGAAGTTAAGGGGGAAAAATTAACACAGCACATGGTATTTCAAATAAGGTAATAATGAGGGGTAATCTATTATTGGTCATTCTTGTGTCTTATTTCACCCTATCTCAAAATTATTATCCAGTATGCCTTTAGTTAATATTTCTAAGGGACAACCTAGAAGAAATGAGTAAATTTCTACAAACATATAACCTACGAAGACTGAATTATGAACTATAAAATTTGAACAGACCGATTTCAAGAGGGACATTAAATCAGTACTCTAAAACTTCCCAATGAACACAAGTTCAGGACCAGAGAGCCTCCCTGGTGAATTCTGCCAAATGTTTAAAAAAAAAAAAGTCAAGGAACATGTATAAAGGACCCATGGACAAGGACAGCGGAGGGGAGGATTGAATGTGGGAGAAGGGTTTTGGGCAGGGCAGCGGAGAGTAATGGTGATAAAAGGGGGACAACTGTAATTGAACAATAATAAAAAAGTAAAAAACAAACAAACAAAAAAGAATATCAAAGTACTTTCTATTCCCCCCCGGTCAGCAAGTGCACTTGCTTGCTCCCGCCATTTCAGGGTGCTCCGCCATCTTTTCTCTTCCAGCTGCTCACCTACCCCCAGGCTCATTTTCCTTAGTCAAAGTCTCATCTGTTGGTCCTCTCACGAGCCTCAGAATTAATTATTTTGGGGTCACCTGTCTATGACAATGCAGAAACGAACATGTTAATGACAGTATAGTGGTTAATGTATGAAGAGTTTCGATACAATACCAATATTTGTTAAGAGATATCATAGTAACTACTCAAACCTAAAAACTTAAATTGAAAGAACGATGACACTCAGGAGAATTTCTAATAATCATACAGCTATTTGGTGTAGACAGTTTTAAGTAGACAAGCTGTTGAGCCTAACTTCCTCTACACCCGTAAGGTGGGTATCTGGCTGTGTCTAGGGTTGTGATGTGTTCACCAGCCCACTCTTTAAATGGAAGAGGGCATGTAAAGCAAGCCCTGCATTCTATTAATACTCCTGGGCACATGCTTTAAATGCTTACAGAGTATTTTGCTCATACCATTCTCCTCTTGCAGAATACCCAGCCCATCATTCTCATCCACTCAAATTTTATCATTCTTCAAGAAGTAGTTTAATTATCTTAGCTACCCCAAAGGCTTTCTTTAACACCTTCACCTGAATAACTTCCTGTTCCACTATGCTCCTAAAGTGTAGTTACTATAGTAACTAGTGTCTTTGCAACCACTAAGAAATGCCTTTATTATCTAATTTGTATATTTGTTGGGAAACTTGTATCACTTCTGCGTTTTACTTCTCTGCTAGATAAGAAGTTATATTTTGGGAGACTGGAATGTGTTGCAGAAAGCATTGGCTTTGGAATCAGAGACATGTCAGGTACTCACTGAGTGACATTTCCTTGTGATTAAATTTATTTGAGTGTCAGTCAGTGTCCACTTATTTAAAAGAATGAGTAGGACATTTGTCTTCACATTTAAAAGGCTTAGTGTAGTGCAAATTGTAAGTGCTCAAGATTTGTCAATCTCCTAATTTTTTGAGATCAATGACCATATCTTGAATTCCTTTTATTCTCCACAGTACTTAGATTAGTGTCTTGCCATTTACTTTGGAATTCAAATGTGCAAAATTGATTTTGCTTAGTTAAAAAGAAAAAAAAGAAAAAGAAATGTGACTCACTAAAGTATGACAATATAACTATGTGAATATTTTGAAATATGTATCATGTGAGGTAATATCCCATTGCTATTGATTATAGGCAAGTAGCATCAGCAGTTAGATTTTGATGGTACATATCAATCAAAAATGGGCTGAACTGACTAGATCAAAAGCATTAAGCAACCAATGAGGAAAAAGGCAGAACATTAAACAAATTTAGGTTTTGCTAGCTGTATTTTGAGTTTCCAGCTGGAGGACAAATTACAAGTATTCTTACTGGTGAAAGGACTGTAAGTCACATAGTTATCTTTTCAGCCTCATTTATTCATACAAGTCACACCATCAATGATAACACCATTGTAGGAAGAGAAATGTAGACCTTCAAAAGCTGAAATATGTTCAAATACAAGCTAAAGTGCAGCTTTACCTTATGCAAAACAGCTCTCTTGATTCAGATCATGCTTCTTTTCACTCCCACTTTATATTTTCTTGTGCTTGAGATGCTCAACTGGAAGGAGAAGGGGGGATATTTTTTGATGCCAGAGACACTGAGAACTGGTATAATTAGACTATGGAGTGAAATTATTTTGATTTAGGGTTCAGTTATTCCAAGCAGGAGGACTTGTCCTGGATGCAAACACAAGAGATTTTTCTTTTCCACTTCACCCACATTGCTGGGAAAATCAATTGTTTGACAATTTAAAGTGGAGCCCACTGCTGATCAACGGCAGGTATTGACAGGTTGTGATTAGACACCCAGCTGAAGCTGTTTTTCTCCTTCCTTTTATAGCATTGACTGCAGTGGAATTTGATTTAGGTATATAGAATATAGAAAATTATGTTAGGATGGAAAATAAACATGAACTATTCTTTTGTATTTTTAGGTCGATTTTTAAAAACCACCCATAGTCTAAGATCATTATATACATTGTAAATACTTGTATATAATGTATATAATGTATGTAATATTGAGAAGAATATACATATTCTTCTCAACCACCCCTGAGGCAAAGCAGATAGAATTATGTTCTTTAGGATGGGTGCTATTTTTCTAAATAAAACTAAATCATTCAATGTATCATATATTTCTCTAATGCATATGTTTAGACTTCAGATCAACAGGAAAAAATTTTTGATGGGGCTGCTGAAAAGGTTAACGTGACCTTGGACTGGTGGCTATCGTGGCACAATTGATGGTGGATGGACCAGGTGACCTTCGTTTGGGTCCTGTGATTTCATGGCTGGAGAAGGATGAACTGACATCATTGTTATAAATAGGGTGAGACTGACTAAAAACACCAATGTTCTCTAAGCTGCAAATGAGTAAAGAATTTCTTTGTTCAGCAAAACTGCTGTGCGCAGCCAGGGGTGGTTAAAAATACATTACACTGAGATTCTGGAATCCTAGGTTCCATTCCTTGCTGGTTCTCTAACTAGCAATGTGACCTCAGCCAGCTCAATTAACCTCTCCGTATCCCTTTCCTTGCATATAAAATAGGCAGAACAATACCTGCCTTTTCTAACTTTCAGGGTTGTTTTCCAATTCGACTGAGATAAAACATGTGCAAGTGTTTGGGGATGTATTGTGCAGCATACAAATGGAAGTTAATAGTCATTGCCAACTCTGTTTATGACTCTTTTTCTTTCAAAGACTGTCCTTACTCAAAATGAGTCATTCTTCATGCTGCAATTACTTCAAGCTGATTATGTGTTCATTCCCCCCCCCCCCCCCCCCCCCCCCCCCGCATCCACAGCCCCCTATAGTCACACCAAATCCACTGTCGGTCTCTAAAATTTTTGTTTTGTGTACTGCTTTATGTCTGCCCAATCAAACTTACCCATCCTTCAGTAGTTGTTTGGAAATATAGATTATTATCTACTAAGTGTGTTTTCTCAGATCAGTAGAGTTAAGCTTTAGTAAATGAGTTATATGAGTTAGTGCATATGTGACAATGCACTATGTTTGCCAATCTTGTTCTTAACCATATGGTGTTGTAATTCACTGAGTTATACGTGGCTCACAGGTGATATTAATAAAACCGTTTAAGAAATCAGATATGGTTGTTGGAGGGAGTTTATGTCTGAGAAACTTTAACCTTATTTTAACCGGTGAGTCAGTATTTTCTGATCAGGATCTTGATGGCCTATACACATCCAGCTCTATATGGTTACTTTATCCTACTTGGTCCCTAGACAACCAGGCCAAGAAACGTGCCTCACTGTTTATTATTCCAGACTTGCAGGGCACCAACTCATGTCTCCAGATCCATTTTCATGTCTCTGACCATCGGTCTTGAATCAGTTACATCAGCTATGGAACACAGGGTTGTCAGAACTTATCTGTTGACCTTACGGCATCAAACATTTGCAACGGTCACAGTGAACTCTTGCAGTATGGTCAGTGAGACACCTCACAGGCTGTTTATGCAAGATTTTAGGCCAAGCCGTTTGCTCCTTTCAAAGTCCATTTCTAAGCTTTTGGGGGTTCTGTCTATGCCCAAAAGTCCTGTTCTACCAAATCAAATACCTGCATCCAACTTGAGTGGCAGGTGATGAATGATGGAAGTAGCTGCTGAGTGGGTGTAGGAATGGAACTGTTCCCATGAATGGAGATTAGGTAGGGGAAGCACATAAGCCTGCTGCGGCCATTGCTCCATCACTAACTCTGCTTCAGGCCCAGACTGTAAACTTCCCTTCAGACTAACGGTTCCACCTCAAAGCTTATCCGCCACTGACCCATGAGAAGCCCTACAAACAAGAGTCCACTGGATACCAGGACTCTGACTATGATATTGTCCCATGCCAGCCTCTACATATCTGTGAGGAAAGTAGAGTTGTTTTAACAGCAGGAACAGGACCATCTACTTTGGTAAGAGGTTTTCAACTTTTAATCTCACTGACCAAGCTGTAGAAAATATAAGAACAGGGGATTTATCTTGTGCTAAGATTCTCGTGGCCCAAATAGCTGACTCTAACGGATTTCTACTAGCTTAGGTTTCAAGGCTTATGATTTCATGTCGGCAGGGGGAAAACAGATAGAGTCACAAAAAACAGCTTTCAGAAAGCCTTCGGTTTCATTTGAAGACAGTGAGACCATTACCACAATATACCTTACCATGGAAAGCCTGACTAAGAAGTGATCTTTGAGCTGTGAAATACCTGAGCTATTCAAAAACACAATGAACCGTATTTTCTGAGATGGACTGAGTACCTCAACATCAAAATACCCTTTCTGTGATTGGTTTCCCATAGCCAGCTATTTGGATGGCACTGGATCCAGCTGTAGGAGCAGTATCTCTAGACATTTTTGAATATTGTAAGTCCAAAGGCCAAGCTTCAAGATTTTTGATGACCAGAATATTGATTATATATATTAGCAGAGATGAAAAGTCCCTAGAGGTTGCATCACTGGGCTGCTGTGGGTGTACACATCTTTGATATTGCATTGATAGCTATCATATATTTGGCACTGCTTATATAGGCTTTATTTCTAACCTAAAGAATGGGGGAGGGGTTGTCTGAAACTTAGATAAAACCAAAGTAGTTTTCAGGGCAAAAACTCCCTTCTTAGATGTCATCTGAGAGATGAGAGACTTCTCCCATTTCAGAACTCATGAGGAAATCAGAAAATTTGTTTTACTATTCTCTGGTATGGGGGGAGTCTGCATTTTCTTGCTCTCTTAGCTTCTCTTTTGCTGGCCATTCTGTTTATTAGACAGACATTCCATTTCTCAGTGTAAGTTTGGAAAAAAGTGGGGGCAAAGCATCCTTCCTTGGCTGCCCTTTTCTAGTACCTACCTCCAGAGACCCACTTATTATAAGAATTACATTTATAAGTTTTGACAAAATGTTGATGTGATGGGTAATTTTATTTGTTACTTTGGCTATACTGTGGTACCCACGTATTTGGCCAAACACTACTCTAGGTGTTTCTGTGAAGGCATTTTCAGATGGAATGAACATTGAAATCAGCAGACATTGACTAAAATAGATGAATCTTTATAATGTGGGTGGACCTCATCCAGTTGGGTGAGGGCATCAATAGAAAAAGACAGAACTCCCTGGGGGATGTCTTTGGACTTGAAATGAAATGTTGGCTTTTCCTTGAATCTGCAGACTGTTAACCTACCCTGCAAATTTTGGACTTGCCAGACCCCATGAATTCATGAGCTAATTCCATAAAATAAATCTCTCTCTCTATACATATGTCCTATTGGTTCTGTTTCTCTAAAGAACTATAACACAGTCAAGTAATTTCAGAGTTATCCACATATAAGGAAAATATTTGTAGTTTTAGTTCTTTTTCTGCACATTGGAAGCATAGATTTAGTTCATCATATGGAGTGTGTCCTCCTGGAAGCTTCTCCACTCTTAATTTGGCTCAGTCCCTCTTCAGTTAACCTTTCTCACTACGTGCTTTCTGCACTAAGTTTTCTTCATCATAATACAAAAACACTGTGTTGATAATACCTGTATTCTAGCTGTTCTTTTATATTAGGCAATAAGGTTCTTGAAGGTAGAAGTTGTACTTTGTTATTATTTCTTAATTATTTCCATATATGCCCATTTTTGGTTTTGTCTTTGTGAAATTCAAAGCAATACTAATAAAGAAACTGAGTAATTTCCTTACAGAAGTGGTATAAATAAATTGCCACATTTCATTAATACTTTAACGTTATTAGGTTTGGCACTCAAATAAGGATGTTGAAGATTAGAATATTATTTCCTTCCAGGTGGATTATTTCTTAGAAAATAAAGGAAATTTTTTTCTAAGTGATACAGATATAGATACTTAATTGTTTTACTGTGGATCTTATCATACAGGACATTCCCACATGTTCTCAAGCCAGATTGGGGATATTCAATGCCTGTAAATGCTATCATTGCTGATCTGCACAGTTTACTTTATTTTAGAAATAAACATTGACATTGTAAAATGGGTGGATCTAGCTTATGAAAACTATAAAAAATGTATTAAGTATGTAGTAAATATCTACTAAGAAAATTTCAGAGATCTAACTGCTAAGACGTTTCAGTAGGGGTGTGGCTTGAGAGCTCTGTCCTTTTCACTCAACACAGAGGGCTGCTTGGTGATATTGCAATGCTTCCTTACAATAATTGCATTCAAAAAGTCAAGGACACATCTAATATGTTTATTATTATTATTTTTTTTCACTTTGGTACAGAGAGCTAGAGAGTTGACCAAATTAATCTCTTTTGTCATCTTTGATACATATAAACCTTCCCTATCCTCTTCAAAACCTCTCCCCACTCTTCATCTTCTTTCTTATATAGGTTCCATCCCTAGCAAGTTTAACAAATGTCCATAGATACGTGCACACATACATTATTTTACATAAATAATATTGTGCCTGAATCATTCCTTTTCTTCATTTGTACTCACAAACTATTGTTCATAATGAAAAATTTATATTTTATTACATATCTCACTGCTGATGAGTATTTCATAGAAGTCTTTGGAACTTACCCCACTCTCCTGAAATAGGCCACCTTGTCACAATCCCTCATTACCAATAAACAGTGCTGCCTTCATACCCTCTTTTAGGCATGGGTTTCTGGGTCATAGGGGATATCTCTTCTCAGTTTCATTAAGCAATGGCTGATTACACTTCAGGATGGCTACTTTGGTTGGTAATCCTACCAGAAGTGAATATTTCCCCACATGCTCTACAAAATTTGATAGTATAAATACAGCTTTTAATAACACATTTTTTTTATTTTTTAAAAATTTTATTTACTTGCTTTTAGAGAGAGGGGAAGAGAGGAAGAGAGGGAGGGAAACATGAATGTATGGTTGCCTCTTGCTTGCCCTGGGGACCTGGCTTGCAACCCAGGCATGTGCTCTGACTGAGAACCGGACCAGTGACTCTTTGCTTCACAGTCTGGTGCTCAATCCACTGAGCCACATCAGCCAGGGCCAATAAGACATTTAAAAATTTTTCTGGACACTCTGTGGTATGTGATGACCTAACTTTTGTTTCTCTTTTACTGCACCTTTTTCATATCCTTACATTTTAACATCTAAAATGTCATGTAATTTGGGGACTCCATCCCCAGAAAGGGGGGAGGGGTAGAGCTGCACATGTGTGTGTGTTGCCCTGGCAACCAGGGGCCATGAACAGCTGGGGGAGCAAGGGATTCTGAGGGGAGAGATTCATTCTAAAAATAAAAGCGTCGGCAAGGGGAAATGTGTCTCCTTTTGATCTCCCCTCCTTCCTGCCCTGGCTGGAAGTCCTCGTCCCTGAACATTTGGGTTGTAAGAGGGGAGGAGAAGAGGCTTGAGTAGTTGAGGTAGGCCCATACCCATCCCTCACTCAGGCTTGTCAAGGATTGCAGGCCTCACGCCCTTCCCCTGGTGGGGCTGTCCACAGTCACCAGAAGGCATGTCATCAGTCGTCAGTGTGGACCTGTGAGCAGAGGTATGAAGAGACAGGTCGCTACGGGTAGGAGGCCTGCAGGTACCGACTCTGAAAGGTGCCTGAAGCTAGACAGTGACTGGAGACCAGCTAGAACATCTACGCTTAAGATACTTTTGGGTGGGAAAAGAGGTTCCTGGCACAACCTTGAACTGAGCTGTAGTAGTTGTAATTACAAATATTTAAATAGCCTTTTTTGATTGTTAACTAAAAGACTCTTTTCTTTCCCACTGAACTCTGTCTCTGGAGTTTTGCCTGGTAAGTAGTGAGTGGTAGGATCCCCCTTATTCCATTTGGTAACAATGTCATCTTAATTTTCCAAATACAAACATATTATAACCTTCCTTAGGTTAGAAAGTACAAATTATATACTTTTTTTGGTCTACAGCACTTAATAATGCACTCATAGGTTATCTTTGTTTTACGATCTTTTCTTTTCCCTTCATATAATTGCTTATCAACTTTGAAATAGGAATTAACAGTAATTCAGTATTATCCTAATAGTTTGAGAAGCACAAATTTTTTTCCAGCTTATACCACAGAAGAACATCTTTAAAACTCACTATTTCCATCAAACTTCCTCTACCCTATCAATTTACATGACTTTAAAGTACACACATGCACACACATAACATATATACAGAGTATGTTTTATATCATTGGGTGGTATAATAATTTAATGTTATGTTCAAAGATTTCTGTGCACACTTTTTCTCTTTTTCCTTCTTTTTGACTTTTAATTCCCACTCTATTCTTTGTGACTCCAATCTTCTGATGAACTAAGTTAAGAATAATGGAGATGTATATATGCTTTCTTACTGTTTTGGTCATTCTCCAAATAGTGGGTTTATGTGAGATAACATATGCATTATTCTTTTCCATGGTAACCATAGGAGCGAGGAAGAGTACATATATCTCTTGCATAGAGGACAAACCTTTTAACATTTTAACCGTCTGGTGTGTTATAGAAGTAGGCTTTAGGAAATTAATATAGAGAAAGGACAAGTATTTTTTCAACTATGTAATAGTGTTTTAAACCCAACAAGTATTGAGAATTTGATAAGGTAATTTGATATAAACTGATATAAAATTATCAGTAACTTCAGGTTAATGGTTATAAAATGGAAGGTTTTGGGAAATAAATTTGTTATCTAAACTAGGCAGTGGATCACCTTTCCAAGAGTACTTGCCAGAAATCACTATAATTTATAATAGTTAATATACTTACCATTACCAGTAGTTGATTAGTCCAAAAATAATTAAGAAAGTAACCATAAAGTTCAGCTCTATTCCTTCAGGTTGCCCTACCCTCGATCTATAACAAACATTTGCTTTACTATATAATAATTTTACCTAAAACTTATAAAAGGAAGCCCCACTATCAACTTTTACTAATAGTTAATTCTCGGTCACTAGGACACAGAATACTGGCTTATCTTTGCTAACGACCAACCAACTGGTAACCAAAGTCTGGAGGCAGCTTGTGTGCTCTATACCACCCGTCCCTCTAGGCAATGACAGATACAGCTACACCTTGTCAGAAGTAGACGTGTTCAGATGTGGCTCAGGAAGACAGCAGAAGGCAAGGCACCATTCTCCTGTCAAGGTGAATGCAAGTGTAATACGTAGCTCTCCCACCCTATATACATGCCTTGCTCAGGCAACCTTTCTAGCAATAGAGCATATTTAAAAACATAAAGGAGGAGCAGGAGATGAAGGAGAATGAAGAGAAGGAGAAAGTGAAAAACAAACACTGTCATCAAGCACAGGTAGCTGTTATTATTTCGATGCCTTCACATCCCCATAGAGAAAGTGGATCAATATGTTCATATATAATTGGATACTATTTAGACTTAAAAATAAACTCGACCCACTATATATAGCTTTGTTTTCATGCATTTTGGTTTCATTTTTAACATATGATCAGCATTTTAAAATGTAGTTTTATTTGGTAGATTTAATCTGGTGTATTTTAAATAATGGCTTCTTACAGAAATTTAATGTTTCTAATTTTTGTTATAAATAAAGCTGTGATATAAAATTTGTGGCATGCATTTTTTTTTGAGAAAAATCTAATTATTCCTTAGAATAGAATCATGGAAATTGGGTTACTGGGATGACTAATTACATTTAAACAGAGTTCATAAATATAGACAATAAGATTTTTGTTGAAATAATCTGTTGGGTTTATCTGCTTCAAGTATCTGAATAATAGTCATTAGAGAAACTTTTAAAGTTGAAACACTTTGGCAGCCAAAATAAATAAATCATAATTGACTGAGAATAAGTGTATCTACAGCATAAAAGTGAGGACGGAGGCGCAGAACAGCTCTTCTCCCACAAAGGACAGAGCTGGGAGGTGGTGGAAGAGCCAGGTGATCCTCTGACTCTGTGCACCACATGAGCCTCTTTCTTTTTGGCACAGGTCACATACCATACAAACATACACATCTACATATATGCACACATATTATAAATACATATTATATGCTATTATAGTCTATGCACATATATTATAAAAGTATGTATCATATACTATTACAGTATGCTACCTACACTATATTATACTATACTATGCTATGCTATGCCATGTTACATTACTTTATATAGAGTCCTTTCCACACCCTTACCACATACATTTTCCGACAAATGGTAGCACCTAAAGTCACTGTTCTAAATGTTTTGGTTTAGCAAATAATTGTTGAGGGAATTCCAGGTCAAACTTTGCACCTTTGTTGAGTAAGATAGACTATTCCATTTACAATTTGTTGTATTTTGTTTCACCATGCCCCTATTAATGGATGCTTAGTCTGCTTCCAATCTTTTGTTAGTATTTAAGCGATGTTACACTGTTATCCATACTTTGTAGACATGTGTGGCACTGAAGATTTTAAAACAATTTTTAAAAATAACTTTAGAGAATTTATTATATGGTTAAAAATACTTAGCTCTTAGTCCAATATTGTCGAAGTCATCTAAATTTATAGTTATATTGATGTATAATTTAAAAAATAAAACACAGTAAGCATAAACACTCCACTAATTTATCACTTCCTTTTTCCAAAATCCCAATACCTAGGGGCAGCTATTGTAAACTCTTAGAAAAGTTTTTTCTATATATATTTCCATATTTCCATTTAACAAGCCTGAACCATGTATACCATTATTTGGTGACTTTTTAACCACAGTAAATGAAGATTTATCTTTCTTTAGCCCCTTCATCCTCACCCCTGCTCCCACCGAAGCATGTGTGTGTGTGTGTGTGTGTGTGTGTGTGTGTGTGCGCGCGCGTGCGTGTACCCACACACGCATATATTTCTGTTCCTGTTATTCTTGCAATAATTATTTCACAATATTTGATTAGCATTTAAATTGTAACAGTTAAGATACTGCTTAAGTAGAAGTTATTTTCTTGGATTTTTCCTATTTAACAGCTAAATTTTCAATCTAATTTACCACGAACTGTCCCAATTTCTGAAAGAAGTTTTGAACAACATTCTCCATATGGTCAAACACATCAGTTTTCCCCAGTGCTCCTCTCCTCCTATTCTAATCTGAACAGGTTGCGTTGGAGGTCACCCGCCCTGCTTTCATCCTGCAGAACCCCTTTCCTCACTCCTGGTTTCCATGTGCCCAGTTCTCGCGGTGCACTCCATTTTGGCGCAGCCCACACCTCGAAGAGTAACCTGAGGAAGAGTAATGGGGAGGTATGTTTGTAAATCTGTGGGTCCTCAGATTTTCACTTATCTATCTTAACATTTCGTTAGTAATTTGGTCAGGGAGATAATAATAATTATTATTTTTTCTCTTGAAAGGATCCTTCCAGAGTCTTTCAGCTTCCACTATCATTTTAAACATTTGATGCTTTCTGGTTCTCATTTTTTTTTGTAGATCAACTTCTAGGGTTTTTTCGGGTTGTGTTTTTTTTGGGGTTTTTTTGTTGTTGTTTGTTTGTTTGTTTAAACTTTTAAGAGCTTGATTGATTGTTTGTTTCTCTTTCCTGAAGTTTCCCAGTAATGTGTTTTGGTGTGATTGCTCTTCATTTGTTTTACTGAGACCCAGCTAGCAAGCACTTTCAATGCCAAATACAGTATCCTTCAGTTCTAAGAAATATTTATTTATATCATTTAAAAAAATTTTCTCTCCTATAATTTCATTTGTTCTCTAATTTTTGTTACCTTGATATAAAACTCCTTTATTGGCCTCCACTTTTGTTATTTCTGCCCTCCAGTGTTTATTTTTTATTACTCCTTTAATTTCCTGAATATTGTATTGTGAGAGTCCTAAATTCTCATCAATTGTTTCCGGTTGTTCATACAGCCTCTCTGTTACTTTTCCTGCTATTATGTTTTCGGTTTTTAAGACAACTTTCTCTCTACAATATTTCATTTATTTTTATACCATTTTCGGTGTATGTAAACATTTTCCTGCCTCCATGACATTATCATATGTAGTACTGTTTAAAATTTTTTGAGGAACCTCTATAGTATTATTCATAACGACTACATCAATTTACATTTCCACTGACGACAAACAAGGGTTCTCTTTTTCTTTACATATTCTCCAATTTGTGTCCTTACCACACACACACAAATAGCAATTACGCTAGGTGCTGTATATGTTAATTAGTTTGATTGTGTTAATCATTATACAAGATATATTTATGTCATAACATTATGTTGAACACCTTAAATCTGTATATAATAATAATTTATACCTCAATAGAGCTAGATAAAATAAAAGCTAAAATAAAAAAAAAAGTGACTGAGGTGAGAGTGCATCAGAATTTCTCTCATAATTGTCCTTAAACATGAAGGCTAATAATGATTCTCTGATGGCCTTTTCATTTTAAGCATTACAATAATATTGTTCTTCTGTTTTTGGAGCACGAGCCCAGACACAGAAGTCAGCAGTCGAGATGCATATTCTATTTTCTTTCACCTTGTAAATTCTGTCAAAACAACATGAGATTGTTTGCACCTTTATTGATCTTTCCCTAGGTTTCAACCCTGAAAGGCTACCAATAGCTAAGTTGTTTGTTGTCACCAGAGACTGGGAAGAAAATGATGCCTATAAAGACCTTAATGCCCCCCAGGGATTCAAGGTCAATAGCAGCAGATCTGCTGGCAGGCACATAAACTGAGAGATCAACCAAAAAGGTTTTTCTTTTAGACTTGTACCTTCATGATTTGATAATTCTAGATAATCTAGATGTATTAATTTATGTTTTTAACATGTATATTCTATATGTATACACACATTTTTCTATTTCCAACTGGCATAATCTAGATATATAAATTGATGTTTATATGTAATAAATATATACATATACATACATATACATATGCTATATATTTTTTTAATTTCAAAACTGACAGAAAAAAGTATATACTTTTATGTTTTTTTCTATTCATTAAAAAGTATATTTATCAACTTTGCAGAGAGTGGAAGGAAGAAAAAGAGGGAGAGAAAAACATTGATGTGAGAGAAAGACGTCAATTGTTTACTTCCCATATGCACCCCAACCAGGGATTGAACCTGCAACCTAGGTGTGAGTTTGTGCCCTGACTGGGAATCAAATTTTCAACCCCGTGGTGTACCGGACAACACTTCAATCAATTGAGCTACACCAGTCAGGACTATTCATTTTCTTAAAGTTTAAATTTGTTTCAACTAACTATTGATTCCATCCTTTAAATATTTATAGGAACACGTGCTCATGATGGAATATTTTTATTAAATTTTTCAATGTAGTCAGACAAAAGTTAATTGACCTTTAATAAAAATTGTAGTATAGGAAGTTAACCAATATACTGAATGTACATATGTGTACATGCAGAAACAGACATGACTCCCTTGCTTTGTGGAGTCTTCATTGAATTTGTTTTTCATTTTGCAACAATATTAAGCAGGTAGTATCACCTGTTTTTAAATGTTTAAAGGCCCAAATTGTATGCCTCAAAATCATTGCACCTTTATGACCCTTGCGTATGTAAATTGAAGAACATGAAATATGGTTTCTAATGAAAGTCTTGAAATTGTGTAGAGTTCCCACTCAGGCAAATGTCCTTGTTAGTTCCTAAATATTTTTTTTAATTGTCACCTCAATCTTCTGCTCTTTTTAATTTTAAAACATGCACACTTACTTCAGCAAAATAGGATCTCTGCACTTGTTTATTGCAGTTGAATATGACTTCAAGGTCCCTGGTGTACATTTATTGTCAAAAGCTGACATGTGAGAAATAAGGATAAACATTCGCTCTGTTCCTCCATATCAATGTTTATCAAGTGTTAACAGGAACAATTTCATTTTAAAAAGAGAGATTTAGAGGCCCTGCTCTCACCTGCAGAATCAGAGGCTCTGGGATCAGACCCTTGGAAATATCACTTTCCATAATCACTTCATGTAATTCTTATGCATCCTAAATTTTGGAAATTACTGCCTTGGGTAATCCAAATTCTGTCCTTAGATCAAATTTATGATGAAAAAGCTGTGCACTGGGGTTGCTCTCTTTAGCCTTGTACTTCCGCTGTGCTAGGTACAGATAATTGACAAGGTATCATCTGCTTCCACTGAAGGAAGGTAGAGACACGGCCGTATGAAACTTTCTGTTATAATTAACCTGGGGGCATTACAGGTAGCATGGACTCTGCAGTTCCTAGGAAAATATTTTTCTTAGGTCTCATAAGATTTAAGAGGCTTTCAATACATTTTAGAGCTGCTGTATACTATTTAATCAATCCTTCAAAAAAACTTTTCTAAAACTTTTTATATATATGTATATATATGTGTATATATGTATGTATATATATATATATGTTTAGATATATAGATATATAGAGATCAGGAACTGTGTTAAGTGAAATTTAAGATACTTAGCATGGTTATGAACTATGATTAAAACGAGTAATTGATTCCATCCAGCCTTTCTCCTGGTACTACTCACATCATGTTGGGGAAAGGGGGTTCTGATGTATCACTGCAAATTACAGGGTTTTTTAAATACTGAGGTGAAGCGAACTATTAGAAGGTCTCATTTTATTTAGTCCTATGATGAAATTATAAGTGTTACATTGTAAGTGGGAACAGGACATTTTACTGAAAAAATTCTCACAGCATTTTGTGGTTTCCCGCGTGTCCAACGCAGCTGCACAGACACACACTGATTAAATGGACTCTTTTCCTTCACTCTGGCCAGTGCTGGTGTGGCTACCGAAGAGTCTGGTGTTCAAGGAGATGGAAATCAGGCCTAGTTGAAGCTGTTTGTAAATGTCTACAGGTACATCAGGGTGTATGCACACTTACATGCATGTACATAATTGTGCATACATGCTTTTATACTTATTTTTAAAAACCTGTATTTTAAAATCATGTATTTTTCAAGCATAAAGTATAAATCAAATTGCATTCTGAGGGGGAAAAAACAAATCCTAACCCTGTACAGTGACCCTGGGACTGAATCTAAGACTCCCCAAACATCAAGTGAGCACCCCTAAAATTTTAGCACCTGAGACCCAGGCAATCTTCCTGGGGAAAATGCCGAGAAGTCTATAAATGCTAACTCTCTTTTTACTTTTGCTTTTTACAAATCTATGCTGTCTATCGCATGAGCATTTTCATTGCTCTTCCTCAGGGTTTGTGTGTGTGTGTGTGTGTGTGTGTGTGTGTGTGTGTGTGTGTGCGCGCGCACATGAGATGTTTGGCTGTCATCTAGAGATAAAACTTGACAACGGTCACTCCTTAGAAACAGTATCAGGACAGAAAATGAGATGTGCTCATGTATGATGGTCTATCTTTTCTTGCTTGTTTCACATATATAAACAGATGTATATATATTTACATAAGGTTTATTTATTTAAAGTCCAGCACTAATCATTAAGAACTTTCACATTGTTCTGAGAGATAAGACCTTGTAGAATTACTAGAGAAGAATGTCTGAAGGTGATTTGATTTATCCTTTTCTGGGAGACATAACAAAAATAAAACCCCAAGATGCCCATAGATTTTAGCCGTATAACATAAGAACTGCTTCTCTATAGACCTTTTGTTAGATATTAACACCTAAGGAAAATAGAAAACACAGGTCTCTCGTAGAATATCTTCGCAATGTTGCCTTGCATGTGAAAATAATTTTTTATGAACTCAGATTCTCTAAGGTCGTTTACATTTCTTTCAAAGTGTGTACAACTTGTACAGATAGCAGTGTTTCATACTTTAAAAGTGAAATAATATGCAATACAAAGTTAATACAAGTGTCAGATACTTAAGAGATTAGGTAATTTTAATTTAATTAACTGGTCTTTGTAGGCCCTCTCTTTTTTTTAAGTGCTGCCATAACAATTTGCTTACACTTGTCATGTGATAAAATATTCTAAATTGCACTGAGTATGTATTAATCTAGTGATTATAATAGATTTTAGTGTCCTTGTAAAAGCCTCCTTTATTGACCTTTGTGGGCTCAAGAAAGAGCTGTGGTCACAGGTCTTTGCACGACACCTGGACTATTTAATTTCGGGCCATCCCCTATTTCAGACAACAGGGGAATAAACACTGCCAGCACAATAGAAGACTCCATCAGTTCATTTATTCAAGGTTCCTTCTGCCAGGTAATAAGCATATTTAATACGTCATGCATTGTGCTCGGTGCCAAGATGAGTAACAGAGAATTCCTGCCCCGTTAAAGGAGTCTGAAGTCTAGGAGGCTGTGCTGGGACTGTTGGGGACTTTGCAAATATTTGTTATCCCTGCTTGCTTCATAAACAAAGTCCTGGTTTTATTCAGGACAGCAGTGTTTTAAGGTAAAATGCTGTATTTTTCATCCTCATTTGTAGCTAGGAATGACCAATTTGCTGCAAGAAATCATTGCATCTGAAACCCAGGAAACGTCTATATGAAGTGGACTGGACAGCGAGGCATCTTTTTGCTCCCTGCCATCTCCCCTTCCTCTGACGCGGAATGTAGGACATGGAAAGAGATTACTACACCCATCTTCCGACCTTAAGGATAAAAGTCATATCCTAAGAACAACTAAACAGAAAAAAACAGCCGAACGACTTGTGTATACATTGCTCAAGCACTGGGCTGACTACTTATGGACTTCTTTTATGTGACAAAATATACCTTAATTTGTTCAAGACACCATAGCAAATCTTTGTTAGTTGCACTCAAATGCAATTCCTGAGAGAGGCAGTGGTGAAAAAGGAAAGAAGCACATTAAAATAGAGCACATAAATTGTTGCCTTAAATGTGCATACACTGTGTTTTCATTGCGTTTATCACTACTGCAATGCATATTACATAGGATCAATGTGATTTTTAAAAATTTACTTATTATCTGTATTCTCCCTGCTGTACCCCTCCCCTCTAGAACATAAGTTCCACAAGAGTGTAGGAACTTGGTTTTTTACTAACACATCTCCAGCCTAGCATAACGCCTGATGTAGAACCAACATTAAGTAAATATTTGTCAAGTGAATTACTGCATGACTTCATGCACAGGGTGTTTGGATGACAGTGAGGATAGACACATGGATTGTCTTACTCAAAAGACAATCACTTTTATCTGGCAGGGGAGTAAATAACACTAGAAAAAGGTTTGCCTTTGCTTAGGCAGATCAGTTTGGGTGGGATAAGATTTTTAGCTGCTGAATAAATGTTTCCCTGGTTTTCACACTAAGAGTAATACTTTATCGTGTTATTTTATAAATCAAAGGACAAATTGAAAATAACCAAAAGTCTGGCATAATTTTGCTCTGTAAGTCTTTAGAAGTTAGGTTTGACAAAGATAGCAGTCCAGTGGCACTGTGGGAAAGTGGTCCTACATATGTATAACTTTCATGTAACTACATGTAAGTATATATACGACATAAGTTATTGTAACCCCCATAAAACATTTGTTAAATATTTTATATGTAAATTAAGGATACTTTGCATTAGTCATTAATTTTTGAGTATCTTAATAACATCTTTATTGAGTGTTCTTATACAATTCTCATGCGTATGCACTATAGTATATTACTAACTTGAAAGAAAAAGTTACTATAACAAGGTTATAATAATGAATGGAAGTTATACAAATTCTGCTACGCATGTAAGTCAGTATATGAGAGCACATAACAGAGAGGTTCCTTTCTACTACCTTAACATTGTTATCAAAGTCATTTATTTTTTATTGAAGAACCAATGTTGTCTTTTAACTATCAGTTCTTAAAACTAGTGTCAGTCATGCCCCAAGACTTCTTTTATTTCATTTCTATTTGAATCCCGTACTAAACTACTGGTCAGCTGCTTTCTTTCGCAGCCAGTGTCTCTCAGCTTTATCTCTAGAGATTCACTAAAATCTCCACACTTGTTTTTCAGCCCTGTTTCTAGAGGGTTCTCTGAGGGCCGCCAATGCTGTGGTGCCTGTTGTGGCTGCTGGAATAGTTCTGCCGCGGTTGTTACAGACAGTCCTATTGCAGCTACATAATAGGAAGATAATCACTTCCCATTATCACATTTATTCATGATATGCTCTCCCAGTTGGAGGGAACCTGTTTCAGTTTTCTAAGAAAGCAATACCTTTTCATCTGTTAAAGATGAAACATCTTATGGCACATAATGATGATCAAGGAAACAAGAGACCCTCAAGCAAAGAATCTTTCTTTTTTTTTTTTTTGAGAGTTACTCTAACTTGGCCTTCCTTCTGGGAGATGTTATCCATGTTGATCTACAGTCTTAAGAGGAAAAAATATTCTGAAAAAAAAACAACTGTGAGGATGACCAACCTTTCTGGAAAAATAAAAACATTGTTTTCTCTGTGGTTTTTGCCTACCCTTAAATTTTTGTTTATGTATTTAGCCTTTGTTTCTATGCCGACTTCCCTCCTTCTCCTAAGTAGTGTGATAGGTAGCAAGGTAACCATTATGAAGAAGTCATGGTTAGTATTTAGAAATCGTTTGCCTGGCAAATGGATATGACTGGTTTTTCTGGTATATGTTAGATAACTTTTCATCTGTATTAATTTGGTTTACTGCAGTTATATGTAGCCTCACAGTGTATATTCCTGAATACCTACTACCATTCTAATGTTTTGAAATCTATTTTTTTCTATTAAATGTAAGTAATAAATCCATTAGTAAAATAATTACCTTATTTTCTACCAAATATCATATGTGTGTATGTCATTAATTTTCTATATTGCTGACAATAACATTTAGCTGCTAAAATATGGGATTTTGAAAGTTCATCTCGTCCATATAAATAAAACTTACTAGTTGTAGCCTAGAGTACACTTTCTTATACATTACATATTAGAGCAACAGTTCCCACCAGGCACAATTTTACTCACCAGGGGACATTGGTAAGATTTGGACACAATTTTAAATTGCGTAACTGTGTGCTTCTTCATGCAGGTACACGTGTGTGTGTGAGTGTGGGCTTTTGTACTGCTGACACCCAGTCCACGAAGGGCAGGGGTGCTGCTGCGCCTTTTAAGGTGCACAGGGCCGCTCCCCTCGACAAAGCATGACCTGGTCCCAGAGGCCAGAGGAGTTGAGGTTGGGAAGTCTTGCATTAGTGTGACTCACTACCAAGTCAGATTTAAGTGAGAATTGTAAATAAATGTTTTTTACCAAATTTTATATGATAAAAATATTTAAAATGTAATTTTGTTGTAGCATGAAAATTATTTTATTAGTTAACATAATGCACAGATCCTAATTTTTTCTTAATAACCATAGCAAAATTCATTTTGAAAATGCAACATAAGGAAAAGTCACTTTAGAAGGATAACTCTATAAAAATCATCAGACATATTGCACTTGGGAACTTGTTGTGTATAAGCAAATGAGGTATATCCTTCCTTAGTGCAGGAAAAAGAGTCCCTCGCCCAATAAATATTATCAAAATAAAAGACAGTGCATATTTCTCTTTGTAGCCCAAGGAATTGTTCCTTAAAGCTGCTCTTTATTAAAACCTGTTATTTTAATTAAACACATCTTCACCTAATATTATGGTGTAAAATCCCAGTGGTCTACAAAGTAGGCATCTTAAATTGATAAAGTTTAAGAAATGTTTATAATTATCCAATATAATTTGGCAATAATAGAAAAGCATTGCTTCAATTTCTTTAGGTAAATAACATACAATTAAGTGAACATTGCTTAATAGAAAATGTTAAATCTCAGGAGACAAATGGGTAGGTAAGTTTGCAAAACTATTTTTCTATTAGTGATTTTGCATAATTTTTGTAAGTTTACAACTATGAAATTCAAGACTCCAAGGTTTGAATCACTATTTTTAAGCAAAAAAAATAGCCTATTTTGACATAGGTCTTGGAGATAATTTTTTGAGTCTGACACCAAAAGCAAAAGCAGCAAAAACAGCAATAAACAAGTGGCTACTTCAAACTTAAAAGCTTCCACACAGCAAAATAAATCATCAACAGAATGAAAAGGCAACCTACTGAATGGGAAGAAATATTTGCAAAAGATATATTTAATAAGGGACTAATATCTAAAATACTTGAATAACCCACAACAAGAACAAAAAATGATAATCACGATCTGATTTAAAAATGAGCAAAAATCTGAATACACATTTTCCAAAGGAGACATACAGGTGGCCAACAGCTACATAAAATGATATTTAACATCACAAAGTCATCAGGGAATTGCAAATCCAAACCACAATGAGGTGTCATTTCACACCCCTTGGAATGGTTATTATCAAAAAGACAGCAAATTAGTATTGGCGAAGATGTGGAGGAAAAGGACCCCTTGTGCTGCCTTGGATGGGAAAGAAAATCAGTGCTGTTTGTGTGAAAACAGTGTGGAGGTTGCTCAAAAGGTTAAAAATAGAATTACTATGTGATTCTAGCAATTCTACTTCTGAGTATTTATCTGAAGGAAATGAAAACACTAACTCTTAAAAGTATTGGTACCCCCATATTCACTGCAGCATTATTTATAATAGCCAAGATATGGGAACAATCTAAGTGTTCATCAATAAACGAATGGATAAAGAAATTATCATATAAAAATACACAATGGATATTATTCAACCAAAAAAGGGGAAATCTTGCCATTAGAAACAACATGGTTAGATCAAAAGCCGACGCTCAGTGAAGTCAGAAAAAGACAAATAGCATTATAATCTGTTTTACAGAGGTGGGCAAAAGTAGATTTACAGTTGTTAATATGGAAAAAAATACAATAATTGCTAAACAATAATACAAAAATAAACTCCAGGTTTTGTGTGCTCACAACTGTAAATGTGGGATCTAAAAAGACAGGAAAAAAACCCCCCCTCAAACAAAAACAAACAGAAAAGATCATTGGTGATTGCCAGAGGCTGGGGTTGGATGGGTTGGGTGAAGGGTTGGAGAAACGGGTGAAGGGGATTATATATAAGAAACTAAAAAACGAGCTTATGTCTTCTGTCAAAAATTAATGCAAAAACATTGCCATGGCAGCAGTGAGCCACATCGAAGTCCTGTGCACGGTAGCAAATAAATAGCTTTATCCAAAGAACTTCTGATATTTGTTTGCTCTTATTCACATTTTCCCAAAAAGCACTCAAGAACTATTATGGTAGTCACATAAATTACACTAATTATCACTGTGTTAACTATAATATTTATATCTTTATCGTAATTATATAGCCTATTTCACAGTATTATAAATTTTAGTATTTTAGAAGGAAGAATACATTTATCAGTTAATATTTATGAGACAATCTAAAAGTATTCTTATGGCTGTTATTTATGTCTTTTGTCTAAAAGGAATTGAGATATAAATGCAATACTTTGCCAAAGAGCGTAAGTGGAATTTTCTAGTGCCAGTATGAAACTCCATTAAATAATCATTTCTCTTAGCTAACTGGATTAATATGCTTCCTTCAAGGGAAGATTACTTTGCAGTTACTTCTAAACCATAACAGAACATTTTATTCTCTTTTTCTATTTTTGCTTAGGGTAACAGCAATGAAAAAATTAAGGACTTTGCATTGCAATGTAATAGTCAATTTGTATATCTCTTGCTGGACCATATTTAGCAGAGTAAGCTATGCTTAATATTTGTCTAAGCTACATAATTGAAAAATGTAGGTTTCTATTAAAAATCAACACTACAACCATCTGTAGTCAACAGAAAGTGATCTGAAATTGTAACAAAGCAAAATTTGAAATTATATCTAATTGTAAAGAAATGCTGCTTTCTCTTGGCATTATAATCTGCTTAACAAGCGGTTTTTACTTTAAAAAAATTTTTTTTTGAAAGTAGGGTAATTCTTTAATCAAATGAAATCCTCCTGAAGGCTCAGTGTATAACCTGGATGATCATGGGTGCTATGATAATAGTGTCCCAGAGACTGACCAAATCAATCTTCTCAAACCCTTCTTTCCACCAATCAGAGTGCCTAAGCATGGCTTAAATATCACTGCTCCAAACTAGTTTCAGAGAACTGGTGGCAATGACACTGTCCTCATAAGAGTTTTTAAGCCAAAACAAATACAGAGCTATTGACGTACACCTAGAGAAGTTGTTTCCAGTCTGTTCCTCATGTTTACCTTATACAGTTGAATCTCTGTTCTCAAATTTAATTCCTTCTGGCTGTGTGAGAAGCAATTTGTTCAAAAACCAAATCTCCTCTCTTGCCTGAGAGACGTGTGACTGATCATAAAGGCATCAGCATGAAAGGGCTGTTGGGTCAAGAACCTAAGTTTCATCCTACAACAGAGACATATTTTCTGTGAACAACTTGGTTGAGAACCGAATTGTTTGAGAACAGACGTCCAGGTACTAAGGTTTGACTGTATTTGTTTCTGGAACTGATGTAGCTGGTACATAAAATTGTTGTAAGTTTCTGTATCAGAAGACAATTCTTGCATAAATCTGAAAATATATAATTTGGGGGGATCACAATGTTAATTTCATACTCAATAATCTTTGTAACCCTTCTGATTATATTGATCTCTTAATTGGAATATGAGTATGACAGGAGAGTATATGAAGATCCATTTGGGTTTTTAATCTCAGAATTTACAATTCTACATATTTTAATATTATCTTTTAAAATATGAAATTTGTTTTATTATAAACATCAATGTGTTCATATATGAGTGAATAGATAATGTATAAATTAATATACATGTATGGGAGTATGTGCGATGGGAAATTAATATCAAGAATGTTGACATAAACACTCAAATCCAAATACTTTCATTTAAATTTGAATTATACATGAAGTAACCCCAAGCCTATGCGGGGCTCTCTTGAATGAATCCCTTCGTGTCTGACACATACCTCACTTCAAAACTTTGGTAATTTTGCTAACGCTGTTCCCGTGACTTGAATTGCCTTTATTTCCATCCTTCACTGCCCATTTTTTTCTATCCATTTTTCGAAGCTTACCTCCAACTATATTTAATTCCTCTGAGGAAGCAGAAATAGCCTCAGGGAAACATGGTAAAAACAAACATGTTAGCTCAAAAATCCTGTGCAAGTTACACTTCGCTGTGATTAGCCAAAGGAATTGACTTTAGCGATGGCTACGGGAGAGTAGTTTACGAGGGGATGTTTAGTGTGTGCCGCTTCCTGTGTTTCCTTGGTTCCGTCCTAGACATGTGTTTAGTTTGTTGGCCATGGAATGTTGCCTTTCCCTGCTGATGTGGGTATCTGAGGGAACACAAAGCCTTATTATGCATTTCAGAATGATGACTCAACAAGGTGTATCAGGTAGACCTAACACTAAGTTCGGGATTCATTTTCTTGTCCTGCCACCAGTGGTTGATTGTCCAGTGATGATATCCTCATAAGACACCTGCATTGGCTCTTGGCCTGCAAAAATTCTGGGGCAACTCCTATCAGCGGCACTTGTCACCAGGACCTAGGCAGCTCTGGTAAGGCCAGGCCCGACCGATATCAAATGCGTATGGCAATTGTATTAAAAAGCTTAGAGAAAGCTTTGTCACAAATGGATTAGAAATCATGTTCCTAAAGAAAAAAAAAATATTTTCCTGAGTTTAAGACTACCCAATTAATAAAATCCTGTCAGTATTTAAACATTCATTTCTCAAATTTTCAGACACTAAATATCAGCTCTTCAATCTCACCCAGATACTGGGCCAGTGCAATTTATTTCAGAGAATTGGGGTTCTCCCTCCTCTAGTAAGTTGATGTTAAATCAGTAACTGTAGTGGATCTGAGATGTTGCTCTACTTAAACAGTTTGATAGGCACACCAATAGAGAGGTCCTAGCCGAAACCCAATGCTGATGAATCAAACATCAGATCTTTGTTTATTCACAGCAATTACAATCACCAAAGCAGCAGTGTAGCATTGGTCGCCCATACCTGGAACCCCGCACAGGACCATTTGAGAGCCAGATGGAGTCTTACATATAGTTGATGCATACCACAAAGGCCGGACCCTAGTATGGGTTGAATTGTATCTCCCGAAACAAACCCCCTCCACCAAAACCTTAGAATGTACGTTTGCTTGGAAACAGGATCCTTGAGGTGTAGTTGGTTAAAGTGAAGTTATACTGGAATAAGATAGGCCCTTAATCTGAAATGACTGGTATTATTTTGGGGAATAAGGACAGAGAGAACACCGTGCAAAGACAGAGACAGAGGGAAGACAGGTGTGTGAAAAGACTGAGTTTGGAATTATTCTTCAGAGGGGTTATAGCCTTATCAGCACCTTGATCTCAGACTTTTAGCTTCCAGAGCCCTGAGACAATAAACTTCCCTTATCTCAAGCTACTTTTTACTTTGTTACAGCAGCCTTAGGAAACTAACCCAGACCTCAAAATTGTTAACTTCAATGCCTAAAGAGAAATAGAAATATTCACCCCTCTTCACTTCCAGAAACAGAGAACTTCTCCTTTTGTGGGGAGAAGAAGGGAAGGTTTCTGCCTCCAAAACATAAACTCCATGAGAGGCAAGTGAGGTTTCTTTACCTTTTGAATGAAGCAAATGGCCCCTCCATACAGAAGCCCTAAGGATGGGCTGTGAGTCTACCCTGAATCTCTGCACTACTGCATTTTCCTTATCTTGCCACACACTTCCAGCATCTTATTATTTAAGAATCTTTGTTTTCTTGCACATAAAAGTGGACAAATGATACTACAATGCCAATGTGTATCAGGATTCAACAGGATTCCTAGTATCTAAATTTTCATAAGAACTTTGTAAATACTTGCTGGTTACATGCATAATATGGACTATGTTTACACAATGGCAGGCCAGAAGAGTTGATGTAGGTCCTAGTGGACTTCCATTTTCTCTCAAACATACAATCTATGCTATTTATTCAGCACATCCTTAACCAGTGCAAGTCTTCATAATCATAGTAAATTTGGTAGAGATTTATGGCATTGAAGTCAAAAGTAAAACTAAGCATACATTATGGGTTTATGAGCACACCATTGTTTTCCTGTATTCTAACCTTAGAATAAAACTAGATTCAGCCTCTAAGGCTCCTTTTAAACTGGAAATACTTAGGAAATAAGTATGTTTAATGACATAATTTCGCTGTGACTCCTGGTTGAGTCTAAGTGTGAGACTATCATTATTAATGATTAATATTAATAGTTAATATATATTATGGAAAGTCAGATAATTTATGTAGTATTTGAAGATATTCCTGTACTAGTTATTATATCATATATAGTACAGTACCTGAGATCAGAAATGTTTTTTTAAAAAAGGGAAAAATAATTGAATTATTCTTACTAAAACAAGACTTTTTATGGTTAAAGATGTTAATACTATTAAATTATTCACACTTTAATATCACAGCTCTACTCCATTCCACTTTTTAGACATCTCCAAATTTTCAAGTAAAATTCACAGGTACATAGAGTTTGTCTTATGTATAATTTATATAGCTCTATTCAGAATATAAATCTCTTGTTTTCATTTTTTGTCTTTTTAAATTAAATTGATAGGAGCAGCCTTGTTTAATAAGATTACACATATTTCAAGTATACATTTTTATGATACATGATCTGTATATTGCACTGTGTGCAGACCACCCAAAGTCAAATCATCTTCTGTCACCATACATATCTTTTCCATTTTTACTCAATAATGTGTTTTTAAGATAAAGCCATATTTCTTTATGCACATCTGGTGTATTCTTTCTAATGACTCCTTGGTATTCAACCCTATTCAATTTATACTGATGGAAACTTGAATGGCCCCAGGTTTCTTCAACCCCAACGTTGCTACTATACAATGAAGATTCTTATATGTGATCCTTTACTCCTTATGAAAGACCATCTCTGTAGTAGCACCCGAGAGGGATAGTTGTATCAAATGTTCTATTGCTCTGCAGAAAAGGTGCTATAAAAATAGAAACTCCCACCCCCCCAGCAGGCACACATACAATAATTCTCCCTATTTTTTACCATCATTTGGTAATATCTGATTTTTAATTTTTGTGATTTTTCTTTTAATTGACAGGTGTCATGTCATAGCTTAACTGTCTGACTTTGCATTTTTCTGATTTTTAGCTTTTTGGATTTTCTCATGTGCATATTGTCTATTAATAACTACCTCCATTTTTATTTTGGATTTCTTGTTCTTTTAGATGTGCAATAACTGTTCATGTATATTTAAGGTATTAAATCTTATTATTGTTCCATTTTAAAATATCACTCATATTTCCACACACCTTTATAAATATGTCAACATGTTTTCACCAAAACAGTGATTCCTAGGTTTCTTACAATATCTAAGAATTTTTCTGGTATAGGGTGATATGTGGCAGGAAAGAATAGTTATGGTTGACTTGTCTATATGATATTGCTATTATCTGCTTTCCTCTGTAGACATACTTCAGCATTGCTTGACATTATCGTCCAGGCTCCTTCCATGTCACATTAATAGTCCTTTTTTTTTTTTAAGTCCCACAAGTGTGACACATTGGTTAATGATTTATGAGAGAAATGTGTGCAGGAGGGAGCATAGTAAAAGAAGAGCATCTTTGCTTTCCCCAAATATTTCTTCCTAATTTTTGACCTGAAATGCATGAACTTAGAATTGCTTAGTTTAGTCAGCAGGCTTGCCTTCTAAGGAGACAGACAAAAAAAACACCAATAATTTGGCATTTTCCTAGGACCCACCATTCATGTAATTTTTTTAACCCAATCACTATAAAAGAAACAAACATTTAAGTGATAGGTCCAAATAATAAAATTTTACTATACAACTCTACTAATAAAAGGCTTGATCATTGTATTTTATATTTTTTCAGTTGAATGTAATGAAATGGGAATCTTAGAGACTTAGTTAAACAATCAGTCATTTTATGTTATGTATTGAACCTGATTTATCTCTTAAGTAATTTGTTAAAAATCTGAAATGAATAATTTTCCATAAATATTACCCATAATTTGATAATTTTAGCACACTGAGATGTTCTTACTAAAAGTAGGCATGCATATATGCATTATATATGTATGTGCATCATATATATAATATATGACATATATCATGCATATGTATGATTTAAAGAATGGTACAGAGAAGCGTTATTTGAAATCATGAAAATATGTAAAGCTTCATTTTTATTAGATAATATATAGTTGATATACAATGAGTTGGAACATTTGACTATTATAAAGCCTACTGTTACAGAAGTCAAAAATATACATAGTACATGTGATCATTTGTTTCACACCAAAAATTTTCTTTAAAATGCTAATTTTTCACATAATTTTTCATGCTCTTTGGTTTACCTCGGTTACTTAGAGGTGTCCAATTTACGTTTATTAAACATTTTAGGGATTGTTCATATGCGTAAAGGGGTGCATTTTTATGAGAAATAAGTTTGTTAATCACACAGAAAATACAAAAGATGTTTAAAGAAAGACGTGGAAAGTAATAACTTGCCTTTAAAAGTAGGACAAGAGACTATTTAAAACGGATGAAAGGCCTTAGGGTGCAGTGAACATTTTAATTGAATATTTAATTAGAAATATGCTGGAGAAGTAGTGTTTAGTTTAGCTGTGGCTCATGGGTCTCGACAAAATATTTTTTTCTAACTAATATTTTATTTTACCTTTTCAAAAAGTAAATTGGACTGAATAGAATTTAATTTTGTTGCTATTCATTATAAAAGGATTAGAACCTTTTATTTTCCTACGGAAAATAAGTTGACAGGTTTATTGGCTTTCTTTTCTCTTTTAATTATCTTTGAAACTTGTTTAGTACCTGAACATTTGCTCACTTGACAGTTCAGGAAAGTTTAAAATAGCATCCCAGTTGTGTAAAATCCAGTGTCTTTTCCATGTTTTACCACTTAACCAAGAGCTTCAGTATCTAGGTGACTATTGCCATTCGGAATTTAGAAATAAGAGAAAAGGTAGGAAGCCCAGCTACAAGATTAGCCGGATTGTATTGCTCTGTGCGAGGGCGTTGCATTAACATTATTAGCAAGGGAGAAATAGAGATTCATATGCACCTGTTACGTTGTTCTATGATATAACATACTTGAGAGGTAGGTTGTATAAGTAATGCAGGAAAAGAGGGTTGAGTTGTGATGGTTCTGATGATATATGAGTGACAAAGACAGGAAACAGGCAATTTAAATTGTGAACTGCAGAAGCTGAAGTACAGTGGATCACAGCATTTTCCATTCTGGGCAGAGTACGTTGAAACCATAAAATCTCTTATGGGGCTCAAGATTGTACCTTGCTGTACCTTTTTTTTTTTAAGGATTTAAAAAAAATTACTTAAGCAATTAATTATATATTTATTTTTAGACAGAGGAGAAGGGAGAAAGACAGAGAAGGAGAGAAACATTGATGTGAGAGAGAAACACCGATCAGTTGCCTCTCGCATGCCGCCCCAAACAGAGGACCCAACATGCAAAAATCGAACTGGTGACATTTCACCTCATGGAATGACACCCAACCAACAGTCACACCTCTCAGACCCTATTGTACATTCTTTATGGTATCCTGAGACTGAATACTTCACAGAGGCACCTTTGAGTATCTGCTTCTGTTGTGATGGCCTCTCAAGAGGTATTATTTCTTCATGGGCATTTCTCATTGTCAGAGATACTTACTGATAGGGACCTGAGCAGGTGAGGGGATGCAGTTTGCTTCCATCATTACTGGCAACCCTCTATGTCTAGAAGTGAGAAGCGTACTCCTGAAGGATAAAGTAAGCTGCATGGAACCAGGATGCATGACAAAGAAAACTGAAGAGGAAGCAGGCATAGCTATGGCAGAACTTAAATATTTTTCTCACCTTAATGGATTAAGAAAATGATGGGGACTTCTGAGCTGTGGAAAATGTGTGTTTATGGGGGATATTGGTCATCAGAATGAGTGATGTGTTCGTTTTCCATCGCCACAGCAACAACAGATATGCTCTTATTTTCCGCATACTCTCTGAATTCAATGGACGTACTTAAAATGTATACATGAATAAATGTAAAGCAGTGAGAATAGCTAAAGAATTCCTAAAAAAGACTTAGGAGAAGTTCAAATTTAAAAAAAAAAAGTTTTGCCAAGGACCATTAGCTTCAGCTAAACTAAACATCCTTGTTCCAAATTATCCCTAATTAAATACACAATTAAAACCATTTGACACATTACCAAGTTATAATAATTATGAATGCTTGGTACTGAACAATATAACTTTATAGAGAGCCTAGGATCAAACCCATAAAAATAAGGAATGTTGTATGGAACAGGTGGGACTACAGGTCACTGAGGAAAAAGGGACTTTAACAGTTTACTTATGACTACTTATATATCTCAAAAAAATCAACAAACAAACATGTATTGAACCTCTCTGGGGTGCCTAAAGCTGTGTTAATGCTGTGAAGATAGAAAGAGAGCCCAAGGCCTGAATTTTTTTAAAGAAATTTAAAATTTGACTGGGCTAACCAATTATCACTACAAAAGCCAAAAGTGCCCAACTATGCAACAGTCGCTCTATATGTGTGCAGAAAATGGAAAAAGGAGAATAGAAAGAAGATGAAATAACTTCACTTCAAAGGCTCTATAGGGAAGAAAGGGGGATCTGGGCTTTCAAGGACGACCATTACGTGAACAAGGACAATGGAGGGAGGATAGTCTCTGTGTTGTGGGTTTGAGTCTGGATATGGAAGTAGGGATTTTAGAAATAGTGTTTAGACAAAAGGTGTGTGTTGTGGAAAAGTGTGTTTGAACAAATGATGGGATGACTTATGGGGTGCTTTGAAGATTGTAAGTGAAAACTGTGCACCACGGAGAGCAACCAAAGAGCAGCGTAATGACAGTGGTATTTCATAAAGATTAATTTGGGGCGCTTCTACAGAAGACTGTGGAAATGCCAATGTCATTTTTCATAATGCAAGTTGAAATGGCTCTTGATCAGGTGGTGACCTTGGAACCAGAGGAGATAGTGCAAGTCTCAGTGATGTATCAAAGAAGGAACAATTGTAATTGGTGGCAGCTTGTCTTCCACAAAGTACAGTTGAGGCATGTCATCAGTGTTTTTATGGTTTTCAACCTGCTTGGTAAGAAGGTAGCACCGTAACTAAGCTGACAACTTCCCACTGGGTTCCAGTTTTGACGACAAAGAACCCATGTATTTTGAGCTTGAAAGGACAGCTCTAGATCCAAATATATATGTTCTGTTCGAAGTTTGAAGCTCTATTGGAAAAGGTTGTGTTATAATGAGAGAGAAAGATTTTTAAATTATGTGTATAAAAGTGTCAGTTGAAGCTACAGAGATGCAAAATTTCACAGTGAACTTTAATGAGAGAAGAGACCATTAAAGATTTAAGGGAAGGGCTTTGTGAAGTCATTTCTGTCATGAAAGAGAAGAGGAGCCAAACAAACAGAACGAAATAGAAATACAATGAGAGTAAAAGGAACAGCTGAATATAAGTTGAGAGGCGGAGCCTATATAGCAAAGAAAATTGTTACCATTATCAGCTGCTGAGAGAAGAAAGACGGGGGAACCAAGAAAAACCATTTGTTCCAATTAGAAAAAATATATAGAAACTTTTATCAATTTATTTAATTGATGTTTATTAGAGTCTTGCTATCTACTATGTGTGTTCTTAATTGTACCTATAGATTCTCAAAGGATACTCAAAATTTAACAAATATTTTTTAAAGAAATCCTAGAAGTGGTGGGGATTAGGAGCAGTAGCAAAAGTTACCGCATGGTAACTTTTCAGTGCATTGCAATGAAACATCACAGCAACATGTTTGCTAACTGAGTGTGGATATGAAGCTGTCGTTCTCAGATTCTTGGTCCATTTTTCATTATAAATTGAACAAACATGTAGACCAATGTTAAGCTTTTAGTGATCATGAATAGAAAAGTCTATTACTCTTTTATATATTTGTTTTTTCTTTTTGATGGAAAATTTAAACATAAAGGTACATATTTTTGAGATATAATTGCCATATAACATTAATTTAAAAGTGTACAAATGTGATACACATATATTGCAATTTACTCACCACTATGGTGTTAGCTAATAACTCTAACATGTCATATGATCATATGTGAACCATGCTATATATTTCATTAAGAAATGCTAAGAGCTCCTATAAACTAAAAGGCATATCAACAAATCAGTTCTTAAGACTGTTCAAACATACACATATACACACATGTAAGTGTAAAATTTTTGTCATAATTTTATGTGTAAATCCCTAAAATTTTAATTATTATAATTGTAATATTAATTGAGCAATTACAAGGCATTATTCACTGTTCAAATCTCTGAAGAGTTACATGTTGTTTTTATTGGATCCTTATAGCTACATTATGAAGAAGCAACTATTATCGCCACCTCCATTATACAGATAAGGAAACTGAGGCACAGGGAGATTGAGCAAATAACTCAAGTTTACACAGCAACTAAGTGGAGAAACCAAGGTTTAAACATGTTGTATTCTTTAAGTGCTTTATTTAGTAACTGGTAAATATTAGTTGAAAAAATTATATATCCTTGTTTTCAAAGAGAAGGCCTCTTTTGATACTTACAAAATGATCCTTAGAGACTGAAGTCTTAAATAATACTTAGAGGCTAGGAAATCCTTATTTATTATGATAACTCAGTCTATCCTTTTACCTAGTCTCAGAGAAGGGAGGGGCTTTGCCTAGTCCAGTCCTGGCCAGAAATGGAGGTGACGTAATCAATTGCTCATGTTCACTGCCATACTTTCATTAATTTTTCAAAAAGACATGGCCTGTAGGATTATCAGGGTCTGATTGAAGAAGATCTATCTTCCAACATCAGAGCCTAGTTGCTACAGAAGTTCTGTCACAGAAAAACTCACCTCCTGAGCTGTATTGCAGAAAACTCACGTGTAATAGTAACATGCTCATTACCTTCTTCCATCTCTCAAAGAAGCCATCCAGCCGCAGGGAAACTCATACTTGCTAAAAACAAAACTTCTGTCCCCAAAGCCTAGTGATATATAAAAAATTCAGAAAGCTCTCAGCTTTAAGTTTCACTTTAAAACAAAATGGGGAAAGGAAGCATGGAAACATGTGTGCTGGATTTAGCAATTTATTTTGAGGTTTTAACTTGTCACATGAAATATCAAGTGTCAACTGGATCATTTTGTCTGAAGGAGGATTTGATATAGCTTTCCCTAAAAATTTAAAAGCCTTATTGTTACCATTTTCCCTTGAAAATATCATAGATCAAAGAAATGAAAGTTTAAATAAATCTCATATTATTTCTATCATGTAGCCTTGTAAGAAGAGTACATATAAGAAGGTGTGTCTGGAAAAAGTCCAGCCATTGTTAATATAATGAGAAAGGCTTGCACGACGTTGATACAACCTGGCAGCCAAGGAGAGGGGACTGGAATGTGCATGTGTGAACAATGTTGACTTCACTGTACTAGTCAGTGGGGGTGGTAGAGGCCATTGAGTGAGCATGTGCACTGTGCGACTGTCCCATTCAAAATGACAGAGTAGAGCAAAGAATCTGCATTATGCTTGAACATTCCTCTATGGAAACTATTCAGATGATTCAGAAAGCTTTCAGGGATGATGCAATGAGTGCAGGGCAAATAAAATTGTGGCACAAATGCCTCTAAGATGGTTGAGGATCTGTTGAAAGTGATCCACGTTCTGGAAGGCCTGCAACAAGCAGAACACCTGAGAATGTTGAACGTGTCTGGGCTGCAATCAACAAAAACTTCTGGTTCTTCCCAAAACTAAAATCACCACTGAAAAGGAAGAGATTTCAGACCATCAATGAGAGTCAGGAAAATAGGACAGGGCAGCTGAGGGAGATTCCAACAAAGGATTTTGCAGTATTTTGAGCAGTGGAAGAGACACTGGGAGAACTGTGTGAAGTCCCAAGGTGTCTATTTTGAAGGGGACTGAGGTGTCATGGTCCTATATACAATGTTTCTTATATCCTGTATCTCCTTCAATAAATGTCTCTATTTTTCATATTACATAACTTGATACTTTCTGGGCAGATCTTAGTATATGATATGAAAATTTTGGGGAAAAGAAAGCGTGTAAAATTCTGAAAACCCAGAAAAAGTAAGTAATGCCAAGTGATAACTCTCTGAAACAAGGAATTTCTTAAGAGCACCACTTTTCTGACTTTTAGAGTTTGCATTATTATTGATGAGTCCCTGTCCCATTCTCTTTCAGATTTCTAATTCAAACTAAAAGAGCAACTTTCTATTTTCCTTGCTAAGTTTTGAGCTTTAAAATGACCGATTTCTTATTTGAAGGCAAGACAATTTTATATTCAAAATCTGTACTTTAGATCTCCAACAGATTCCAGACAATAAATGTGTATTTTTCCTCTGTGAACTCTTTGCCCCAAACCTGGCTTTAAAAATGAAATTTGAGCAAAATAGAACCAGAGACATGGAAATAAAAAACAAACTGACAGTAACTAGAGGTGTTGGGAGGAGGAGGGTAAAAGGAGAAAGAAAGGGAACAGTCAAGTCAAGGAACATATATATAAAGGACCCATGGACAAAGACAACTGGTTGGGGAAGGCTGAATGTGGGAGGTGGGGGTTGGTTAGGACAGGGGAGAGTAATAGGAGAAAAATGGGGATAATAAAAAATTTTTTTAAATGAAGTTTGCCAGTGATGCGGACTGCCCCAATGAACTCTAAAATAGTACTTCTTTTAGACAACTTTGAGTGTCTAAGAGAAAAATCAAATCCCTATTTCTCTGCCTACTCATTGGGTTTCCCTAAAGTGTCAGATACTGTGCCATTCTAAATCTAAACCTATACATCCTTCTAATAGGTTTTTGCCCTTTGACTCTTCCAGTCAGTTATGCAGTGAAAAGCACTATGCAATACTATCTCAGAGCCTCTAACCTAAACATGCAACTGCTAAATTATCATTATTACTGCATGCCTTTAAGTACAGAGAGAAACCTGTGGGACATTCTCATTTCCAAAACTATTCCTTGGATTCACTAAGATTAAATTTCCAATGGTGATTTCCTTCAGGTAATTTTTAGAGGATTCTGTTTCCAGAATAAATAATGACAAAATTCAACATTTTCCAACCTGGAGTCAATTTTTTTTTTTACTGAGATACAGTTAAAGTAAGTCATGGGTTGGCATTAAATGGCATTTTTTTCAAAAGCCACCAGGGTATGTCTGTTGGTAGGATAATGACGGTTTCATTGTTGGAATTTGCTCATTCTATTCTTTCAACATCCATTATGTTAATAAATATTTCTAGAACTAGTGTCATTTTATTAAGGAAGTATAAACATTGTGATTTAAGTTATTATGTACTTAAAAGTTAAGTATTATTTCAAAAGTTTTATATCATGAGGTATGCAAGTATAAGTGGCTAACGTGAAGTCTAAGGCCCTTTAACTTGCTTTTCAAAGTTGCAGTGCTACTCTTATAACGCTTGAACGGCTATCTGGTCGTGGTCACGATGACAAACTCTCCTGCTAAGACCATTAATATCTAGAGAACTTACTAAAGTTACTTGTTACTTTACTAGCAGAAACGGGAGCTCTCATTCCAGATCAAACTAATCAGCTGCCACCCATTTATAAGGCAAGACACACAGACACACAGACACACAGACGCTTGAGCCCCCGCATAACAAGCGCTGCTCCAGTTAAGCCGGTGTGGGGAATGCAAATGCTCTCGGGTTGCATTGCCTGAAGAGTTACAGTCTGGAGGGTTTTGCGACAGTGCTGTGAAAAAAGCATAAATGAACCTGAATTAAGCAAGCCCGCAGGTGTGGAATGTTCAGAGAGAAAACGTTTTCTCTATTCAAATATAAAGGTAGGATGTGAAGTACGTCTTCAGCAGTCTTTTGATCAGACATTTTTTGGGGGGGACAACAAAAACCTTACCTGTAAAATAGCAGGTATTGGAAAGTAATATTAACTATATTGCATTTAACACACAGTTTGAGGTGAGGGATTACAGAAGATGAGACAGAAGGAGACGTAAAAGTGAAACTTATACATCAAGTCTCTGTTGATGTAACTTGTCCATTAAAAGCTCTACTAACTTGTCTAAAGGTTAGCTTTCTATTAAATTTAATTACAGAACTCATTAGGCACTTTATAATAATAGCCAACTACACTGCTGACACCAAAGCTTTTATTCTGCTTTTTCTAGTTTTGTTAAAACTCTAAAAATTAAAGAGCTGACATTCATCACCTTTATGGGTTGCATTAAAAAGGAAATGCTTGAAATCCTCGAGGCCAACAGCTTTGAAACTTTCTTTGTGCCCCCTCGCAACGTTCATGTGTTCATTACGAGGATAAAGAATTACTGGCCAGCTCTGTATGGAGGGAGAACGTCCGGCTCGAAGGCCTTCCAGCAGAGGAGATTTAATGATAGAATCCTTATTTCTGAAATGTGACCTTCCACAGCAGACTTTTCTAATTATATTTTCAAGTCAGAACTAACACACTCTGAAGACCAGACTCATCGGGACTAACACCCTTCAGTTCTGTGGCAAAGCGGGCATTCATTGCAGCAAAAATGGTGTTAGAGATCACGGGATTGGAAAAGCAGCCTTTGAACATACCAGTTTCCTAACAAGGGAAATCGAATGTGCCAGTTTCCCTTACTAGTAAATGATGGTGGCAGTGATTGTGGACCACACTCTCAAGAATATTCAGAAAAAAAATCACCATCAGGACTTTGGGCCTTGGTTATGGTCTCCTCAGTATCATAAACAGAATGAGTCTGACCAAAAGTCATCTTGAGAGCTAGAGCATATGTTTAATAAATGTCAAGCTTCTGTAGAGCTGTTCTAACTAGCTCTTTCTGAAAGGAAAATAAAGGACATCATTGTTGAATTAATTATTTACATCTCTATTTTATTTTATAATTTGGTAATCCTTGGTAGCATACGTCTGAAAGGAGAGGGATATTAATAACCAGAATGGCAATATAAAAGCTGGCTATTAGCCCTTTGGTATTTACACTCTCAATATTGTTCCATAGAATTTTGGAGTGTTTTTTTTTTCCTGCTTAGAAAACATTTTTTAAATTTTCCTTCTTTTCAAACCTCCATTAATTCAAACTTATTTTTTATTGTGTAAACAAACTATTATTTTCTTTTTAGTATGTGAATACTTTTCATATGTATGTATTAACCCCACTACTTTACATCTCGGAGAAAAATTTCTGTGTCATAGAACAGACAGCAAAGGAAAAGGACAAATCTAGGGTTTTCTCTGGAGGAGAGAAATTCTCAGTGCTCTCATAAATTGTACAGCTGGGCTTTATTCCAATAGACATTCCAATGCGTCTGATGTACAGCCATGACTTCATCAGACTGGGGCAGTGTTTGGAGCATTATTTTTGTCATATTGATACACATTGCTCATTTTTGGAGTAATAGGGGCAGATGGGTATATTCCCTTATAATATGTTACTCTTTGAGTTTATGGAGTTTTGTCTTCAGAATAATATACTCAGCTTCTTATAATTACTACATAACGCCAGATAATTACATAGTATCTATTATATGCTCATAGATATATTCATTCATTAAATCTTCACAACTCTATGAAGTAGGTATTGTTCTTGCCATTTTTCACATGAGGGAACTGAGGCACAAACAAGGTGAAGTCTGCCGAAGGTCACACAGCTAGTGATTGCCTGGATATTTAACAACCCATACTTGTATCTTGAACCTGAGCACCACCTAAGTAACACCTCAATTGCTTCTGCATATCTCTCCTGGTTTTAGCCAAAACTACCTTCCTGCCCTTATATCACAACATATACCCAGGAGCCTTTTAGTCATAACTGGAAAACATGTCCATTCTGAGCTGCTTAATGTCAGGGCCCTTGTTTTCACTGGGAGAGTGTCCCAGGTATGTAGCAGGCTTTCTATTGAAGGGTTTCAGGTACAATATATGGCAGGCAAAGGGAGTGTGGTGATGAACCAGAGAGAGAGCGTCCTTGCCCTCATAGCCCTTGTCTTAAAGACTGTACATCACATTCTCAGTTTTAATTACCACATATCAGAATCATCTGGGAAGCTCTTCAATATTTCTAAGGTTCAGAATAAACCCCAGAATAATTAAATCTGAATCTCTAAGTGTGGGCTCTTGGCACTAGTAATTTTTTGAAAGGCGCCTGCTAATTTCATGTGCAGCCAAGGTTGAGAACAACTGGCTTTTAGCCTATTGGTGAAGCAGCCAATAAGATATGATCACAGGAAAAACACATAGCTACAGAATTTGAAATGAGTTTTGAAAGATAGAAAAAAGCATAACAGAGACTATAATAGGTTTGGGATGGATGTCAAAAGATGATGCTAGAGAAGCATCAATTAAGCTAATGTTAAAAAAAACAGTCAAAATTTAATAAGATGAAGTCACTCTCGTGAAAATTTCTGGAAGAGGGGGAACATGTGGATATCCAGGCATTGGTGTTCCAAAGACAGACAAGGACATTGCTGTCAGAGCAACACATGAGATACCAAGTCACATGGAGTGAGTGTGGGTCAGTATTCACGGAGGCTGTCCAGCCTTGAGAATAGAGTGGGTACTCAATGCATTTATCGTAAAATGAGGTGAAGAATAACCTCAACTTCAGTGTCTCTCACCTGATACATTTAAACAATTCCCTGCTCTCCTATAAACTCTGTAGATAGATTTTGTCTTTTTAAAAAAAAATTAAATTTATTGATGAAACGTTGGTTAATAACATGATATAAGTTTCAGGAGTTCAATTCTATAGAATACCATCTGTATATTGCATTGTGTGCTCACCATCTAAAGTCTAGTCTTCTTCTGTCACCATATATTTGACACTTTACCCTCTTATTCCTTCTCCCTCCTCCTTACCCTCTGGTAACCACCATACTGTTGTCTGTATCTATGAGTTTGTTTTGTTTGTTTATGTGTTGCTTTCTGTTTCATATTCCACATATGAGTGAAATCATATGGTTCCTGCCGTTTTTCCTCTGAATTATTTCACTCAATTTAATATTCTCAAGACCCGTTCATGTTGTCACATTGGCATATTTCATCTTCTTCATGGCTGAGTAGTATTCCATTATCAAAAAGACAAGAAATGGCAAGTGTTGAAGAGGATATGGAGAAAAAGGAACCCTTGTACACTGCTGCTAGGAATGTAAGTTGGTACAGCCAATATGGAAAAAAGTATGAAGTTTGCTCAAAAAATTAAGAATAGAGCTATTGTATGACCCAGCAGTCCCTCTTCTGAGTATCTACCCCAAAACTGTAAAAACATTTATTCATAAAGATATAGGTCCCCCTATGTTCATTGCAGCATTAATCATGGTAGTCAAGACATGGAAACAACCTGAGTGCCCTTGAATGGATTATTGGACAAAAAAGATGAGATTTCATCTTGCACACCAGAAGTAGATGCAACCTCAGTTGAGCTTGCTAGTTTTCCTTGTGAAATAGCCCTCCTGACTGAGACATGTCTCTGCCCAGAAGAGCAGAGAAGGAGCACAGAAAATGTATCACAATGAATGCCAGAAAAAATAGAGGGTTTAAAGCCACTCAGGGGCAGCCTGAGAGGCTGTGTGACAGATGGTGGAGGGCTGTTATCAGACGACCTCCGTGTGGACTTGTTTCTTTTCTAGTTTTAGTCTTCTTAAAAAACACTTCTACTTATTTGAAATCTCTTTCTTCCCAACAATAGCCATCAACTTAATTGCTTGGTTTTGATATTGCAATCACTGACCTTTATCCTTCAAAAAATTCCATTTCTATTAAAACATTAAGTTTTTCCCCTAGAGTTTATCTCCTACCAAATGGCTGGGGTAACTTTGCATTACTTTGGATCACCAAGTCATGTCCTAGATATTCTAGGGCTTGTCTGTGTCTTCCTTATTCCATGACAGAGACACCATGCATCTCTTATTAAGAGTAGGAACACACCGCAGAACATCCTTGGTATCTTATAACTGTTTAAATTTTAGCTTGGAAGTATGACAGTAATCATAACCTCTCTAACAGAGTATCTCCTTTAACTCAGTGATGTATAAAATATGAAAGAATACCTTGAAAATCAAGTACTGTGATTTTTATTTTAAAATAAAATAGCTACCTAAAGATTCCTTTCTCTCTCAGAAATATACGTGCATCCACACAGAGAGAGAGGGTGAGAGGACAAAGATTAAGTTATATAAAATTACAGCAAAAGCCATATCTGCTGATTCTAACCTGTGTGATCTTTCCATTTTTAAGTTTAAGTTAAGGCACTAGAACAGTGCCTGGAAACAAGGACCACTTAATATATACTTATTAGTTTTGGCCTGCTATCCAGAATTATTAAGAACGAATTGATGCTTGAGCACTTTGCAAATGATTCAGAAGTATTGAAGTATTGGGTTCATTTTATGTCTCGCAAATAGTCATGAAGTGGAATCCCTGCTCTCACCTCTGCTGCCTGCACCACAGTTTGTCGTTTTAGCAGGTATTACAAGTATCCTTCATATTTGTCGTGGATGACTCTTGAAAAGTGGGTGTTAGGCTATTATTTTAAAAATTCTTTAGTTGCAATCATAGGAATTGCTTCATCTCTTTATAGTGTTTGGATATTTATTCATATATCCTTTTACTTTGGGTTTTAAACATTTTATACCTAGAGTCCTTCTTTAGCCTACCTCAATAGTTAACAAATATAAATAAACTAGTTGAAAAAATAACATTTTAGATCATATAAAAATAGTTTGTGATGTCTCAATGGAGAAAATATAAATAAATCCAGCCATTTATGTGTGGTCATCCAGCATAAGTAAATAATTAACACTCCTAATTAGTTTTAAAGTAAAAATTTGTCATAGAGTCAGCAAACTATGCTCATTTAATTTTAACTAAGTTATAAAAAATTTAATAACATATCTCAAGTTACCATTTATTTTATACAACCTTTTATATTTCCTTTTAAATATCCTTTACTTTTAATTTATTCACAATTTTATTCATACTTCCTTTGTTTAGCCCTGGCCAGTGTGGTACAGTTGGTTGAAGCATCATCCCATAAACTGAAGGGTTGTTGTTTCGATCCCTTGTCAGGGCACATGCCTAGGTTATGGGTTCAGTCCCTGGTTGGGGAGTGTACAAGAGGCAACCTATCGATGCTTCTTTCTCACATTGATGTTTCTCTCGACTTCCCTTCCCCTCCCTCTAAAATCAATAAACATGTCCTGAGAAGAGGATAAAAAATAATACTTCCTTTGTTTAGTATCATTACTCAGTAAACAAATATTTAAAATATACTTAAAAATCAAATACTTACAATTATAAACATAAGCAAATATCAAATTTTAAATCACACACAATAGTTACAAGTACAAAAAGGGTAAGAAAGAAGAATGATATCATTTTAATATATAAAAACAGAAGAAGGTTGGATCGACTTTCACATGCACAAGAAGTAGCCCTTAATAATAATAAATTCACTGCTATAATTGTCACTGGTGGCAGTGGAGGTCTTTCGGTGTTGTGAGGAAAGAAATTTGATGAGACCAACATGGGAGGATGTGGTTATGTGATAAACTTTATTGATGGTGTAAAACTAAGGGGGCTCCCCTCCTGACTAACCGATGTCCCATCTCTGTCATTCTTACTATGGAAAAACCCAATTTTGTCTCAGTAGGACCAAAATAAAGGCCACTGCCCAGAGTTTCTGCTCCATATTAAAGTCCAGTCCAGCCCAGCACCTGGCAAGCTGATCTGTGTTTCCAGCTGCAGTTTGATGCTGTGTTGTCCATTGCTTTGCTGCAGTACTCAAGTTCTCCCTGGAGCCTGTGTGTGGAGTCCACACAGTCAAGGGCCAAGCAGCTACTAGGGCCACATGGCCATGGAGAGGACAGCAAGGGCACCGTGCAAGTACTGGTCATCAGGCAAGAAAAAGAGAAAGAAAGGGCTTCCTTGTTTCCCTGGGATCCTATTAGCTTGGGTTTTGGGATGAACCAGATGTTTTTTCAAAAGAACCAATTAATTTCCCACTTTTTTGCAGGTTTTGATAAATCCACCCCATAGTTAGACTGACAGGCCCCTTTGTTCAAGCACCTCCATCTTTGCCTCTCAAGATCTGGTACCAGATGGGGGAAGGGAGGAGTGCTAATCCCCTTTGGTGGAGAAAGGCTACAATTCCCTGGGGTGTGAAGCTATAGTTTCCTGGCTAAGCAGGTAGGCTCATGCTTCTCATTTTATTAAGCTCAATGTCTAACCCCTTTGCTTCCCTTTCTTCTATTAAAAATTTGCTTAATACTGAAAGTAACATAATAACTGTACTGTTTGTGAATTTCTCCTTGAACATGCGCATGATACTGACATTCCGAAATATTGTGGCATTTTCTTGGCCATCCAAAATGCTAATGTTTTAATCCTTGAATATTGTTTTTAAGCCATTTGTTGTAAATGATGAAAAATGATGACTTATAATAAGATATTTTTACATGCAATAAATTTCTCCCCAAGAACAAACAAAAATCTGTTACAGTGATTAAATTTACAGAGGGATGTGGGTGTCTGGGTGACAGGGAAGAAAGGGTGAAGTTATTTTCATGAACACCCTTTGGAAGCTTTTGAGCTTTGTACCATAAGCATGCGTTATGTAAGCACACACGTTTGTGAAAGTGGAGCTGAGACTCTGTTGGGGAGAAAAGAACAGTGGCACTGTATTTTGCAAAGTAGTTTAGCTATTGCATTTCCTAAGTTATATCTATCTAACTCACAAGTAAACCACCTGATCTCTTCAAATATTTCCTTTACTTAAAGGAAAAGATGAAATTGACCAATATGAGCCAATACATGAGAGGACATGAATTTGAAAGCCCCCCTGCCCTCAGCTAATGGTGGAAGTTTTCTGCTGAGTCATTGGCTTCTCTAATTAATTCCATGTTATGAATTTCGACCCAGGTAGAAACCCAGTGGGAGGTCATGGGATAATATATATTTTACGCATAAAGCTAATTGGCTTGTATGCTGCTTTATTTACTTGGTGACCTTGACCTCATTAGAACCAATCTCTAACCACCTTAGCAGTTTGGATACTGCTTATCAAGTGGCTTTCTGCCTTTCAATGTGAGAGGTATTGAAGGGTAAAGAAAATAACATCTCCTGACTTTCAGATGGGAAAAATTGTAATAAGAAAAGGTTTTCTCAGTTTCAGAATACTTTCCCATAATGAGTTCAAATGGATACCAAAACAAGAAAAGCCAAATCTCTAAAAGGCTACCCAGGAGAAATCTGTAGCCCCCAGTTCGTGTCCACCCTGGTGCTAAATGAAGGTCCAATTCGAGAAGTTTGAACTTCAGGCTTCTTTCCTGGATACATTATTAATCCAGATTTACTCTGTTTTTAATCAGCTAGCTCAATATCTGATTAACTAGTTGTTATAAATAAACTATGGCCAACAATAGAGTTAAAATGCCAAGCCAACAAATTATATACTCTGTGAACTTTGATAGCCGCATATCATTAGCTTTTCTAAATAAACAAAGTATTTCCCCAAAGGCTGAACCAGCTCACTCACATGTACACCGTGAGCTGAATAAGTATCTCAGTCGTTATGTTCATCACGGCCAACACAGAAAACTTTGTGAAGATCAGGTAATTTGGAGACCACATTTTCCATACATGCACATCAGAGTTTGAACTCACTAAATCTTTATGAAAGATCGAGAACTATAATGTAGAACATTTAAAAATCATTGTCATGATAGTATTTGGGAATATTTTATCTAGTTCCTCCAGCCTGTGCCTGTAGATATGTAGTGGCAGTGGGTACTGGTGGCGGTGCTGGCGGCGGTCGCCATGGGAGTGGCAGTAGTATTTCCGGTGGTGTATTGTATTATTTTGTTTAGCAAGACACTTAATTCTGCTCAGGAGCACTAAATACCTTATTTTTGGCACTCAGAGAGCTAAGCATGTAGAGAAATAGCAGTGAATAAGTTAGCTACATTACTTGCCATCGTGGAGCTTACAATGTAATCATTTATTGAAACAGAAAATCTTTAAAGCAGTTGTAGATCTTTAGATTGATCAATCATTAAAACTCTGTGCACCATGGCAATGAAATAAAAAAATCAGAACCACGACGTCAGCCTGGAGCCTAAGCTGATGCAGTGTAAATTCCAAGACAGCCTTGGGCTTGAGTCTTGGTACTAAGCTGACTTATTAGTTTGAAATTTTGTGTGTGTGTTAAATTGACTGCATTTTCTACGTGGGAGGGTGACTATGACACATTCTGTCTTTACGTTTTGTATTTGTTCCTGGGATAACTCCAGGAGAACTTAATTATTATCATATACGTCACTATACATTGATAGTATTTCATTTGGTATTTCAGCATTTTCTCTTTTTTTCTTTTTTTTTTAGAGAGGGAGAGGAAGAAGGGAAGGGGAAACAGTGGGAGAGAAACACCGATGTGGGGGAGAAACATCACTTGGTTGCCTCTCATATGTGCCCTGCCTGTGGATGGAACCCTCAACCCTGCCAGGGAATCAAACCAGCAGCCTTTAGCTTTGTAGGATGATGCCCAACCAACTGAGCCCCACTGGTCAGGGTTTCATTTCTATGTATAGTGAATATGTATATGTATACATATTATGTATATATATGTATATATTAGTGAATAGTGTATATGTATAGTGAATAGGACCATAAACTTACTTTATTATACCACTTTTATCTAGTACTGGAATTATGGTCATGGAAATCACATAAAATTAATGTGGTAATGGCTTAGTTTGGGTTTTAAAAAAGCAGAATCTGAGCTAAGAAAGTGGTTTCAGGTAGTCCATTTGGAAAATTGTTCAAGAATGGGAAAAAATAGATGAAGAAGGATAAGCCAAAAAGTGGGTTTGTTTCAAAGCTACTTATGTTCAAAATGGGGACCAAATCCTTCTCTAGGTTCCCCCAGAGGTATAAAAGAATGTCCTCTGTAAATTTGTCTATGGTATAGTATGGTAGGGTGTCTATCTGCCAGATTGCTTTTCTGATGGATTGAGGCTTGACACTGGGAATATTAAATCCCCAACACTTTAGGCTGCATTTGTAAGTGGACCCAGCAGGCATTTAATGCCCTGGGGAAAGTCCCAGGTCAAAAAGCAAAAAGATGGTCAGTAAAGGAGGTGGCAGGTGGGTCTGCATTGAATAAAACTCCCGATATCTTCTACTGATACCAGATTGTTTGAGGGGACTTGATATGAGGTATAAAAGGTGTTGGTTACAGACCACCCTTTTTCTACTCAGATCTACTTGTGTTCACTTTGGACTGTTTTGTCACTGAGTCTTTATGCTTGAAGTCAACTTTAATATCTATGAAAACCAAAACAAAAGCCAATTTGTAACAAGCACAATCAATACTTCTGCAACTGAGTTAAAGCTATTGATTATGTTGATCATCTTTCTCTTTCACTGTCCATTTTAGACTTCTTACCGGTCACTAGCATTTCTGCTGGTCTAGGTAACTTTTCACATTGAGGTTGCCTTGACCTTCTACCCCGAGATGTCTGAACCATTGCTTTTATCCAGTTCATGGTCAATGCCATTATCTATTCATCATTATTACCAGGAAATGGAGTCCCTTATATGAGGAAACCAGAGTCTCCTTATACGACAGGGGATCCCCCCAAAATGGAATTTATTTATAAAAAATTGTGTATTTATTCTTACACGTTTAAACTTCAGTCACCTTCAAAATACTCTCCATTTGATGCAATATGCCTATTGAGACATTTTTTCCACTGCTCAAAAACAGTTTTTGAACTTGTCTATTTTGATGCCTTTTAGTGCTTCTGTTGTTTTTTGTTTAATCTCTTCCACATCAGCAAAACAAATCCCTTTGAAGACTTTTTTCATTTGGGGAAACAAACAAAAAAAGTTGCTTGGGGAGAGATCAGGTGCATAGGGAAGATGGGGCATGGGGTCATTCCATTTTTGGTCAAAAACTGCTGAACACTCAGCTCAGTGTGGGCAGATGCACTGGTGAATCACCCAGCATGAAATGGGCAAATGCGTTGAGTCATCAAAAAGGCTTAACTGAAACCAAACACAGCCTCTTATAACAATACCAGCTGGTACACTGATCCAGATGGGTTCCTAGAGCACTCACCTGTTGGGGGAAGCCTGTACTACAGGGCTCTCACCCTGGAGAAAATAATTCTGTTTTTCTTGGGTCCCCTCTAGTAAGAAAAAGCATAAAATATTTACAAATTAAAACAAAACAAAACACCTATAATACCAATAGATTATCAGTGTTGCAACTCTGAATACTTCATATATTATTTTCTAACATCACTATATTTAATGTGCCATAAGAATTTTCCTGGGAAATTTTACAGACCTGTATTTAATGTCCACTCATCATATCACTTTTATGAACCTTAATTTACTAACTTGAATACTCATAGATATTTTAATTTTTTAACTTTTATTTCTATCAGTATTAGGAATATTATGATAAAGTGCTTATTTTATATATTTCTTTAAAATAAGTATATTTTATTGTGGAAGCACTAGGTCAAAGAGAATAGATATTTTTATAATTACTAATGCTATCTTCAGATTTTTAAAAAAGATTTTATTCATTTATTTTTAAAGAGGGGAAGGGAGGGAGAAAGAGAGGGTGAGAAACATCCATGTGTTGTTACCTCTTGAATGCTCCTTACTGGAGGACCTGGCCCACAACCCACGCATGTGCCCTGACTGGGAATTGAACCAGCAACCTTTTGGTTTGCAGGCTGACACTCATTCCACTGAGCCACACCAGCCAGGGTGAGTTTCTACATACAGGGGTGGGCAAAAGTAGGTTAAAAATAACAATAAATAATATAATAATTAATGAATGATAATATAAGAATAAGCTTGTGTTTCATGTACTCACAACTATGAAATATTTTTGCCCACCCTTGTATCTATCCTTTCATATGAAGAAGGGTGTCTTGATATTTGAGTGTATTTAAGGAAAAAAATATAATAAATTTGTTAAGTGGGAAGGAAAATGGTGCACATCACAAACATTTTAGTGAGCCAGTTTCCTCATGGAAACTCAATGTATATAAAACTAGCTTTTTCTTTCTTTCTTTCTTTTTTTCTTTTAGTAGTAGGTAGCAGGCACAGAACTCAATACTGAAAGCTAGACATATATGAGTGCGGTCAGACCTCGACTCGAAACCAACAAGGACCTGTGAGGGCGGCCATCACTGCACTGGCTGGGCTTTAAGGTTACAATGCACTTCACCACTTTCCATAAATTTTCATGAAAAGAAACTTAGTTGGAATGACATGAAAAATGTAATTAAATTTCCAAGTCTAGAAGTTATTTCCTGTTGTCTCTTAATTTCAGATCCATTTTATGGGTGAAACACAATGTTACAAAGGAAATAAAGTGCTGGTAAAGCAGTCTTCTAAAAGGGCCGGTGCTCTAGTTTCCATCTTTTCATTTCACTAGCTGAACACATGCCTGCTACATATTCAAATAAAACATGGGGAAAATATCAATAACTAAGATGTTTCCAAATAGTTTTACTTATTGATTTTTCCCCCATTTTTCTTGGAGTGCTTTGTAAAATCAAATGCACAAAGACCCAGACTTAGTTTTAATTGCAATCTAAATTTCAACACTGCTTGGAAAAATGCTCTCTTTACATATTTTCCAACTAATTGAAGATCAGTGCTTGGTCTTTTCAAAAGATATGAGTGCTCTTTTCTGTCTTAACTTAGTAAATCAATACATATTGTCACTTGTAAAATATAAACTTTTAAAAAGTGCTTTCCCAATATGTCCTAAGAACTGCCGTCGCCGTGAACAAGAGTGAAGTGACATGCCTATTTTCACAAAGCTGGGTGGATTATTGCGACAAGACTAAAAGCATGAACTTCCGGGATCTTACCGTACTGTGCAGGCAATTGTTAAACTTCAACCAGAGCATGGTTGTTCAGCTGGTACAAAAGCATTTAAAAAAAGTTGATGTTTAGGATATTCTAGGGGGCATACAATTTACTTCATATTTTCTTAAATTCGAACATTTAATTTTTTATCAGAAAAGTTTTATTTACTACTTCAGTTTAATATTCAGTGACAATTTAACCCTTTGAAGCTTAATTACTATAACGATTTAGTAACTAAGTTATTAAAGGTCCATATAAAAAATGAATCGTCACTATTTTGTATATTCTCTAATCTACTTTGGAAAAGAGTAATTTTATACAATATCTGTATTTTAAGGATCAACATGAAATAGCCCATAAAGAATTTCATGAATTAAGCATTAACTTTCAAAATACTTTGAATCTTCTAGTTAACATTTTCTAGACTAATATATGTATGTATTTTTCCCTTTTTTTTTGAATTCTAGGAAGCAATGACAGAAACTGCAACTCACCCACCCTCTCCCCCACCCCACCACGCACACCCACTACTCCCACCTGGTGGACAAGTAGAATTTTTCCTCATTGACAGGCATCAAACTGTGGCTCTGAAGTCAAATCCAGCCTTTTGTTTTTATAAATAAAGTTTTATTGAAACACAGCCATATCCTTTTATGTCCCATTAATGGCTACTTTAGTGATATAATTGCAGGGTAGAATAGTTGAGACAGAGAGATGGCTGAAAAAGCAGAACGTGTTTACTTTTTATTCTTTTATAGACAAAGTTCATCAACCACCACTCTTTTAAATTTGGCTCCTATCTGAAGGTTTTCACTTTATTTTTGTCGTATGACTATGAATGTAATTTTTAAGCTAAAGCCTGCCTTCAATATTTTATGTAACATATACAGCTAAATGTTAAGAAAAAATTACATTAAAAGAACCCTGATTATGCTGGATTACCAGTTGTCAGCATGGCATCGGTCACCACCTCCTTTGGCTGCTTTGGGTCACAGAGAGAAAATAGTCACTTTGTCTTGCATAATTGACTTTCTTGTGTGATTTCAAGCTGGCCTTTCCCATCGAAAGGTGCCCACACAAGATACAGAGGTAGAAGGAGGAGATATTTTTAATTTAGAAACAGGCAAGACTAGATGTGTGAATACACGAGATTCCTAGCAGAGTAACGAGTTTGTTTGTGGAACCACAGGCTTACCTGCTCTCCGGAGACTGAGACCTGCTGCATCCTCCAGTTCTGCCTGTTAGAACGTCATCATTGATGCTTCAGATGAAATTGTTACCGGCCTTTGCTTTTTATTGTCTGTTTAAGCCCCTGATCAGCATATTAAAATACGTAGAATATATCAAGTGGCTTCTATTTTCCTGACCTGACTTTTGGTATTAGACATATATTTAGGAAAAATGTTATTTAAAAATGGAAACTGGAATTCGTTTTCTGACATAATTCTAATTGAAGCTGATCACGACCTCACAGCCAGTACAAAATAGGACACTAGGGGTTCAAGGCACATTCTAACAAACAGGAAGTGTAGAGCTGCCAGAACTGAGATGCAAAGAAAGAAAGGATTTGGGAGGCTAAGTAGCTACTGCGGTAGGATAACAAACCTAAAGCTGACAAAACCATGAGGTGCACTGACGAGTCCTTAGCACACAGCAGAACTTGAAGGAAGAAAACTGTCAACATCATGTGGGCTTTAAATTCCCAGCTCCAATTCTGAGTAAAATACTAGACAATTTCTATGATAGAAAAAGTTTTATTTCATGTGACTGAGCATCAGCTTTTTAAAAACTCAAGGAAGGTTTTATCCTAAGGGTGGCTGAATTATAATGCATTCACAGCTTTCTCAGTTATCTCTGTGAACACTAACGTGCCATTGAGGAAAGACTGGAACCACAGGGATCAGAAGGGTCACCTTGCGCTCTCTTTAATGAATCTGAGTAATTTGGACTTCCAAATATGGATGAACTATCAATGCTGGCAGAAACAATCCCTCCCCTTCTGAAGGTGGCCACCCTTGCCTGAGTACTCTGTCATAAATTCCCCCGAGTCAAGCTAAAACCTGACAAAGAATACTCATTCTTTTCAAGACCATGTGCATGCCTCCCTCTTGGTTTGAGATGTTTAGCAAAACTCACATTCAAGCTGCTTCCAGACAGACGTGTCTGGCCTGTGGGGGATTTCATATACCAAAAAAAAAAAAAAAAAAAAGAAAAAGCATGCAAATCTTAGGCTGCATTATCTGTTGTCCACTGGCATCAGCACTGCCTTCTTTTAAGGTTCTCTTTGGGTGACAGAGAGAAAACAGTCACTTTGTTTTGTATAATAATGGATGAGTGTGGGGATGGATTTTCAGAGTATACACTAAGGAAGAGAGGTCTCAATATAGGACTGAACCATATGCTTTAGGTTCATAAACAAAATTCTAGATTCATTATTTTAGCTCTGGTATCTGAAAATGACTTCAAAAGTGCTTGATTGATTGAAACCTCTTTTCAATAGCGGGTTACTTAGATGAAGTGAGGTAACAGAAGGTTTCAGTACAACATAGCATTAGGGATCCAAACTGCAGAGAAATAGAAATGTTGAATTGCATTTATTATTTAAGATCTGCTTAAATCTTCTTTAATTTTGTTCCCCCAGGACATTGAAGAGGACACTCTCTGCATCAAGATATCGAGCAATACATTCATCATGGGAACGCCAGCATGCATTAGAGACTCCTGAGTGGCCACTGTTCCCAGGCCAAGGATGGCTGCTGAAGATACGAGCTTTGAAAAAGCTAGTGTGAAGTCAACTCTGGTGATGTGATCTTTGCACTGCAGGGACCAAGGGGTCAGGGAGTACTGGTTTGTTTTTTTTTCTGGCACACATGGGCTTCAGAATTACAAACAACTGCAAAAGCCTGTACCTGGCTTAAAAATGGCCTCTACGAAATGCCAAGTTCACAATACCATGCATCTGAAGTCTCTCAAAAGCTTCAGTCATTGCATATATTCTCTATCCTTAAAGTTTACTCCATTTCTCTCAGTTGTGGATCTCTCTCTGTCTGTGCACCAAATATTGATCATATACACCAAAGTGAAAGTTCTGGTCTCCTCCTCCAAAAGTCTCAGCGAAAAAGTAGAAAGTATTTTATTAAGTTCAATGTGGTATTCCAGATGCCGGGGAGTTTTGATATTTTTAATCCTTTCTTGAAGAGTTTTTGTTTAATTTCTTATGAGAATATCAGATTACTACAAAACAGGAAAACCTATTAGTCCAAATCAAAAGTATACTCTGTTAAGACTTATTTTATTTTTCACGGATTAATCCTAACTACTGCAATTGACAACTGCCACAAATATTAACATCCTTGGAATTATATTACAAAGGTATATATATATTTTTATTCATGGTTCATGTCAGTGAATAGTTGGTGGGGTCTCTGTTGCCCATAGTTATTCTAGTACCATGACCGATGAAGACCCTACAACCTTTAGGCACAACATCTGGAATATGTCATTACTGCAGAAGAAAACAAGACTCATAAGCTCTTTATTATGTTGAGACTGGAAGTGACACCATCACTATGGACAACATCCCATTGGCCAGAGCTCGTACTAGTTGGCACTCCACCTGTGCACGTGGTAATTCTAAAACCTAAATCCTGAAATTATTAATTTATTCCATGGGAGTGAATCCACCAGTTGTTTACATAAAAATACTCAGAATTATTCTTTATTTTCCACTTTCCTCATAAGTCACACTCATTAGAAGTTCTGTTAGCTCAGTAGGCAGGACATGCCAAATGCAACCACTTCTCACCATATCCACCAATACCAACGTCCTCCCAGCTTGGGCACACAATGAAATCCTGTTTGTGTTTATTACTCTGAAATGAAATGTTTTAAAGGACATGCATGTCTTTTCTAGTGTGTGTGTATGGATAAATAGCATACTTTATAAAGTATTGATATAGAAAATCTACCTTTTTAAAATTTAAATAAATTGAAGAAAACTTTTTTGAGAAAGACAAATACCATATGATTTCATTCATATGCGGAATCTAATGAACAAACCAAACTAACAAGCAAAACAGAGACAGAATCATAGATAGAGAACAGATGGCAGCTAGGTGGGGTGGGAGGTTAGGGAGTAGAGGGATCGAGCAAAAGGAAGAAGTACTCGTGGATGTGGAAAACAGGATGGGGATTGCTGGTGGGGAAGGAGTTAGAAGGGGACTAAGTGTAATGGAAAAACACATAATAAAGATTAAGTATTAAAAAAAGACAGGCACTGAATTCTGATGGGTGTTTTGTGCAAAAAAAGAGAAAAATAAAGAGAAATATTCAAGTATCACTAAAAGAAATATAGCAAGGTAAAGAAAAGCAAGAGACGACTAAGGGATAATTTCAAGTTGAAGATCTTCAGATGCAGGAGTTTAGCTTTTCTAACAGGTCACTCAGGCTGAACGCTCATTATCTTCTGAGGCTACTCATTCCATTTTTAAACTAGTTTCTACTTTATTTAGCTTTATTTAATTTTTAGTTAATGTCCTTTTTTCTGCCCCAGGATAAAATCCATGCATACTTTACAATGAAGTGTTATATTAAGTTTTTCATTTTGACAAACCAATATATTTTCTGTCTTTAATTATATAAAGTCCATGTTGTTTTTGAAATTTATTTGCAAAAGAAAAAAATTTTCATGAGGATCTTAATATGGTGTATTTTTTAAAGATTGCAACATTATATCTCTGTTCAAAGATATCAAGTACATCATGATTGTAGGTTAACAGAAACACAAAAATATAAAATCCACATAAAATGCAATATTACATATTTTAAATTCAGCAACATACTGATAAATGTAAACAAAATTATTAAATATATAAATAAATGACGAACAAAAATTAACTTTACTATGTCAGTTCACAGAAAATATTGCACTTTATCTAATCAACAGGCAGTGGAATCAATTTCAGTATAATATAGAACTAAAAGAAGTTTAAAAAATTGAAGCACTCATTGATAGTTTTATTTATAAATGAGATTCATTTCTTAATAATAAAATTTTCTATTTTAAATTTTTCTTAAGTATCTTTTTAAAAATGCATTAAATAAGTGATGAATAAATTTTATAATGTGCAAAAGACAATTATATGCTCAGGTTTAGAAGGATTAAATTAATCATTGCATATAAATGTTCTAGGAAAAATAATGCAGGAATGTAGTCAGTACTCAAATCTTGATATTATAATTATTGATATTATAGAAGTTTTCATTGAGTGGTAGAAAACGCATTGCTAGGTGTTGATGGAAATGCATAGAAAGAAGAATTTTTAAAGCACATGTAAGTTACATTGTAGAGAATTAGCCCTGTCTGGTATGGCTCTGTGGGTTGAGTGCTGGCCTGCGGACCCCAAGGACACGGGGTTCCCGGTCAGGGCACATGCCTGCGTTGCGGGCCAGGTCCCCAGCTAGTGCCTTGTGAGAATCAACCAATCGCTGTATCTCTCACACGTTGATGTTTCTCTCCCTCTCTTTTTCCCTTCCTTCCTGTCTCTCTAAAATAAATAAATAAAATCTTAAAAATAAATTTAATAAAGTTAATGAGTTTTGCATGCCTATGATACTCTCTAGTACCAATTTATTTCCGATATAGTTGTATGTAAACTTACGACCATCTTCCACAACCTTGTATTTTGAATAGAAAATCAGCAATTTCCAAAAGAAGGGCTTGGAAAATAACAAAATTAATGTCAAGTCTTGAGACTTGATGGAATGTTGAAACCCTGTTTCTCAATAATTTGATTCTTTCAAATATCTGCAATTCTTTTTCTTTTAAAGAAGGAATGATATATTATGATGACCAAATTTATCGTGATAAAATTTGATGGATAAAATTCAATTATGTTACATTTAGTTTAATCTACATTAACCTGGCCCTTATTCAACTACTGCTGTTTAGTAGACATGCAGTTATGAAGATGAAGTGCATTGCCTGCTATTAAAACCTGCTGTAGGGGAAAGAGATATATTTATTCATGGCTTAGTAAACTATACTGTCATATATGCCACAATAGTGTCAGGAAAAGGAATTTTGCCTGGAGATTATTAATAAAATACGTTAATCCTTAAAGAGTAAACAAAATATTGAACAGTAAAGGATAGAAGAAAAAAATTTCCCTGAGTCAGGGGAGGGGATAGAAGAAAGATAAAATGTTCAAGTAAGAACGTAATTTATATAACTTGACTTCTCTTTATAGCAATTTAGAACAACAACTTTGGCCTAATCTAAAAGTGAAAATAGATTTTAGGATTCATCTCCAGCTATATTTTATCTTCTAGAACATATTTATTATTTAATTCCATCAAATAAATGGTGATAACCTGACTTGTTATGATGACTTTCTTTCACTTGTGCATTTATCAATCCTGAAAGTTCAATTCCAAGGATGCTTTTATAGCCTGATAAATCAAATCTTTTGCCCAAGTGGCTTTGGCCTCTTCAGCCATAATGTTACTTGTTGCAACTTGTCTTTATCACATTGATTACAGAAAGCTGAGCTGTTTTTGTGTGTTTGTGTGTGTGTGTGTGTGTCTGAAAATCAGAGTCTGCCTAAGTCAGAGATTTGTTTAGATCAGATAAATTACTTAAAGAACTCTGTTGGGTTTATTTTCAGCTATGAATTTTTATATTTCGTTTACCCTCATCTGTTGGGCAGCATTTAGGTTGTTTCCAATTACTTTCTATTGTAACACTAAATATCATTGCCATTTTATACATGTTTTCCCTTCTATTTTAATGGTTTTCTCTTAAAAAAAGTTTCCTTAGAAAAGTAGAATTGAGTCAAATTTTGTAAATAGTTTTTATATCCATGATATATAGTACCAAATTGCTTTCCAAAAAAAGCTGCGCTAGTTTTCATTCCCAGTATGAAGGTAATTATGCCTCTTTCTTCCCTTGTCTCCATCAGAAGTGTTTTGCATTGTCAAAAAACCCCTTCAAGTTTTGAGATTCAGACTAAACTCTTTGAAAGCTTTTACACAGGGTAGTTTTAATCCTAATTTACAAATGCCGTGATCTATATTAGACAATTTTAACTGTATTATTCAGAGAAACTAAGAATAAAATTAGGTATAAAGGACTTTTTGTTTTTTAAATCCTCACCTGGGGATATATTTTATTGATTTTAGAGAGAGAGAGGGAGAGGGGGAGAGACAGAGAGAGAGAGAGAGAGACATTGATGTGAGGGAGAAACATCAATGTGAGAAACGTTGCCTCCCTTGCAGGCTCTGACCAGGGACTGATCCCATAACTTAGGCATGCGCCCTGACCAGGGATTGAACCGCAACCTTTTGGTGTATGGGTCAATGCTCCAACCAACCAAGTAACCCTGACAGGGTTAAAGAGGCATGTGTGCGCGTGTGCGTGTGGCTTGGGCAACAACAGAACTGTTTAGCCTATTACAAACTGCTAGATAAAAAAATATAGCAAACACCAAAGTAAATTCTACTTTGAAAGAAAGAGCAATTCTATCACACAGAGGCTGCTGATCTACCAAGAAGCTTTGAATGGAGAAAGAGAGTAGTGGGAATTTTTCTTGGGGAAGAGCCTGTGTTTTGGGTTCCCTAGAAACAGAGCTGGAGACAGGGACTCAGGCACAGATGATATAGTAAAGAATGCTTTTCAGGAAAAACATGAAAAGAGCAAATGAAGCAGATCAGGGAAGGGGAAAGACTTGGCAAAACCCACAGGGAAGACTCTGGCATATAAAGCATATCAAAGAATAATTCGTCCCTTGGTGCAAGTGTTTACACTGTAAAGTCTGATTTCAGTGGAGCATGGGCTACGGCCTGTGGGTGGCAGGTAGATGACTTTTCAGGGGAGATGGTTCCCCTGAGCCAAAGGCAATTTGCGGGGGAAAGAGCATCCGTATTAATTCAAATGCGACACTCTTCAGACTGGGGACTGACCCTGCATGGTTAAAGGGCTTGCAGGGCACCCATGAGTCCATTACAAGAACCCAAGTTTCCAGCCGTCACTTGGAAATTATGTTGTCACCTAAAAGGGAACTAAAATATTCTGTTTCTTGACTAAAATGAAACAATGAAGCTTATCTCTCCCTAATGACTATATAGTTAGATGTAGGAAAACATCTTCCATGAAAAACACAAATCTCAGAATTTCTTCATGAATGGATATGAACTAAAAAATTTAACTTGTAACATGTTAAAGTAAATGCCAACTCCAGAAATTAATCTAAAAACTGACACTTCTTTGATAATACAATTGAAAAGCCCAACAGAAAAATATATGCAGTTTTTTTCTCTTGATTTACCAGCGCCCCAAACTTACAGATCTCAGTTGGTTGTATAATAAATTGTGGGACATTGAAAATGAGCTCAAAGTAAAAACTAAAATATTTTATTTATAAAATCTTTTTATAAAAAAAGAACCCCATGAGATGCTTCAGTACAGACCACACTCAGGACAGATAGAAAAAAAAAGAAAAGAGTGAGAAGCATAATGTAACATGGTAATATTTTAAATAATTAAAGAAATAAAAGTCATTGCCTCTAAGTATGGAGCACTATTCTTTTTTTTTAAAGATTTTATTTATTTATTTTTAGAGAGAGGGGAAGAGAGGAAAAAAGGGAGAAACATTAATGTGTGGTTACCTCTCGGATGCCCCCTACTGGGAATCTAGCCCCAACCCAGGCATGTGCCCTGACTGAGAATTGAACCAACAGCCCTTTGGTTCTCCTGCCAGCACTTAATCCACTGAACCGCAGCATCCAAGGTTGGAGCACTGTTCTTAAACCAAAACCGAAAGAATTAGAAGTGAACTAGTCCTTAGAAATATTAAATAGTACACTCCCTATGCTAAAGCATTTGTAAGATATTTGCTTTTATATATCCATCCCATTGTTTTTGAAATGTTATTAAATTTCCCTTGTAGAAAATGGTGTGTTTATATTTATTAAAATTTATTTATAAAAAATCGTGAATTGATTCTTACATGTTTAAACTTAAGTCACCTGCAAAATACTCTCCATTAGATTGCAGTACAACTACAGAGACATTTTTTTCCACTGTTCAAAACAGTTTTTGAACTTGTAGATTTTGAAGCCTTTTAGTGCTTCTGCTGTTTTTTGTTTCATCTCTTCCACAGCAGCAAAACATCTCCCTTTGAGGACTGTTTTCATCCAGGAAAACAAAATAAAGTCATTCTGGGCAGGATGGGGTGAATAGGGAGGGTGGGGCACAAAGGTCATGCCTTTTTTGGGTAAAAAACTGCTGAACTCCCAGGGTGGTAGGGGCAGGTGCTTGTAAGTCACATACCATGGAATAGCAAAGGCATTGAAAGAGTTTTCAAAAACATTTCACTGAAACCGAGCACAGCCTCTCACAACACCGCCAGCTGATACACTGATGCAGATTGGCTCCTAGAACGCTCACCTAGTGAGGGAAGCCTGCACTATAAGGAGCCCACTTTACAGGAGATAATTCCATTTTTTAACTTTTTTGGTACTCTCTCAAATATATATAAAATATATATAAATATATATAAATTATATATATATAATTTATATTAAATATATATAATTTATATATTTATATAATTTAAATTATATATATATAATTTATATATATATATATATAATTTATATAAATTATATATATATAATTTATATATATATAATTTATATAATTTATATATTTATATATAAATTATATATATATAATTTATATAATTTATATAAGTATATAAAATTATACATATATATAATTTTCAGACCTTGAATTCGTCATCTGTGTCAACTTTGCCTGCTGTGTCAGAGTCCAGAGGTCTAGATTTGTCAGAGTGAATGTAAATATGTCTGTTTCTGTGGGATGAAGGGCAACCTGTTTTCAGCTTCTTTTCGCAAAAAGAACGACCTGATGACTCATTTCTAGAGCTTTCCTATAATTCTGGAAAGTTAGTTATGCTCTTAGCTAAAGTTTAGTTAGTTGATGTGTTGAATTACATTGAAAGATTTTCAAAAATCAAGCCAGGCTTATTTTTTGGATAAACCCCACTTGGTATTGATAATTATCATTTTTGAATATTGTTGGATCCAGTTTATTAAATTTTTGAAGAGTTCTACAACTTTATTCATGATAGATAGTGTGGTTCTTATATTTTTTGGCTTTTTTTTATTTTTGTTTTTTGTTTTTTACTTTTGGCATCAGTGTGACCTCTTTAGGTATTTTGGAAGTAGTCACTATTTTTCTATATTGTCGAAAAATTTGTATAAAATTAGTTTATTTCTTCCTTAAGTTTTTGGTGTAACTAGCAAAACCCTTTGGAGCTAGAGTTTTCTTTGCTTGAATATTTCTAACTCTGAATGGAATTTCATTAATAGGCAAAAGATTATTCAGCTTATGCTTTCTTGAGAAAAATTTAATGATTTGTGTATTTTGAAATATTTGTCCAATTCACCCAAGCTATCAGATTTATGGGTATGAAATAGTTTGTAACATTCCACTATAACATCTTAAATGTCAGTGAATCTGTAGTGATGATATCACTTTCATTTCATATACTTCTTATCTGTGTCATCTCACTGTTTTCTTTCATCACTGTAGCTGTAAGTTAATCAATTACATTGAAATATGTTTTCACCAAATTCAAAATAAAGTGAAGTTTCTACTTATTCATATCCTTAAACAATAAGGACAGATTGGCAGTGGTTCTGGAAGCTTTAGATGGTTCTTTTGGCCTTTAATTATGAATCTGAAGCTTGAAAGTGTTAATGTGTTACAGTGGATAATTACACCTTAAAAAAACACTGTTTTTTCATTTTAATGTCTGCTGATTTCAGTTTGTAACGGAGGGGGTAATACTTGAAAACACTAATGGCAGTGGAGAACCTGTGTTAATTTCAGTGAGATAGTTTATATTCCCAATCATTTCTGATGAGCCAGGAGGAAATGTAAAATATCTACATTTATTACAAACAATTTAGCTTACTGATTATTGTGATTTCCATTCTATTTACATATTTGCTTTTCAAAGCTAAATTGATACCAGCCTAAACTGTACGAGAATTTCTGATAATTGTTAGAAGTAATTAGTCCATCTCCTATTGTCTCATGGGTTAGTACGAACTCTCCTCTATAGCCTGAGGAGACAAGGTATTTAACAGCTTACAATACTGCAGTCTCACGCGGACTCTCCGTGAGGCTGAGGCTATGGCAGGAGAATAAAACAACCACGCCCTTGGTCCCCAGCAGAGAGCAAATATATCTGGTCAGAAAATGGTTTTCTGTATTACGACAATGTCTCTGTGCTACACTATGCATTTTATAATCAAACTCATTCTATATTTATGGCATGTAAATTATACATTTAATAACACATTAGACCTGATTAGTAGCATATCAAAGCCGTCACCCCAGAGATGAGAAACTCTTCGGGGGACCAGGTCCAGCCCAGTGCCCCCATCTATCCAAGCAAATCTTATATCCTCAGTTTTGGTGTGGGTCACCTCCTGATACCATCGCATGGCTTGTGCTTAGTAAATGCTTTTTTTGAAAATAACGGAAGGGATTATCTATCTCTGGAGATTTCTTATACGGTTACTGGATCACTGCCTCACAGAGTCGATTTGAGCCTAGATATCAAAAAGTGCATCCTTCTTTACACTAAACTGAAATTCGTCTCCTCACACTCTTGCCATCTCTCTTCTGCCTCCTAAAGCTGAATGAAGTCACTCTAATTCCTTTCCGATCACACCCATACACACAAAATTTGTCCAAAAGCAATTACCAAATGACTTCCTTGTTTAACGGCCAGCTTCCTCAGATTTTTCTCTGCATGTAATACTTTCAAGAGTCTTTATTTGACTTTTTTTTTCAGTTATACTAGGATTTGTCATTACTCTTCTTAAGTTGTGGCACCAAATTCATGTATTTATATATGTATAAAATACAGTAGCCTTTCCCAAAGTATAAAGGTAAATTCCTGAAAACTGCTTTGAAAGCATGTTATGAATATATATGACTCTGCTACAAAATGAAAAAGGATATACAGGACATAAGCAATACAAAAAACTTTTACCAATTCAGAAAATCTTTATTCTAATGCTTGTATTTTGTAACTCATCATCCAGAGTAATTTACCTCTGAAGACGATAGGAGATATTTGCTTTAAACTGCTTTCCAAAAATGGGTTCTCTGTTGGATTGAATAGTGTCTCCCCAAAATAATATGTTGACGTCTGAACTCTAGTCTGTGAATTTGGCCTTATTTGGAAACAGGATTTGTACTGACATAATTGGATTAATAAGAGATTTTTGTTGGGAGAAGGGAGGTTAATTCAGTATGACTGGTATTGTTATAAGACAAGGGAAATTTGGACAAAGACACAGGCAGAAATCATATGAAGAAGAAGGCAGATGCTGAAGCAAATGATCTATAAACCAAGAAATGCCTGGAGCTGCCAGAGACTTCAGAAATCTAACTTCCAGAACTGTGGCTAGAATATATTTCTGTTGTTTTAAGCTACTTGATTTGTGGTCATTTTTATGGCAGCCATAGGAATCTAATACAGGGTCAAAGGAATTATTAGCCAAACACCTCAGCTGCTTCGGTAACTTGGTTTCTTGTCTTCAAAAGTTAGATTTACAGTGCTGTGCTCTGATTCCTTCATCTTCTTGAGGTCATTGGCTAGGGACATATTTCAGCTGGGGACTTCCATATTTCTAAAGTTCGCCATAAATGGCTAGTGTCAAATACTGAAGCAAGAGAAGGCTTCATAGAGTAAAGCTGGATGGTGGCAGATGGAGCTAAAGCCCAAGAGCTGCTATGGTTCTAGGCCTTTAGCCCTTTGTTCTGACTGGCATGGCTCAGTGGGTTGGGCATCCTCCCACAAACCGAAAGGCTACCAGTTTGATTCCCAGTCAGGACATATGCCAGGGTTGCAGGCCTAAGTCCCAGGTAGGGGGGCGTGTGAGAAGCAACCTATCGATGTTTCTCTCCCACATGGATGTTTCTGTCTCTCTCTCTTTCTCCCTCCCTTTTCCTCTATCTAAAAATAAATACATAAAGTCTTTAAAAAGGAGAGACACTGGTATCAAGGAAAAGAACTCTAGAATTGTTGCTGTAAGACTAGCAGTGTGAAGTCAGAAGCATAACCTACAGGGAAGGAACAATAGGATCTTTGATTTCTAGAGAACTCAAACTTAGTACCGGAGGATCCATGAACTACTTTCAATATATTAAGAAAAAAAAAAAAGAGAGAGATGCTTAATATTTGCTTATAATAAGACTGTTGCACTGTTTTAAAATTTTCAGGTTTATTTGGTGTTGTTTAAATGAAATAAACTGAGTTTTAAACTGTGAGTAACTAATGGGAAAATGAAATGCTTTGATACCTATTCATTTTTCATGAAAGCAAACTGTGTTAGGGGAAAACTCCATAAAGGGTTTTGACGGTAGAGGCTCAGGGTCATTGCCGTAGGCCTGTTCCATTCTCCACCAGTGTGTAGTCAGGGGTGGCCTACCCCTGCTGTCCGCTCAAACAGCAATATAATCAGAGGAAGAAACAGAACCCAGGTTATTTCTTCTTGCTGCAGAATTAAGAACAATTTTGTTTTCAGAGAAATGTATAACTACTCCTCTAAGTTTTATAAGAACACGTGAATATGAGTTAAAAGAATTCCAGAAGTGATGTACTCTATTTATTGCCAAAATATGAAGCTAATTTATATTCATTTATACTGAAAGTAGGACACACTCGACAGCTATTAATCCATACAGTAATTAACATTAGCTTTGCAAGCTGAAGATAATATAAAAAGCTTATGCTGTGATACAAAATGTTTCAATGGATCATAATTAGCACACAACTTCAGTTTCTGATTAATCATTTTTTCTTAGATTGTTTTATAGTTTATGCCTAATTAATGAAAATGAATATAAAATTTTGGTCCTATGTTCTAAAAGGATTATAATTTTTGCTATTTTTCTTCATGTATTGATTAAAGTTTGGAAAGTTTCATATGAAATTATTATTACTAAAAAGTTTATTTCATTAAAAATAAAACCAGTGTTCCTACTCTCTCTGGAACTCTAAAGAACATACTAAGAGAAGAAATTTACTATAAGATAATTTATTTCTTAAATCACACATAACAACAACTAGATATGTGCAGGATTGTCAGTCATTATTTGATTATTTGTCTCATACAATATTTTTTATATTTCTATTCAAACTTATGCTAATATTTTAAGAAAATATTAAAATGTAGTAATACTGAAAATTGTCATAACATATGAAATTGAAATAATTGAATAATTGTTTTTTCTAAATAAAAGATACTTGGCTATTACTAAAATTGCTAAAATAGGGTTCTTGTATCCAGAGTGCCCTTTTATAATACAGAATATGAGCTATTGTGTTTGTTTGAAACGTTATGAAAGCTGACCACATTTCTTTTCAATGTTGATGTGATTTTGCAAAATGACTGAAACAATGAAGTTACTGTCTATGTAAAAGTGACTCCCATTTCCTTACTTGTGGTTTCACAGATGATACAAAGTCAAGGTCTGGATTCCTTTCTTACGAATATTGTCTTATTTCATGGGGACAGATTATATTCCTGATTAAATCACATATATATGTGGGATCATAGGTATTTGCTGCCTTCTGTCTGACTTATTTCACTCTCGACTACAAAAGAAAAGAACTGGGTGTTTTTTTTCTCTCTCTCGAGTCTCACTCCGTCTGTCTCTCTGCCGCCCTTCCCCCTCTCCCCTTACGGGTGGGGCTCAGCGTAAAGAATACAGACTGGGCCTACAAACCATTTTAACTTTACTGATTCTTGTTACTATTCAAAGCAAGTTGATTAGCCATTTATTAGTCTGGGTTTCTTTAATTATGCTAACAGAATTAAAGTGTGCAGTAGAGAGCTATTTCCTGGGGTTCTCCTTTATGGAAATGTGGGTTTTGTGTGCAGTTTGTTGGGTTAAGTCTAATTGTGACTCTGGACTCTCCTTCGGCATTTTCTAAACTGTTTAGAAGAAGAGTTTAACACTAAAATAAAAGCAGCGAATGTTTGTTCTAAACGCAGATATGTATCTGCACTTTGTACTTCATTAGAAGAAATTAGCTTGCCAAGGCGCTGACTTACATGATTATTATACTTGGAATATGCCCTCTTAACCTCGTTTACTGTATGCCAAGGAGGTCTTGGTAATGAAGCAGGAGATAGGCCTTTAATATTTATAATTGTTTCTTATTATGTAAATTTGAGCTAATTTAAGAGCCATATTAGGATCATTTATCTTAATAGAACCACTTAATAAGTATATCTTAATTACTCATGGCCCTGATTTATAATTAAGATTTAAACTTTAAACTCCATAGGATGGCTTTTACCTTGACTTTCTTTCATATTATGAATAAGTAGGAGTGGAATAATGTTTTACTTTTTAACAAAATTTTTTAAAATTATATTTTTATTTAAAAGTCAAAATATTTAAAAATAAGAGTAGTTATTTTTGCATAAAATTATCTTCAGTGAGTTAAAAAGAACACTTTTTTGGAGGCTATTTTATTTTGTAGCTTTATGTTACCAGTTTATTTAATTCAATTAAAACAACAAAAAAATCAAACAGTGTAGAATAATAAAGGAAAAAGAGATGTAATCTTGGTCTTTTCACTGTTACACAACACAATCATTTTATCAGAGCTTCTTACAAACATCAATGATATAATTGTTAATAATAATTTTGCCAAGTGCAAGGCTAAGCACTGTATAGGCATTTTTGTCATTTAATCCAAAGAGCGTTCCATGAGTTTCTCTCCTATTAAATTTAATTGTTAAACATTATGCCACATGTAAAAGGCATATTCATGATGTAAATAAATGCCTGAATACTCTAAAGAGTAGCTACATTTCTAAGTTTCACTATAATAAACAATTTGAGTGTCAGGAATCAGATTTAATGTCGCTTATTTATAAATTCAACAGTTTAAAGATAGATGTTTTGTAATCTCCTGTTACTTTTCAACAAAAGTTATATTATTATTATATTCTGTGCTTTAAAGCAGAGACTTTTCTCTTTTTCTTGCTGCATTATATTCTATATGGTATTCTGTAAAAATTATGAATGGTCGAAATATATAGAAAATTTCTTAGTAAAACTGTAAATGCTCCTTTATCACTACATTTTTATTTGGCAAATGCAAACTGCCATTATTATTATTATTATTAGCAGAGAGAATTGTAAAGGAGCACTTTTATAGCCATCCCATCCCAATTCACCCAATTAATAATCATTGTTGTAGTTTATATACAGAAATAAATTCAAGTCAGGTCAGTAAAATCTTATTTAACCAAAGGAATGGAATGGAATGGAATGGAATGGAATAGAATAGAATAGGATAGAACAGAACAGAACAGAACAGAACAGAATAGAATAGAATAGAATAGAATAGAATAGAATAGAATAGAATAGAATAGAAGAATAGAATAGAATAGAATAGAAATAGGCAGGATAAACAACATGATAATATTTTTAATCACTATGAGAAGGAAACATCAGTCAAAAGCATTCATGTTTCCTTTAGTTTCCTTCAAATGTACTGATAAGCATAACTCAAATATCACCTGTACTGTGTTCAGTCCACGGGCCACCTTCATTGTCTCTGTGCCACAGAGCTTTAATGACTAAGGGCAGATGGTAAAATGTCACTGGAGTCTGTTGAAGTTAACAAGCCAGGAAGTGCGTGAGAGAGTTTTCTAATTCTATTTTAAAACATTTTCTAGGAGAGAATTTGATCTAAGTTGAAATCCAATTACATATTTCTTTATGGGTTTTTTTTTAAACAAAAGACAACTTTTTCTCCTTTTTTTTAAAAGTAAAATTCCAGTGAATAATATTCTAGTATAAAAGGGGAAGTGTCAGAGAGATTAATAAATGTTATTAATTTTTACTCAATCCAGGCTAACAGAAAATGGCCAAAGATCTTGACCAAACCTACTTAATAAAAACAATCTTAGGTGATCTTTTCAAATGAAAAATATCATAATTATTTTTGAGGAACAATTTTACTTTCTCATTACTCAAATTCATCAGCTTAGAATTTCTCGAAGATTGTGAGAGATTTTATTTTTTAAATTTAGCATTTATTTATTTATTTATTTTTAGTTTATTTTTTAGGAATAGGTGATCGTTAAGAATCTTAAGTATTGTTGAGAATTACCTAGCGAAGGTAAAAAAAAAAAAAGAAAGAAAGAAAAACTGGTGATGATACAAGAAAGAAGATAAAAAAAATAGAAAATAATTTCACGTATAAACTCTTTGAGAAGGCCTGAGTGGGTGGAGTCCAGCCGCACAGAAAATGGGTTGACCCCTTGGCAGGAGGTAGAGGAAGGGTTTAAGCTTTTGAATGATATTTAAGCTTAGCCTCATAGAATTATTTTCACTCATCAGATAAATTCTAAATCAACAATCAAATGTTTAAAATAATCAATTATTCCATTAAAGTACAAGCTTTTGAATATATTAGCTTGGAAGATTTTCTGATTAGGATTCTTCACAATATTGAAAAGTAGAAAAAAAAGAAGAAAATGTACTGTTGCTGTTGTCAACATAAGAAACATTGAAACCTGTAGAGAATTTGTGTGCGTTTATTTGAGCCAAACTGGCTGCAGTTGCCAGGAAGCAAATTCTCAATGCATTGGGAAATGCTCAGTAAAGTGACAGTTTTGCACATTACTTTATACATTACAATCAAAGGAGAAGGTATAAGGGGGTTACATAAAATCCATTGGTGATAGATTAGGGAGATGAGAGAAAGCAAAGCTGGGGGTGGGGGCAGGGTGAGGGGCCCAGGACCTCTAGGACTGGATAAAAAGTAAAACGATAGGCACAACTTTTACATAGGCGGGTACAGAAAGTCAACAATTAAGATGATAACAATGACAGTGAGGAGATTTGTGGTCTCCCCCGGTGCAGTGCCTGTGGGGTGAGGGGTCCAGGAAAGGAAATTTGGCTTCCAAAGGTCTGTTAACATAGATGCAAAAAGACAACAGATTTGTTCAGTTAAGGCAAATGTTCACCTTTGTTAGTGAAAAATACTGGCCTAGGACATGACTCCCCACCATGAGCTGCTCTTAGAAAGTTCTCATTTCAGATCATCCTCTGTGCTTACTTTAGGTGAGTTTGTAAGGCTGCTCCTCGGGACTCCCCGAGCTTGTCCGGTTTCTCATGTGGCCCAGTTTCTTCCACACTGTGAATGAGGGGGGAAAAATAAAAAATATATATATTTATATACATATGTTTTACTAGGTAAATTTTCATTCACATTAAAAACTAAATTACTTAATTTTATATATTATAGGCTTTTGCACATTTAAAAATATTAAATTATTAGTTTTAATGAAAATATGCATTATTTTATATATTTGGAAGTTAATTAATTTTTTATAGATGACAAATCTGAAATGCTTTACATAATCCTCAAATAAATTATGTTAATTTAATCATTGGTATTTCTCCTTTTGTGCCTTTTTTCATGGGTATTAAATTTTCTTCTATTTTTATAGAAGGTTTGATGTTTTCTAATAGTGCTTCAAAGCCCAGCATTTCTTTTTGTGGCTTCTTGTTTTTTGTGAACATTCCTGACACTGATTAACGCACAAGTAGTAACATTGAAGCTATACTTAAAAATAACCATCAAAATACCCAGCAATTTTACCTATATTGACAGGGCGGGTACGCCCCTGAGCTTTCAAGTTTTCCATCTTTCCAATCAGCTCTTTTCTTGTTGTTCCATTGTCCCGCTGCAGAGGCAAATTATACTATTCAACATTTAAACAATTAGCTATTTTTCGCAGTAACTAATAGGAAGAAAATAGCTAAACTAGTTGCAGTACAAAACTTTCCATCAGAATGACTTCCAAAACGTTCTTAGATAAGATTGAAAAGACAGAACCTTGATGCCTTCATTCAGAAAATCCTTTGAATCTGAGGGCTTTTATCTTCAAAACTCTTTGTTCAAGTTCATGCTAGCACATATCTTATGGTGGAAATCTGAAACGCTTTCTCCAGAGAGAGCTTCAGTAAGAGCCTAATAGTCTTGATTGTGTAATTTAAGTGCTGGGTTGTCAGCCTTGCTTAGGACTGGAGAGGTTCCTGGAACCATAACTTTTAGTGCTTTATAAAGCTGGACAGTCCTCAGCCAACTGAAACGGAGGTCAATGAATGTAGTAATTGTGGGTATTAAGTGTTTTAAAGGTGTTTTAGTGGTAATAACTTCAATAATGAAGATGTTTGAGTTTTACTGACATATGAAGTATGTTTAAAATATGGAAAAATTATAGCTCTTTCTGTACTACTCAAGGCAACATCTGATAAGGTTTTAAGGTTTTGATTAAAACACTAAAGACTCAATTATTTTAGGAGCATTGGACCTCACCAAAAAGCAACAGTCAAAATCTTAAATGATCCTCTTCCTTGCATTGTCTCTCTTCCAATAAAACTACTTTCCTACCCAAGATTTTTGGACTTTTATGGTTATCATTTTTTCGCTTTTCTTGATAGTTTACTACTTATGATTGCATCCCTTGGCAAGATAGTTTAGTTTCGTCTGTTTTTAAACTTCATAAAAATGGAATGTACTTTATAGAAATGGAATACTCTCTTTTAATGTTTTTGCATATCTTGCGTATCTTGTATTTTTATTTCAATGTTAATTTATTTAACATATATAGACATTTGCTTTGTTTGTGGTTTTGGGGTATTATAAAAGCTGTGAACATTCTTGTACATGAATCTAAGAACATATGTACATGGTTTTCATTAGGCTAAACATAGGAGGAAAATAATGAGTCATCATGTAGTGTTTGCACACATAGGTAATACCTGTTTTCCAAACTCTTTTTACCATTCACGTTCTGATCGTCAGTTAATGAAGAATCTCTTTGGTCCACATCTTAGCAAGAGTTGGTTCTTTCAGGCTTTCTAATTTTTGCCAGCTGGTGATAGATATCTCAGGTAGAAATGTAACAAAACCATAAGACCCGAGATGCAGCAGATAAATGTATTCCACGGGAGGCTCCAGAGAAAATTCCTTTCTCTGTGTAATCAGCAAAATATTGATGGAGTACTTTGATTTTCTTCTCTATTCTTTCTCCATCCTTAGGCCATTTCACTCTGGAGCTACTTGGCTCCAGGTACTGCGCACGTACTAATGAGTTTTACTTTTAACCTGGACTCAGCTTAAAATTCATGCATCCCACTACCTGTTTGGCATATCTACATCAAGGATCAGCCATCGATATTGATTAAATATGACTAACAACGCTGTTGCATTATTTCCTACAGCCTGTTCCTACCTTGTTAAATAGCACCATTAAGTACCAATCCCTCAAGCCCAAACATAGGAGACACACTAAAGTCCTGTCCTTCAAACTCTATATCTAATTCTCCAATATGTTCTATCAGTACAATTTCCAAAGTAATATATTCAAAAAATCAATATTTCATCACTATCTCCCTAAAGGCTTGACCCATGGTCACAGCTTCTTGCGTAGATTATAATAACACTCCTGTAAATAATCTTTTTGCTTCTATTTTTTCCCTATTTCTTCCTATTGCTCTGCGTAATATTTCTACAATATTACAAGGTCACATCACACCTCTGCTTTAAGGTACAAAGGGCTTGTCATTAATCTTAGAATATAAAACACTTTCTGCAACCTGTTATTATTACCTACAACCTGTTATTCACCCTTGCCTGTCTCTTTGGTTATCTCCCTTCATGACATTTTTTTTTTCTTGTATCCTCCAAGTGTATGATCCTTTTTCTGGTCTCTGAGAACAATTAGCAAGTTTGATTCTCAGGGTTCTCCGTCTTTTTTTTTTTTTCTTTTCAAGATTGTATTCATTTATTTTTAGAGAGGGTATGGGAGGGAGAAAGTGAGGGAGAGAAACATCAATGTGTGGTTACCTCTCGTGTACCACCCACTGGGGACCTGGCCCATAGGTCAGGCATGTGCCCTAGATTGGGAATCAAATAGGTGACCCTTTGGTTCACAGGCTGGCACTCAATCCACTGAGCCACACCAGACAGGTGATTCTTGTTCTTCCTTCGATCTCAGACACCGTTTCCCCGATCTTTGCATGGCTCCATCTTTCTCAATCCGATGCAGTCTAATGTCAATTTCGTGAAGCTCCCTCTTGAAAATTTTAGCATATGTAGTATGCTTCTTAGTATTAGTAGCTTTCCATCATATTACATTTTTACTTTCTATATAGTGCTTCTCGATACCTGAAATTACCCTTATTTATTTACTTATTTATGTATTTATTTGCTTTTGTATTTATTTATTTATGTGTTTATTGCCTCTGCTGCAATTAGAATGTGTTTTTGATGGCTGGAACCCTACCTCTCCTACACGCTGCGGTACTGGGCCCTATAGTGGTACTTGTTACAGGTCAGGCATGCAGCGGTGACTGAATTCTCTAATGTGGGCTGCCCAGTGGAGCATACAGTGGGGCTATTATTCCTGTAGTTGTGAAGACTATACTTTTCTATGTACAGTCTTATTGTTACATGTGTGTGTCTACACATATGTGTTCAAGAAAAGACTTTATGAGGTTCTTCAGGCCTGCCATTCTTCTGCCTCTTTTAATGAAATTTCCACATGAATGACCCCTTTCCAAAGGAATGTATTTGGGAATTCTTCAAACTTGTATGGAATCTAGTCACATTGGTTTCAGCTGATGGGGTGGGGTGGACGTTTGTAATGCAAGATAATCTGCAGTCTGAACTGTGCCATAGGCTGTGACCTACCTCAAAAACCTAACAGTTGGGTGGAAATTCATTCTAGGTGATGTCTGGGAGAAATGACCCCGTCATTCTATCCTGGAGCTTGAAGATGAGAAGAATCAAGGAGGCGATCAGTTACCAAGGGGATCAACTAAAATGTGTGAATATTCTGCTTGCCTCACACAGATATAAAATAGAGAGTATGAAACAATAAATTTATAATATAAAATAAGAAAGGATACTTTTAAATGAAAGAAGATAATTTTGTGGCACAATGTAAAAGTTGATTCTCTAAAAAAGAATTCACATTACATTATGATTCTGTGTATATCATTGCTTTAGGAAAAATTTTACTATCAAAGAAACATGAATTAAAAATTAACATATCAAACCAATGCTTTATCAAATCTGTTTAGTATCTTTTTTATTGCTTATGTTGTACTTATTGATCTTACATGTAAAATACTTTGCAAGAAAGACATTTTTCTTAAATTCTACAAGTAATCAAATTATACTTTAAAGGATTAGATTGGATTTATCTATCACAGGTCATACATTTACTCAGCTTCATACAAGTAAATTTTGGTATTTATCTGGATGAATGTTTCATTCATTTACTGTCCAGATAAAATCAACGTTACCTCCCAAAGACCTCATCTCCAAATACAATCACATTAGAACTTCAACATAGGAATTTTGGGAGGACACAAACATTCAGCCCATAACAATTTCTTTCCTGGGTGCCACCAAAAGTGGCATCTCCCAATCCACAAAGATCCCTCCAATTTGCCAACATAGTACATATTATACTAAAAAACACAACCCAGTAATATGCTACCTCCTAATATAAAATTTAATTAACATCCTATGATTTTATGTTAAAATTAGCCCTTAAAAGAATCAATAAATCTCTTGTGCTAAAAAGTAAAAGTACAACCTTAGAATTAGTTTTAAAATTTCTTTATAAAAGTCCTTTCTCATTTGCCAAAATACATCACAGAAAAGAAGGATGAGAATTCCAGGTCCTTTTCATAGCCTGAGCCTACCTTCACCTTCTGGTGCCCTAGATCCCCTGAAGGACTCTTGATAAAATACCTTTGGAGACGCTCATAGTGTTCAACCACATGGAAACATTTTCTGACTATCAACACATATTTTTGTTTTATTATGGAGATATTGATTTCTTCCATTTCTCCCCATGTGTGGTTACACCCTCTGCCGACTTACAGTAGCCCCCCCTTAGAGTAGAATTGTAAGACACCCAGTAGGTGCCTGAAGCCACAGAGAGTACCCAGCCCAAGTACACCATTTTTTTCTACACATACTTCTGATAAAGTTTAATTCATAAATTCGGCAAGGGAAGACATTAACAACAATAACTAATAAGATAGAGCAATCACAATATTATACTATAATGAAAGTTATGTGAACGTGGTCCCTTTGTCTCTCAAAACAGCTTATTTTACTGTCCCCACCTTTCTCCTTCTTACACCTACTTAAGGTAGGAAAATGCCAGACCTGTTCCTGAATCTGTGTAACCACCTATTACTTGCAGTGAAGGGCTTTTCGTCACTCTTTTCAGGGGGTCCTTGCTAACGTCTTTGTGTAGGCTCAGTGCTTTCTGGCGCAACATATTCCTTTCAGTTGGAACACACTCTCTCTTCATGTCTCCATCCACAAATTTAACGCCTTTTCCATCTTAACAAAGCACTTATCATACACTATGGCTGTAACTTTTGCAGTTTGAGGTATGACAGCAATACAAGTACAAATTTTGTTTTCTTTCTACACAGTTTTATGCATAGAAGATTCATTAACCATCTTAGCACCTCAGCAAAATAAATTCCTTTTCTTTCCTTAGGTTGAGGACATTCACCTTTTCACTCGAAGGAAGCACTTATGGCTTTCCTGTGGTATATCTGAATTGTCAGCATCTCTACTTTTGTGTTTTGGGGCCATTATTAAGTAAAATAAGAGTTATTTGAACACAAGCACTGCCATACCAGGACAGCTGACCGTCAAAGGATAACCAAGCTGAGATGGCTACTAAGTGACTCGTGTGGGTAATGTTGGCTGTGTGGAGACACGTGACAAAGGGATGACTCACAACCCAGGCTGGATAGAGTGTGATTCTCGAAATTCCATCACACTGCTCAAGACAGCCCCAAATTTAAAGTTCTGAATTGTTTATTTCTGAAGTTTTCTATTTAATATCTCAGATCTTTGTTGACTAACTGAAACCACGGAAAATGAAACTTCAGATACAGGGCAGTCCTGTATTACATTAGAGTGCTTTCCACAAATTTCACTAAACAACTTTTAATTTTACTATTATTAACATTTTTAACTTTTATTTTTAATTACAGTTCACCTTGAACATTACTTTCTACTGGTCTCAGGTGTCCAGCACCGTGACCAGACAATTATACATTTCACAAAAGCGTTATCCCCATTATTCCCAGCAACCACCTGGCACCTTACATAGTCACCAAAATATTATTGACTATATCCCCTATGCTGTATTTTATATTTCCATGACTATTTTGTAACTACCCATTTGTACTTAATCCCTTCACTTCTTTCACCCAGTCCCCCAACACCTCCCATCTTTGGCAACAACCTGTTCACTCTCCATGTTTATAAGTCTCTTTTTACTTTGTTTTTTTTTGTGTGTGTGTTTGTTTATTTTGTTCTTTAGATTGCACGTATAAATGATATCATATGGTATTTGCCTTTCTCCGACTAACATCTCACTTAGGATAATACCCTTCAGGTCTACCTACTGTGTTAAAAATGTACAATTTTATTCTTCTTTACGACTGAGAAATATTCTATTGTGTATATGCACCACTGCTTTTTATCCACTCACCTATCGATGGGCACTTGGGTTGCTCTCATATCTTGTCTGTCGTAAATATGCTTCTCTGTAGCAACTATGAGTAAGACATGGAAAAGAAAGCACTACTGTTAGAAGGAATGAACTTAGTGATTTCCAGGTCTTCACCTCAATTTCTGAGAACAGTTGATGTACATATTCCTACCGTCCCTCAAGGTGTCATGACAGTGTTCAATTTGTTGTAGCTCATCCAGGGTAATAATCACTTTCCTCTCTGGACTACATCTTCCACAAGATGATATTTAGCTTGCAAGTCTGATTTTTCTATTCATTTTACATAAAATGTATATATAAATAAATTACATAAATATATCTTTCAAGGTATAGTTATAATACTATCATTTTAAAAAGCCAAAATATTTTATGCATTGCAAGCATATCAATTAGCAAATATGTAAATCTTCTTTCTTAACACAAAAATATAAATACTATGAGCTTCATTCTTATAAACATTTCTCCCCTTAGTCCTAAATAACCTTAAGTTTAAAAACACCCATTAAGGAAGAAGTTTATTACCATCTAAATTAATTGAGGGTACTTAGGCTAGAAATAGTAACAGGACAGGACTCTTTAATCCACAGTTTTCATGGTTATGTGAATGATTCTCTTACTTCAGGAAGTATAAAATCACTTAGAATATTTAAGCTCCGTTCATTACTTAATCATCTGTCTATTTACAGAAATTTGCATTTCTTTGGTTGATAAATTTGGTTATATAAATGTCTGTCCTATCTCTGAGGACTTTAGGACTTAAAATCCTTAGCTATATAGATTTAAGTTAAAGACTTTTAGCCTTGATGAGGTCTTATATCCTTTCATATTCTTAGGTTCTTGAAACATTTAAAGGTACTTAAAATAACACTTAAAGATTTTTGGATATTTTGCATGGTTTTGACTTAATATTAATAACACATATAATTATTAAACTGGTATTCTCCCTTGAATCAGAGAAAATGTTCTAATGCTTATATATAGTGTTAACTAATTTCTACATATTCTATCAATAAAATAAGTCAATAGTACCACATAAGTATCAGGGCTTAAAATAATCATGTTTTTTTCTTATATTAACCTACTTGGAAAGTATTTTATGTTAACCTAGTCTTTGGTTGATTATTATGGACTTTTCATAGAGTCAATATATTTTAATTAAATACATCCCTTTGATGCTCAAATTTTTTCTTCTTTGGTTGACTTTTATGTGGGTTTGGAGTGACCCTATTAATATTTGGAAACACTATTCCTTTCTGACTAAATAATTATTAATGTAATTAAAAAATAATATTCATTAAAGTTTAATTAAACATTAAAATATTAATGTAGCAGATTTTGCTTGTATAGTCTTGCTCCAGAAGTGAAATCAATCAGCACTCCAAAAATCAATGCTTACTTTTATTTGAAAATGATATTAGAGAACAGGATCTACATATAGGATAAAATGATCTGAGTCCATTTCAGTGGACATCTCCAGAGAGAATTTATAAATGATAGATGATAGTTAGATAATTTTGATAAAATATGTACAATTTAACCCAACTTCAAAGTGCCCCTTCTTTTATTCTTTTGTTTTAAAATTTTTATTCTTATTGGTAATTGACAAAAATCTTCGTTTCTTTTTTTATTCTATGTTTTTCTACCTCTTCTCATGCTGGATAATGGTTCCTAATTAAAATGGCATACTTACTCATTTGCCTCATGTGAGAAAGAAGTAGAAGACAACAATTCAGTATTAATATGAATAATGACACTAGTAAATAAAGCTCAAGATTCTGCATTTTCTCTGGTTCTTTCATGCACTGACTATGTATGCACAGTTGATTTATTTTTTTCTATTGAGCTGGCCAAAAAGTCTGTTACATATTTTTCTCCCTACAGTGGTTCTAGCAGTGCTTAGTTGTCTTTAACATCATTGAAACAATTCTGTTAGATTGTATTGTGACAGCTGTCATATCAGTGTGAATTTAAAAAACTTATCAAAATTGGGGAATTTTTGTGCAGCCGTTTTAATATTGAAGATGGGAGAAGATATGCCACATTTTTGGTGTATTATGTTTTATTATTCAAGAAAGATGAAATGCAAAAAAAAAATAGATTTTTGCAGTGTATGGAGAAGGTGCTGTGATTGATTGAATGTCAAAAGTGGTTTGCAAACTTTCTTGGTACTATTGACATTTTGGCCAAATAATTCTCTGCTGTGGGGCTGTCCTATGCATTGGAAGATGTTTAGCAGCACCCCTGGCCTCTACCCACTAGAAGCCAATAGTGGGAGATAGCTGAGATACTCAAAATATCCAAATCAATAAAGTTATTGGTGAAAATGAAAAATGTGTCTTTTATTTTATGGAAAAAAAGTAACAGGTTTTTTGACCAATCCAACAAGATGTCTCATTAACCATCATTTTATATGACTTTACATTTACTTAGCTGATAAACATTTTAGTTTTCTTTCCATTTTAGAACATTGTTATTACAATATTTCATACTTCTAACTTGGTGGAGACCACTGTCTTTTCTTGGTCAAACAGCAGGTGTCCACCTACTTGTCTACTTTAAAACAGTAAGAAAATTTTAGCATTTTAATGCCCAAAGTTCTGTATAAAAATTTCACTTTGCACCTGTCTGGTTTATCTACATTATTACTTAATACAGAGTTATACTTATATGCAAGCTCCAACTAGACAAACTTATGTGTATGTTCTATGTATACTAATTATTTCTGTATACTACTACTTTGTATTCAGTAACATATATTATATTTATATTTTCCTATTTTCTTTCAAATTGTAATTTAATCAAATTTCATTCTGAATTTAAGGATTTTAATTTATCTCGTTCCCTTCTATGATCTTTAAACTTTTCATCCTTTCCACAATTCCTATTTCTCTTATCAGTGTAATGTATTCTGCAGTGTTGCCAAAATAATATCAAGATTTGTTCTGTATTAGAAAATTTGATATTCCTTACCATGTCTGCTTAGCTGGTTTCAATTTATCTTAATTTTATCATATAACTAAGAAGGTCAAGTAGTTTTCTAGTATTTTGCTACCATATATTATTATCTAAGAAAAACACATGAATACAGGTTTTTGTTTTTTTTGTATTAAATTCTTTTTTGATCAAGGGTAAAAATTACACTTTATTCTATATAATTGTTTGTAGTATTTTCAGTTTGTACCACAGACAACCTTAGTGTAGAACTCCTAATTTCCAGGAAATATGTGAATAATACAAATTCATTTCTTTAGCCCATGGTATCTCAAACCTCCAATGTCCAATTGATAATATTTTAAAAAACTAGAGTGATTGAAAAGAAAACATTACTATAATCACCAGTAATTATCATAATAATTAGATATACTATATTATATTTTCTAGAAACTTAGTTAGGACTTCAGTTCCCATTCATATATTTATTTTTCTGGTTATCTACATTTTCACAAAAACAAATGTTAACATATTTCAGTTTAACATATTTTCTGAAATCCAATGATTTACAATGCATTTACATTAAGGTTCAATTATTCAGTTTTGGTATAAAATTTTAAGGTCTTTTATGAACTTAAATATATAGCTACTCAGGTTTTTAATAATCTCACATAGCTTTATTTAAAATTTCAACCTTGTTATACATTTTAAAATTAAAAGAATTTCCTGATTTTATTCTATGATAATATTCTTATTGAACTTTGAAAATATAAAAGGTACTTGATAAGAAAATTTCGATTTTCCAATAAATGCTGAAGAAAAACAGCAACACTGATATATGAGCCTTTTAACCAGAAGATTAGAGACTATTTGTTCAAATCCGACCACCTAGCAACGGGACTTGAAGATCCTAACCAAAGGACAGAACATTTATACATCTGATAGCCAGTGACTTGTTTTTATCTCTGTATATTTAGTTTTTGCTCTATAGTTTACTTTACAAATACTTTTTTGGCTTTGCAAACTTTGTCTTTCCACTGAAAATCTTCCAGCATAGCGAAGCTATTTCTTGAGCAAAATATTCTAATAGAATTCTTCACATTTCTATCAAGTGTTATGCTCTGTTAACTTTTTTTTGAAGGTGGTAGAAGGTACTGGCTTTTCTTGCTTTTTTAAACCTCTCCCAGAGAATTTTCTTGGAGAAAATTAAAGAGATTATACAACATTTCCTGGGTTTCCTTAAGGAAGGTAATTATGGGTTTGGTCTCTCTTTTAGAACCTCACGTTTCCACAGATATCTTGACTACCTACAGTTCTGTTTCTGTCAGACATTCCAGGAGGTTATGGTCTGAGGGTTCGGCAAGGAAAATCATCACTTTGGGGTCATTCATGGATAAGAAAGTATGTTCAACTTCACTTGTAATTAAGAAATCAGGTTGTGGGACTGGAGAGGTGGGCTGAGCGGAGGGAAGCAAAGAGGGAAAATGGGGCAACTGTGATAACGTAAATGATAATCCATTTTTTCAAAAATGAAATCAGATCATACCAAGGATCTGAGAAGCGGTTCAAAAAGGACTCTGCCTACATATGGTTATTAAGAATTTAAACAGATACCTCTGGTTTGGGTAATATGTTTGTATTTTCTTGTAAACTAGGCCATTTTCCTCGCTTATGGCACAGAATTTCAACCCCTAGATCCACAACTACATGGTGTAACTAAAAAAATTATCAGATACTGGTGTGGTTGAAATTTAATAGGGGAAGAAGGATATAAACACTGCCACTTGGAAAACTCCTGTCATTAACACAAACCCATATGATTATTTTTGAAACAGCAGTGTGTCCGAGTTGACACTGAACATGAAGCCAATGTTATGTGTCTCCAAATTTCCTAATAAGTATAACTAATGAATTGGAGCTGAGTGGAAGTTGGGGCCAAAGAGAACTGGAGGGCTAGCAAGGAAGACAGGGACACAGTGAGTTCATCACACTGAGGTTTTGGAAGGGTAAGGAATTTATTTTTTATAGGAACTGGACAGTAAGATGATATTCCTCTTTACTGAAAACTTTTTTTTAAAACGATTTTTATTTATTTATTTATTTTGAGAGAGGGGAAGGGAGGGAGAAAGAGAGGGAGAGAAACATCAATGTGTGGTTGTCTCTTGACACCCCCCCCGCCCCAAGGACTTTATCTGCAACCCAGGCATCTGCCCCTACTGGGGAATCAAACCAGCGACCCCTTGGTTTGCAGGCCAGTGCTCAATCCACTGAGCCACACAATCCGAGGCCTCTTTATTGAAAACTTTTGAAGAAATAAAATTAGATCCTCATAAATGCATAGGACAATGGAAACATGAATGGAAAAGAAAAGGGGTCTTTTCATCCTAAGAAACACTTTGAATGGAGGAAGAGAAAAGTGAAGGAGCAAAGAGGCTGCTTTTAACAGTCCCTGAGGTGCAAAGGAATTCTCCTTTGACTAAACATTATCAATTTCTTTGTTACCTTCATAAAGCAGCAAATCATTGCTTGCAATAAGTATTTAAAATGGTTTATTTACATACAACAAATTAACCTGTACTCTAAAAGTCAGACAAGGTTGAGCATAAATTGTTCTACCCGGTGATCTGTTTGACTCTTAAATGGTCGTAATCTGCAACCCAGAGACCAATGCCATGTAATCACCAATGAACGACTTAGCCTTGAACTGCCTTGTATCATAAATCAGTTTTTAGACTATAGGTCTCATTCAGGTGTGTTTGTAATCTAAATTTTGAGACTGAGTTAATAGTGTGTGAAGAAAAGCAAAGACAAACTCTTTTTCACAGAGGCATATTATATTCCCTTTGTATAATATGAAAAGAATGTTTCCACTTTATACCACAAGGATATGATTTCTCTCAAAAAACTTAACATGAATATTAAAAAGCACATCTATTATCTTCATTTAAATAACACCAAGAGGAATAATATGGGTGAGAATTTTAGGAAAGGAAAACAGCTTAAACATTTTAATTTACCATTTAGTGTTTCTTTGTATTCTCAGAATTGGATTAGCTGTTTTAGCTCTCAAGATTTTAAAGATACTACTAAAATAATAAGCTTTCAAGACTTTTAGCAGTAAAAAAAAGTCTATCAAAATCTGAGGGAAAATAAATTAGAAGCCCAGCCTCTTAGTTATGCCTTGTCAAACAAGTTAATTAAAATTTCAAAATTTTTAACTAAGCAAGCATCCTTGTTTTCTAAAATATATACTATTTATGTTTATTTACATATATACCTATATAAGCTTTTCTTATATACTTGAGAAAGACTTGAGAAAGGACTACCACAAAAGAGAAAAAATGGAAAACATAGATTAAATGGAATGGAAACAGCTGAATATAAAAAAGAAAAAATAGAACAAACTAGAAAAAAGTAAAAGGAGAATTATATAGTTCACTTGTTTTAAAACACGATTGCTTAGTAGAATCATATGTGGAGCTCCGGAGAAAAAAACAATACCCAAGCCTTTTGTGTTTTCTTTTAAAACTTCCAAGATAATCTTAATGCGAAACTGAATTTTAAAAGTGATTTTTAAGTAGTAATTTTGGTGACACAGAATTCCATTTAATTCTCAGTGAACCAATCATAATAGAGTATTAAAGTAAATGACAGTTACAAAATCACAATAGTAAAAGATGGTTATCAGTTATGATAGAACAACAACAACAAAAAAGATAATTACAGTTGCAAAACACACTGCAAATATAATTAACCTAAATAAAAACATAATTATATAAACCTTGGAGGGGGCAAGTTGAGAGACATGGAAAGCAGGCGTGCACCTGTTCGTTTCCCTTGTTCACAGCAGTAACCCAGTCAGCGCCGCTTGAATGGATTAAACCAGGAAATGAGGGATGAACAGTTTTCAAGTATTAGAACTTTACAGTTATAAAAATATTTACTGAAAGAATGAATAATAATAGCAAAGCCAACCAACATAAGAAGAGGAATTTATTTAGTAAAAATAACATCTTGAAGTTTGTCACCAAGGATATAAAATCTCAAAAATAATATTTATAAGCAATTCATGCAAAACTGTATCACTGATGCATAAGTGAGAAAAGGGGCAAAAATCCCCATTTATGTTGTTAAGTAATAAACAAGTTTAATAATAAAATAAAATTTTATAATATAAATAACATTAGAAAACAATGGAAAACAATTTTAGGAGCACTTCAGATACTAGTCAAAATGGAGTTCTAGAGGCCAGGCATAGTTTCCTGACTGAAACAATTTAAGAAATGAACGAAATCTATAGGTGGAATGGGTTTCGTACATTGGCTACCAGGCAGTACAAGCCTGTGGTATCTGAGAAGAGGGAACACAAGGTGAGTTGCCAGACCAACGCAGCTCTGAGAAGAGCAAGCCCAACCTGCCCATTTAGGAAGGAGAGCCTGGTTGGCACCTGATTGGAAATCTGCAATTGAGAGTCTGGAGAGACCAAGGCAATAAGTTTGCAGAACATTATTACCACGGAGAAGAGGTCTGCCTAGAAAAGGAACTACATCTAATGAATTATTTATCCCTTATATCTGAATTATCTGAATTATTTAGATATATATGTGAGTGATCTATATAGTTATTGAATATATCAAACTATTGGATATAAAAATTCATTATATGAGATGAACATTACACGGATGTGATAAACCTAACATTAGACAGTACAGAAGAAAAGACTAGTAAACTTGAATGCATAACAGTAGAAGCTAGGTACTCAAAATAAAATGTAAAAAAAATGATAGAAACAAAATTATCTGAAAGAAATCTGTAGAATAATTTCAAATGTTTAGTGTAAATGTGACTGAAGTCCCTGAAGGAAAGGATGCTCGGGGAAGAAAAAAATGTTTAAAGAAATCGTAGCCCAAATTTGTGCCAACCTCTGCCCTATAGATTTACATTAAGAAGATAATTACATAACAGTACTTGGCATTTATCAAATGCCAAAAACATTGTTACACACTAGAAATTAATCACTTTTTATAATTTACTGCTGGTTTTAGATGAAGATGTAACCCTGAGGCAGCGAGAGGCTTGCTCAAGATCACAGTGGACTTGTGTGGGAGACAAAATCGAAAAACAAGCTGGTTTGACCTCTAATCCCAGAAGTACAACCATTCTGCTAAGCAGCCTCATATTTTGATTACATTTCATTTAAATTTAACACGATATATTTATTATATGGGAATATTATATTTGTATTTAATGTGAAACTGAAAACCATTGATTTAAACATTGAATGGAAGCTAAAAATTAGGTGAGGGTCACTTAACTATGACTTCACCAATTCTTAGTGAGTTTCTTGATATTGCTTTATCATTATTATTACAAAGACCAAAGCCCCAAAGTAGTACAGATGTTTCCCAACTTGTGGTTCAGTTCATAATTTTTTTACCTTATGATGGTATGAAAGCAATATACATTCAGTGGAAACCCTACTTTGAATTTTGAATTTTGATCTTTCCTCAGACTATCTTTCCTCAGATCTGTGACATGGTAGTCTTTTCTGTTATCCGGCCACAGCAGACAGCCACAGCTCCCAGTTGGCCATGCAGTCACAATGATAAACAGGCAATGCTCTACAATGTACGTTTTCAGATACACTATTGTGTTTTGTGCTTTAGTTTCCCATCATATCTACAAAACACCCATTTGGGTCTTCTGCTTCTGGTAAGGACAGGAGGGCAATCTTTCTTGGGATGAAACTGAAGATAACTGCCCAACTGTAGGCTAATATAAGTTTTATGAGCACATTTAAGATAGTCTAGGCTAAACTGGATGTTCAGTAAGTTGGCCCTATTAAACGCATTTCAACTTGGGATTTTTCAATTTATTATGGGCTTATTGGGACATAACCCCATTGTAAGTACATGGGCATCTGTATTTTTAACAGCCTTTATAAACACAGAACACACGCTTTTCTCCATCTTCAGCCTTCTTTCTTTAGTTGCCAAAGTAATAGATAAGATATAAATGAGAGGAAGCCTTTGAGAAAACTAAATTGTTTCACAGTTTATTATCAAAGTATTTATTTAAAAAATAAGGGGAAAAAAGGAGATGGCGGGTACTATAAATAACATGGAGACTGAAAATATTTTTCAGACAAACCATAGAGAGAAAGTGTAAAGTTTAGGGGCCAATTGCCAGGTAAGAAAAATTTTATGGAAACAAACTGTGAAACTCTTCTCAGTGTCCTCAAAAAAATGTTTTTGGGTAGAATTCTATGTTTCAAAAACTTCTTGGTGTTGGTATAGGGTGAATATTATACTATATGGGGTAGACTGTTAAGTCAAATAAAACAAGGTCAAATTTTCTTTGCATTAGTGGTGTATAGCCTATTCGCCACTAGGAGGCCCATTGTTCTCTATTTGTTTTTACCTACATTGATTATCTAACATGGAAGGTCCATTCACCACTAGCAGGCCTTTTAAGAGAAAATATGGCCTTATTTTTTTTTCTCTCCATTATCATGTCAGCCCTCTATTCTGACTTTTTTTTCCAAGACCAGAACCCTTTTTAGACTTCTTTAGACACCCTCCTTATTCACAAAACCCCACATCCTGGTACCACCCTCATAACCTGAACCATTTCTAGCATGAAGTCTATGTCTAAGCTGTCAGCCTGCATTATGGCATCTATTTATAAGGATCACAACTTTAGACCTGTTCATTTATACTCAAGCTTCACATTTTCTCAAAGATGGAGTTATCTTATAAGCTTAATAAGTTACTGGTAGACAAACACATCACCTGGCCATCTTGTTAAAGTACAGATCTAGGGTAAGGCATGATATTCGACTTTTCTACCAATCTCCCAAGTTGTATCAATGGGGCTGTCTTGCTGATAATGCTTTAAGTAGCAAAGAGATGGGGAATAGTGGATAAATGACATAGGTAAGCTGGATCCCAATATACCCCAAAAAGGAAAATTATTTCACTATCCTGGACTGCTAACCTGAGAATTACTAAATGAAAAAGAAATCAATTTATATATCTTTAAATCAGTGCTATTTTTCTATTCTTCTTGTGATAGCTACTAGAGTTCATCTTAACTGATACGCATGGCTTCAATCTTCAAGCTCCCTCATGATCCCAGATGGTACCTGAAATGCTAGTCATTATGTCTGCATTCTGTACAGACAGCAGGAGGTAGGCAAGGCAAAGTGGGTGTCTTTTGTTTTAATGAGGCTTCCTGGAAGTCCCACACAATATTTCTGTTTGTATCTTATTGTCCAGAGTTTAGCCACAAGCAAATACTTATCTGAAAGAGACGCTAAAAAATTTACTTTTGATCCTGATCGACTATGCTTTTATTATATATCGGGTAATCAGAGTTTGTCGTACAACCAGCATATATTGAGAGCGAAATTGGACGCTATTAAAAATTATCCTGAAACAAGTGATTTAATCCGACTTTGCTTAGGCGAATTGGAATATATGCACATTATGCTCATAAAGTAGAAACAAAGAATGTAATAGTATTTGCTGTCATATAGTGCTCCCCAAGTACCATTTGGAGAGAAAATATAGCTTTCTTTAAAATGCTGGCTTAACTCCTAGAGGGTTTCATTATACATTTTACTAATAAAGCCTCTTTAGAGTGAAAAGCTTCTTCTGAATGATCAAAACTTGATCATATAGTAGGGAAAACCCTTAGAGAAAATATGCTTTTGTAACTAAGAAGTGGTATTATGGAAAGTTGGGGTTATTTTCAGGACGTGCCACTTATTGGTGGTAGGGGACTATTACTGAGAAGCTGCCAGAATAGTAGGTATCAGAGTGTGATATATGACAGAGGCTGGTGAGGTGCGAAGTGCCCAGCTCTGAGGTCGTTTGAGTCCTGGGAGGAAATAACCCTATTATAACAGTCAGAATGTCCAAATCTTCATGGGAAGGGAGGACCCAGGTTGGTAAACAGCAGTAAAAAATGAGTATCTATTGGAAAACTTAGAAACAGATATTTATAAACATCATTTGGCTGGAGATTGTGGTGCAGGGGCCTCTGACCAAAGGACTTTGGCCAGCTTGTTATAGTTTCAGGCAGGGTTGATATTAAGGGAAACCTTCATTGTGCATTTTAAAATGACACGATTTAATCAATCATTCTCCATTTTTTTCCTAGTTATTTAAACTAGTTGGGCACATGGAGAAGAAAGACTAGCTCTCACTCCTTAGAGGAGGTAACACACAATTTAGAATAATGCCTGCTGGTAGTTCAGGTACCCACTGACAGGCAGCAAGGGAGAGAAGCAAATACAATACTATACAAATGCCTTAAAGATGCTAATTGGATCTGGGGAACTCAGATTATGGATGCTCTTACCCACTCTTCCCAGTACTGAATGAAAAAACATAGGAAAAACTGAGTAAATCAAAAGGCAGCAGTTTTTAACCTCTCAACATTGTGATTTCCCCAAAGCAAAGAAAAAGAAATGACATAAAATCATCTATAGTACCTTTAGTCTATTGTAAAATGCCTGTGTCTTTTGCCTTGTTTGCCCAAACTTATTAATAAACAGTTTATATGATCACCAGACAAGTTATTTTCTGAAGTGGGGAGGAACGGGAGAATTGGGTTCAGTGGGAAGTAAGCACCGAGTCTGAATTTTGGCAAGATGCATGATACCTGCAAGGATGCACAGAGTGGAACAGGCTCTAGCGTCTTCAGGCAGCATGCCTACGGCAGCTTCTAATGGACCTCTCCCACTCCTGTTGCATATGCAGGTTTTAGGCTGAGATAAACACCAGCAGAAGCTGAAAATATTCACCTCTAGTTCTATTTGGAGGCTCGATGTTCTGGGTCCTGCCTTCAACTCTTCCCAAATGAAAATTGAGAGCTATCATTTTTGTAATACGAAGAGAAATTGGGAAGAAATACCAAGCCAAAAATACTTATCTCCTCTATGGGAGGGATGTTACCTATTAAATATTTGATAATTAATGGTTAATCTCTCTATGTTCCTCCTCCATCCCCCTGGTAGTCTTTAATAAATCAGGCAAAATGAAAATAGGTCATTGAGTGGCTATAGGAAAATAGATTTGGACAGTTATACTGGTTTTACATTGTTCTCGGCAACTTACTAGGGAAGCAGTGTTGTTTCTTCTATGAAGAAGAGATGTTATGAAAGACTTGTCACTGTTTTAGCCGATTCAGAGCAATTCTTTCTTTTGGAAAGCATGTGGAAAGCTATTTTGGGACCCTTGCTAAGGGTTTTAATATTTGTTACACAAATCTGCTTGGAGATATAAGTTATCAAGATGATTTTTTTAAATTAAAAATACCTAAACTAAGAAGGGCTCTGAAAGAACATCAGCAAAAGACACAGTTAAAATAGTGCTGCATTGAGCAGGCCTGACATTGCTTTTGATAAAATACTCTGGTCATGTAATATCTTTAACACCGTAAGACATAGAACTGAAAACAAACAAACAAACAAACAAACAGACTCAGCTATAATTAATTCTTCTTACCATGGCAAAACAGAGAATTACAAGACTTCTTGGGGATAGTTGGTTCCCCAGGATATTTGCTAAGGATTATTCTCAAATAGATGAACTACTTAAATAAATACCTTCATTGAAATGGTATCTCATTATAGTTTTAATTTGCATCTCCCTGATGGCTAGTGATGCTGAACATCCTTTCATATGTCTATCGGCCATCAGTATGTCCTCCTTGGAGAAGTGTCTGTTCAGATCCTTTGCCTATTTTTCAATTAGATTGTTGGTCTTTCTGGTGTTGAGTCACATGAGTTCTTTATACATTTTGGAGATTAAACACTTGTCCAAGGTATCATTGGCAAATATGTTCTCCCATGCAGTTGGTTCCCTTTTCATTTTGATGATGGTTTCTTTGGCTGTGCAAAAGCTTTTTAATTTGATATAGTCTCATTAGTTTATTTTTTTCCCTTTATTTCCCTTGCCAGAGGAGATAAAACGACAAAAATTTTGTTGTGTGGGATATCTGAAATTTTACTGCCTATGTTCTCTTCTAGGACTTTTCTGGTGTCACAACTTATATTTAAGTTTTTTATCCATTTTGAGTTTATCCTGGTGTATGGTATAAGTTGGTGGTCTAGTTTCTTTTTTTTTCTTTTTTCATGTACCTGTCCAGATCTCCCAACACCATTTATTGAAGAAGCTATTTTTACTGCATTGTATATTCATGCTCCCTTTGTTAAATACTAATTGATCATAGGGACATGGGTTTATTTCTGGGCTCTCTACTCTTTTCCATTGATCTCTATGTGTGTCCTTATTCCAGTACCAGACTGTTTTGATTATAGTGACCTTGTGATATAGTTTGATATCAGGTATTGTGATCCCACCTGCTTTGTTCTTCTTTCTCAAGCTTGCTGAGCCTATTCAGGGTAATTTTTGTTCCATGTAAATTTTTGAAATATTATTTCTATCTGTGAAATATACCATTGGTATTTTAATAGGGATTGTGTTGAATCTATAGATTGTTTTCGGTAATATACACATTATAACGATGTTAATTCTTCCAATCCATGGACACGGTTTATGCTTCCATTTATTTGTGTCTTCCTTAATTTCTTTCTTCAGTGTCCTGTAGTTTTCCTAGTACAAGTCTTTTACCTCCTTGGTTAAGTTTATTCCTAGGTACTTTATTTTTCTTGTTGCTGTAGTATTGGGATTTTTGTCTAATCTTTGTTTCTGATATTTCATTGTTGGTGTACAAAAATGCCTTCAGTTTCTGAATATTGCATTTGTATCCTGTTATTTTGTCAAATTCACTTTTGAGGTCAAGAAGTTTTTTGGTGGAGACTCCATACTATCTGCAAATAATGACAGTTGTACTTTCTCCTTTCCAATTTGGATGGCTCTTATTTCTTTTTCTTGTCTGATTTCTGTCATTCATCAGAATGGTCATCATTAATAAATCAACAAACAACAAGTGCTGGTGAGAATGTGGAGAAAAGGGAACCCTAGTGCACTGCCGGTGGGAATGCAGACTGGTGCAGCCACTATGCAAAACAGTATGAATTTCCTAAAAAAAATAAAAGTGCAACTGCCTTTTGATACAGCCATTCCACCACTGTACCCTAAGAATCTTGAAACACCAATTCAAAAGAACCTATGCACCCCTATTTCATAACAGCATTATTTACAACAGCCAAGTGCTGGAAACAGTCTACATGTCCACCAGTAAATGAGTGGTCAAAAAACTGGTACATTACACAATGGAATACTATGCAGCAGAAAGAAAGGGCTACTACCCTTTGCAACAACATAAATAGAACTGGAGAGCATTATGCTAAGTGAAATAAGCCAGGCAGTGAGAAACAAGGGCCATATGATCTCACCTATAAGAGGAACATAATGAATAAAACAAACAAGTAAGTAAAATAGAACCAGAGGCATGGAAACAAGGAACCTGCTAACAGCGACCAGAGGAGAGACAAGGGGGATAAGGTTGGAAAGAACGGGTAGTGACTAGTCAATTAACATATATGAATGATCCGTGGTCATAGATAACAGGGTGGGGATGGACTGTGGGAGCAAGGGGTGGGTTGGGAGGAGGAAAGCAAAGGAAGAAAAATTGGGATAACTGTAATAGAATAACAATAAAATATTTAAGAAAAAATACCTTCATTGAAAACATTAACAGTGTTGAAGGACTTCCAGCCAAGATAGAGGTGAACATAGATACACTTTGCCTCCTTGCACAACCAAAAGAAAGACAACAACAAATTTAAAGAAAAAATAACCAAAACTGCCAGAAAATTGAACCGTATGGGTGTTTGACAACCAAGGAGTTAAAGAAGAAACATTCACCCAGACTGGTAGGAGGGGCAGAGACAGACAGCTGGGGAGGAGGGGATGAGTGGCAAGGCTGTGCCTGGTGGACCAGGTAGTCCCACATTTGCTGTGGATAAACTGGGAGGAACAACTGGGGAGTGAGGGAGACCATGAGGCCCAGGGTTCTGGTGTGGGAAAAGAAAGCCTCAAAACCTCTGGCTATAAAAACCTGTGGGGGTTGTGGTAGTGGGAGAGACTACCAGTCTCACAGGAGAGTTTATTTGAGGGACCCCCAGGGACCTAGAATGTACACAAACCCACCCACCTAAGAATCAGTACCAGAAGGGCCCAATTTGCTTGTGGGTAGCAGGTAAGTGACTGAAAGCAGTGGAGAACTAAGTGGCATTATCCCCTCTTGGATCCCTCCCCCACATACAGCACCACAGGGCAGTGACATGGGTTGCCCACTCCTCCAGTGAGCACCGAAGGCTCCACCCTTCACAACATAATAGGTATTGAGACAAAAAAAAGTATTGCCCAAACAAAAGAACAGATCAAAGCTCTGAAAGTATAACTAAGCGATGAAGAGACAGCCAACCTAACAGAAGCAGAGTTCAAAACAGGTAATTAGGATGTTCACAGAAATGGTGGTGTATGGTCATAAAATGGAGGAAAAAGTGAGGGTTATGCAGAGTTGAAATAAAGTAAAACATACAGGGAACCAACAGTGAAGGGAAGGAAACTGGGACTCAAATCAACGATTTGGAGCAGAAAGAAGAAATAAACATTCAACCAGAACAGAATGAAGAAACAATAATTCCAAAAAAAGAGGAGAGGCTTAGGAACCTCTGGGACAACTTTATGCTCCAACATCTGAATCATAGGGGCGCCCAAAGGAGAAGAGCAAGAGCAAGACATTGAAAACTTATTTGAAAGAATAATGGAGAACTTCTGCAATCTGGCAAAGGAAATAGACTTCCAGGAAGTCCAGGAAGCTCAGAGAGTCCCAAAGAAGTTGGACCCAAGGAAGCACACAACAAGTCACATCATCATTACATTACCCAAGATTAAAGATAAGGAGAGAATCTTCAAAGCTGCAAGAGAAAAGGAGATAGTTACCTCCAAAGGAGTTCCCATAAGACTATCAGCTGATTTCTCAAAAGAAACCTTACAGGCAAGAAGGAGCTGGAAAGACGTATTCAAAGTCATGAAAGACAAGGACCTACATCCAAAAATACTCTGTCTAGCAAATCTGTCATTTAGAATGGAAGGGCAGATAAAATGCTTCCCAGACAAAGTAAAGTTAAAGGAGTTCATCATCACTAAGCCCTTATTAAATCAAATATTAAGGGGACTAATCTAAGAAAAAGAAGATGATAAAAAAATATGAACAGTAAAGTGACAACAAACTCACAGCTATCAACAACTGAACCTAAAACAAACAAACAAACAACAACAACAAAAAAACAGACTAAGCAACCAACTAAAACAGGGACAGAACCATGGAAATGGAGATCACATAGAGGGTTATCAGCAGGGAGGGGGAGGGTGGAGAATGGGGTAAAAAGTACAGGGAATAAGACGCATAAATGATAGGCACAAAATAGATGGGGGAGGTTAAGAATAGTATAGGAAAGGGAGAAGCCAAAGAACTTATATGTACAGCCCACAGACATGAACTAAGGGGGAGAATGCTGGTGGGGGGGTGCAGGGTGGAGGGGAATAAAGGGGAGAAAAAATGGGACAAATATAATAGCATAATCAATAAAATATATTTTGAAAAAGAAAACATTAAGTTTTTACTGGGTCTCCTAAAGAAAAATGTAGAAATAACAGGATTTCAGGAACACATGCTGACCCAAGCCTCACACGTTTTTGGAGATACAGAGTGAAGACTAGGAGAATGAAGAGTCCTGATTGGTCTTCTTTGTCTCCAATGATCTCTTTTGTGTCCATACATTTTTCATGTCCTAGAGGCTGTACTTACTGTATCATAATAAGGAGGCTATAACAGAGGCTAACAGATGTTCCTAACCAGCATTTATTGAACAGTGAGTCTAAAAAATACAGAAATATCCTATTAGATTCCTGGGATCTATTAACATGATGATGGGAAAGATGCTTAGAAGTTTTTTGATTTAGGGTATAGGAGTAATCCAATTACAAAGGTGTTATAAATCAGTTTAGTTCTATTATTGGATAAATGTTTCATATTTATTATAGAGCAGATCTCCGCAATGGGTACTGGTCCTTTTTCATAAATGGATCCATTTGCATGCCATTTAAATGAGTTCTTATCAGGGGGACAGAATAATTTGGTACTAGAAAGGGGAAAAGTAAACTGTGATGTTAAGAGAAGTGCAAGGTCTGTCCTGAAAATATCCAGCTATTGTTAATATAACAGGAACAGTTTGGGCGATGGCAATGTAACCTGGAGCCAAGGGGACTGGACTGGAATGCACACAAGTGAACAATGATGACTTCACTGTAAGAGCCAGTGGAAGTAGTAGATGCCGTTGAGCGCGCACGTATACTGTGTGTCCATCATATTCAAAATGACTGAGTGAGTAGAGTAACGAATCTGCATTAAATTTTGCATTAAGCTTGAACACTTCTCTGCGACAACTATTCAGATGATTCAGAAGGTTTCCAGGGATGATGCAATCAGTGCAGTGCAAATAAAAGTGTGGCACAAATGTTTCAAAGACTGTCTAGAATCTGTTGAAAGTGACCCACATTCTGGAAGGCCTGCAACAACAGAACACCTGAGAATGTTGGGTGTGTACAGGCTGCAATCACCATGGATCGGTGACTGACAGAGCGAGGACTAGAAGCTGATCTGGAGATTCCAAAAACTACTGCATCCAAGATTTCGATGCAGGATCTTGGCAAGAAACGTGTTGTGGCAAAATTCATTCCATGGCTTCTGCTACCAGAGCAGAAGGAACATCATGTTGCAGTTGCTAAGGACTGGATCCAAACTGTTACCAATGAACCAGGTTTTTGAAGAAGGTCATAACCAGAGACGTACCATGGGACTATGGTTGTTAGCCAGAAACAAAGGCCTAGTCATCCCAACAGAAGTCACCTGGTTCTTCATGCTTGAAGAAGGTGTGGCAAAGTTGCAGCAAAACCAAGACCATGTCAAGTATGTTTTTTGATTGGAAACTTGTCCATCATGAGTACGCCGCTCCAGGCTAAACAATTAATAAGGAGCACTACCTCAATGTTCACCAGTTGACAGATGCAATGTGACAAAAATGGCCACAGCTATGGGTAATTGGTGATTAACATCTTCATCATGATAACAGGCCTGCTCATGCATTACATCTTGTGCAGGGTTTTTTTTTGGCAAAATATCAAATCACTCAGGTGACCCAGCCCACCTACAGCCCAGATTTGGTACCCTGTGACTTCTGGCTTTTCCCAAAACTAAACTCACTTTTGAAAGGGAAGAGATTTCCGGCTGTTAATGAGATTCAGGAAAATATGTTGGGGCAGCTGATGGCAATGTCAACACAGGATTTTGCAGTGTTTGAACAACTGGAAGAACTGTGTGAGGTCCCAATGAGCCTACTTTGAAGGGGCCTGAGGTGTCACTGTCCTGTGTACCATGTTTCTTTTATCTTGTATCTTCAATAAATGGCTGTTTTTCACATTGTATGGCTGGATTTTTTCTGGACAGATCTCTTATAGTTAAAACATTGACTTTCCTGACCCGAGGCTAGCAGGAGAGTCAGCTACATCAGTTGGGAAGGAAAAAATGTGGATAGGTGCATAATGGTCAGATTCTGAGGCCGAGTAAGATTAATGGGAAAAAAAAAAACAAGAGAACATTCTGGGCCAAGGACTTAGGGCATTCTCTGAAGACAAATTTTGCCAAATTAGAATGTAAGTAGAACTCACGAATGGCGTGTTGTACTAATTAGTAAACTGCAGTTCATGTCACTAATGGAGTACTATATTAATTGGTAACTGCAAAAAGAGAGGAACTAATTGATGTTTCTCAATGAATAGCAATGCCTGGTTTAAGGGCACTGCATAATCAACTTACTCCTATTGTAAAATAAACGTTTCTAAAACTGATCCTGACCCAATTTATCTTGTCCTAGATGCCATAAGAAGTCAAACCTAAATTTGAGATTTTTTCTGTAGGATCTACTTTCTCAATGGTATTTAGAAGTCCTTGGAATTAGGATATACGGACAACTCATCCTTAGAACCCTACACACCACGCAGGAAATACTGGTTTTATATTCAATCATTTTTTTCCTTATGCTCAGGCTTAACTGATCAGGAACCAAATGTCATTACCAGTTGCTTATTTGCTTAGAGAAATAAAGAATGTGTATTACCTTGTTATACACATCTAATGCCACCATAAATAATGTCACTGACATTTCATCATGTTCCTTAGAATTTGAAAAGGAACAGAATCTTATCTGCCCATTGTTGTCCTTTGTGGATAAATTTGTACAAGAAGTGAGGTGAGGCACTGAGGAAAAGATACAGGAAAACTCTAGGAACTGAACTAGTGGAGAGTGCTAAATTAAACTGGTTCTAGAAGGGCTCTAGAACTTTGCTAAGGGTGGCAAAGAGAATGTTTAGTCATACCTCATTATTTAGAGCTTAGAGATTTTGATAAATAATTTAAAGTAATTTTAGGAAATAGGTCAAGCATTAGAAAGTACTACCTATGAATATGCTGGTTTTTATTACTTGGAATATTCATCATTTTTATTTAAAGAAAATCAGGATTTCTGTTTATATTGATGCATTATTTTTTTCAATACTTAATTATTTCCTGCAGAGAAACTAATTTATATGTGCGTTTCTGTGTGAGTAGTTATATACACATACACATATATACTAAATTCTACCTATTTAGCTCTAAAAACCCAGTAAGTCTTTTAAAAGAGTATACTTGTAGATCCTCTTATATACAACAGTTATTTCAGGGGCATGTTATTGTATACATGCTTTACTCTTTCCTGTTACAATTGAAAATATACAACCGAGCAATGTACTCTCTTTCATCAGTGACACCACAGAACAAAATATTAAAGTTCTAGGGAAATGGTAGCTTTGTAAGATAGTTAAAATAGTTAAAAGTTACTAGTTTCAATATTTTACATATATGTGATCATGGCAGAAATTTTATTTCAAATCTCCTCTTCCAAAATTATCCTATTTCATGTTAATCCGTTGGCTAACTGGCACAGCAAAGCAAGTGAAATGTGACAATTTCAAAGCCTCTGAATTAAATTACTACTAATTAGAATATGAAGTAGAGGGAAGGGCAGAGAAAATGATAAAAGAAGGATAACCAGGTATAGACGTCTTTAAAGTGTGGACTGACATTTTCAAGAATTATTGTTTAGGCAGAGAAGAACATGCGTAAGTGTGCACTGCCACAGAACGGTGTCTACCTGCTTATAATTGTCTAAATATCCTGTTATATTCTGCTCCTTACATATTTTCCAGAAAACAACCTGGAAAGCTTCCAAAATCTAGCAGTTTTCTACAGCTACTAAAATTCTGCATTAAAAAAATCAAGTCTTTTTGTCAGAAAGTTAACAAAAGTGGGACCCCCAAGTAAAAGAGCTTCTCTCAGGAACTTCTGGAATAAACTTGCCGTGATTCTTTCACATCCACTGGAGAAAATCCTGCTTATTTGCTCAATTTCATTTTCATCCCAAACCATTAAAATTAAAGTTCAGTTGCTTTCCTAGAGGCAGGCATGCAGCCCATGTGAGTAACTGGGCTGGCAAATAGCGTTACAGCTGCAATAATTATGGAACTCTTGCAGGGATGATACCCCATGACTCAAGAGAATTCCCATTGAATTTGAATTATTTCAAATATCTATAAATTATAAATATCAAGGTTAGGAAAATGGTGAGTCAAGGGAAAATCAATGCATAACAAACAACAACAAAAACAGAAAGACGTTGAATTATGAGATAACGACATAACTAACTAACCTTTGTCATGTCCAAGAGCCAGTGAAGTGAAATGAAAACAACATAGACCTTGAAAGAAGTCCCTTGTCCCTTTGACTAAAAGATGGAGTATAACTGATTATAGTACCCTAAATATCAGGCTAAAAATACAATATATAAAAGTTTCATTGACCTGATGCTAAATAAGTCGAAATTTGGTAGCATCTTCATCTTAACTAAACTACTTAATTTTGTTTGCTTTCTTTGCATGCATGTATAGGTTATTTTTATTTAGTACTGAAAGGATTGTTAAAGGTGCCATTCAGTTTACTCACACAGATCCGCACCAGTTGCAAAGTACATGTAATCTTGAAAAAACAAGGACCCTAAGTTAGGATATCTGTTAATAAACGACTTACAGTACCAGGATGCAAAACAGAAGGCTCTATTTCTCAAATGTTAGCATGTTTTGACTTTCTCGGGTTATTTAAGATTAAATTATGAAAAGGAAACATTTCTGGTTTTCTGAGTGTAAGAATATGAGTTTAACAAAGCTGGCTGTACACAGGAACCACTTTAGCTAAGCAAAATCCCAAATTTCATTTTTTTCTTGTATATTCAAATGATTTTTTGAAATATTGAATTATTAATTTATGGTTAATTTTTTTCCAGAGAACAGGGTAATTTTCAATATCTAAAGCTGTGTTTTAAATCAGTGAAAAAATAAGGCTGCAAGAGCCACAACAGGTCTATTTTATAATCAAGTTACAGTTTTTAAATTAATATAAGAAAAAAAGAAAATCGATTTTAACTTAAGTTATTTTGGGAAGACAAATTCATTTAAAGAGATCATGTGCTGCTTTTCCTACATTACTAGAATATGCAAGGGACAATGACTACATAAATACTACATTATTGGCAGTAATAGTAAGAATTATTTCATGATGAATATATCCTAATGCTGTATCTGCTTTTGGACTAGATGGTATTAAGCTTAACTTCTGTTTTGTTTATTTCTGTTAATATTTTTCAATAATATCATAATTTTATCTATTGAGTTCATGCAAAATTTTTGTTATATTTAAGCCTAGAGACTTTTTAATGCAATTTTTAAAATATTTAATATTTTAATATTTAAATACTATGTGTGTAGACATGGAATTGAGTTTATATATCATTTTTTTTAAAATAGTCAAACAATCTTGCTATACTTATTAATTAGATCCTTTGGGAATTCTCATGTTGCAGGTATCACCTGCATATAAAACTTGTTTCTTTTTGTCTAATTTATGTCTTGATTTTCCTATTTTCGCCTTACTCAGTGGCCTTTGTTGGAAGAATTGTAGGAATCTTTGTCTTGAACCTGACATTAAGAAAATTACTTTTAAATTTTAACCACTAATAATAGTTGCTGTATATTTTTATACATTCAATTTATAAGGTTAAAGAACTTACCCCTATTTCTATTATGCTAACAGATTTTTTATAATTATAAATTAATATTTTATCAAATGCTTATTCTATATTAATTGAAATTACAGTGTCTTTTTTCTAATTAATCTTTTATTATGTTGAATTATGTTGATATTCTAATATAAAATCAAATTTTTATTTTTGAATAAATGTGGTTTTTCAAAATTGAACTGTACCATTTACAATAGCTCCAAAAAATAAAATACTTAGAATATTTAGGTATAAATTTAACAAAAATATGTGCAGAATCTATAAGCTGAAAACACTGTTGATAGACATTAAAAAAATTATGAATTGGAAGACAGTATAGGTCTGATGTCAATTTTCCCCTGATTTATATGCAGAATGAAAGCAAGTCCAATCAAAATCAAGCAGTAATCTTTGTAGATGCAGACAAGCTGATTCTTTGTGTGTGTGTGCTGTTCCATCTCACTTTTTATTTTTATTTTATATTTTATTGTATTTTTCCATTACCATGTATCCCCCTTCTATTATCTTCCACCTGAACCCACCCCCTGGAACTGAACAACAACAACAAAAAAGCCTGAAACTCTAATTTGAAAGAATACATGCATCCCTACATTCGTTGCAGTGTGATTTACAATAGCCAAGATTTGGAAGCAGCTCAAGTGCACAGACAAGCTGATTCTATAATTTATATGTAAAGGTAAAGAATTAAATTAGCAAAAAGATTTGAAAAAGAAAAACAAATTTGAAAGAATCAGACTAACACATTTTGAGATTTGCTAGAAGCATACATTAATCAAGACAAGTGGTGCTAGTGACAGGATGGACACATAAACCAAGGGAATACAGTAAAGAACCCAGAAGTACACCCATGAATAGGTAGCCAATGTATTTCTAAAAGTTGCAAATACAATGGAATTGAGAAAGATAGGCTTTTCTACAAATACTACTGGGACAATTAAATATTCACATGCAAATAAAAGAACCTTGGTCTATGTTTTAACATATATCAAAATTAATTCAAAATGGATAAATGGAATAGTTATAAAATGTAAAACTATAAAACTCTTAGGTGATACAAGAGAATCTTCATGTCTTTGGGTTAGACAAAGAGTTTTGGTATGACACTAAATCTAAGAATAATAGAAGAAAAAAGAATAAGTTGGAATTTATCAAAATTAAACACGGTTACTTTGTGAAAGCCAGTTAGGAAGATGAAAAAAAGAAGCCACCGAAATGGGCAAAGATAGTTTTATTTTAAATATCCAAGAAGAAAATGTCTTGTTTCTAGATATGTAAAGAACTATCTAAGTTCAAGATAAAAATAGCAAACACATAAAAAATGGCAACATTTGCATTTCACTACAAATACATACGCTTGAAAAGATGCTAAACAGTCATTAGTATTAATAAATTAATAAGCAACATTCCCTTACTTTTTCCCTTCCTTCCTCTCATTCCCTTTTCTCTCTTGTTTTCATTCTTTTTTTTTTTCTGAGTAATTTTCATTCCTTCCTTGATCATTCCAGAGACAGAAATAATTTAACGCATTTTCAATTAATTAGAATCCTTTCAAACTACATACCTATGTAAGGAATAAATTTTTATCGTGATACTTATTCCTATAAAAGAACCACAACTCTTTCAAAACTCTGTCCATGTTTATCTAAAATTTGACAATAGAGTAATATAAGTTGCTGATCTTTCTCCTTTGACACTTTGTTTTAAATATTCCTTGTCTTTCATTTCATCTCATATTATGAAAAGTTATCTCATCTAATTTATTTTGATTTATCTTTCATTTCTTCTCTACAAGATTCTTTTACCAATGTGCTCTTTCCCAAATGTGAAAATTTAAAATGCAAAAACCAAATTCCATTGTGATTCTTCCCACACTATAATATTTTCTAATTCCTGACCAGTAGTTTTTTTACTAATATTTTCTAAGAAATTTCAATTACTTTTTTCACCAACTAATCCTCTTTTTATCCTCAATTCTTTTTGCTTTCACCTTCTTTCTTCCCTTCCCCTCAAATCTACTCAACTCTTACAAGCACACAAACCTTTTTTTTTTTTACAGGTTCTTCCTCTTTCTGGCTGTTTTGCCCTCCAAAAGTTACTTAAATGTGTAAGTCAGTTTTTCATCTATAAATGGTCACACTAACACTTCTTAAAAGGGAGGCCATTGAGCTCAGGCACATAAATAATTAGTCATACAGTTCCAAGCTTGACGATGTTTAAGTGTTCAATCTAAGTTATTATTTGATAATGATAAATATTAATATCATTATACAAGCTTTCTTAAAAATTTATTTTTAAAATTAAATTTATTGGGGTGACACAGATTAATAAGATTATATGTTTCAAGTATACATTTCTATGATATATGATCATTCTGCCCACCACCTAAGTCAAGTCATCGTCCATCACCACATAGTTGACCCCCTTTACCCTTTACCCTTAACCCCTTTGCTCCGTTAACCACCATGCAGTTGTTTGTGTCTATGAGGTTTTGTGTTTTTCTTGTTTGTTTACTTGCTGCTTTTAGTTTTATATCCTGTATATGAGTGAAATCATATGGTTCTTAATTTTCTCTGTCTGACTTCTCTTAGCATGATAGTTCCAAAGTCCATCCATGCTTACCAAAATAGTAGCATTTCGACTTTTCTTTGGTTGACTAGTATCCCATTGCATATATGTGCCACACCATTTTTATCCAATCATCTGTAGAAGAACACTTTGGTTGTTTCCACATTTGAGCCACTGTAATTATGCTACGATGAACATAGGGGTGCATATATCTTTGTGAATAAATGTTTTCAAAAATTTGGAGTAGTAACCCAGAAGAGGGGTTGCATGGTCATATGGTAACTCTATTCTTATTTTTTTTGAGAAATACCCATACTGTTTTTCATAATGGCTGGTACAGTTTACATTCCCACCAGCAGTGAAAATTGGAAAGCAACATGCAAAAGATTGAAACTAAATTACAGTTTGTCTCCATATACAAAAATTAATTAAAAATGTATCAAAGATCTAAATGCAAGACCTGAAACAATACCATAGAAAAAACATACATACTAAACTTATGAACCTTGGTCTTAAGGAAGATTTTGATGAATGACCCCAAAGGCAAGGGAATTAAGGGCAAAAATAAATGAATGGGACTACATCAAACTATATTATGTTAAGTGAAATAAACCAGTCAATGAAAGACGAATATCATATGATCTCACCTATAAGAGGAACCTAACAAACAAAATCTAACAAGCACAACAGAACCAGAGGCATGGAAACACAGAATGGCCTGAGAGTGACCAGATGGGGGCAAGGGGATAATGGAAAGAAAGGAAAGGGACCAGTCAAAGGACATATATGAATGACCCATGGACGTGGAAAACAGTGTGGATGTTGACTGTGGGATCAGGGGGGTGGACTGGGTGGAGCACGGCAAAGGGGGAAAAACTGGGGAAAATGTAATAGAACAATAATTATTTTAAATCCCCTGAACAGCAAAATAAAGTGCCAACAAAGCAAAAAAGCAAACAACAGAATGGGAGAAGATATTTGCAAGTAACAGCTCTCGCAGGGATTGATATCCAAAATATATAAAGAGTTCATACAACTTAACACCAAATAAACAAAGAATCCAATTGAAAAACAGGCAAAGGACCTGAACAGACATCTCTCCCAAGAAGACATACAAATGCCCAAAAATATATGAAAACATGCTCAAATTCACTAGCTATTAGGAAATAAAAATCAAAACTACCAAGAGATACCATCTCACACCTGTTAGAGTGGTTGTTATCAACAAGTCAAGTAACAGCAAGGTTGGAGAAGTTATTGTTGGAGAGGCTGTGGAGAAAAGGAATCTTTATACATACTTTTAAGTAATACTCTAGATACAATTCAAAGTGAATTTGAACACACAAGTTTCTTTACCCCTATTTCTCTTAATTCTCCAGGGTTGCCACTAGATTCTACCTTTAGGTAAAAATATATATTTTTTACTTTAAAGTTTCTTTCATTTGTATATACCCTCTGGATTTGTTACTATAACCTACTAATGCCAAGATGACTCCTCTTCATTTATTGAAGTGCTTTCTATAAGACATTCTCTTTCTTCTCCAAATTGTTATTGGACTCCTGTCATCTGCAGAATGCACAGGGCTTTACTCACTCTCAACCCTAGGTTCTTCTTTAAAATAGTGTGATAAAAGCCTAGCCCCAGCCCACCTCCGCAGCTCATTGTCAGTGGCTTACACTGCACTTCAGCAAAAATTAGATTGTTCCACGCTATAATGCTATTCCCTATTAGCCAATTTTCTTATCCAAGCTTTATCCTTCTCTTTAGCAGGTCTAACCATGTCTTAACCCCTTCCTTTTCCCCTGTCCATTATCCTCAATCACTCACTCCCTTATCTGCATGGGATAATGGCCTTGCTGTGTGACTCTAACCATTTTTTCTGGTAGCACACTCATGATACTCGTCCTTTTTTCATTTATTTTCTCTATATGTATCATCTTCACAACCATGAACCTTATTATATGAAAGCTTCTCCAGTTTAAAAAAAAATCTACTTGTTTGAATTTCATTAAACCAATGTTTCTTAAATGTTTCTCACGCATTTTAACAATTCTCACATATTTCTCAACTAGCTTGACAATGGATTTTTGACCTTGCTTGGATAGTTATTTGCTTTTAAATAACATTTTAATATTTTAGGTTTGAGTTTTGAACACAGCTGGAAAACATATCCCCAGCCAGCTTTCATTTTTTATTCATTACAGGAGTCAATTAAGCTTTGCACTACACTTCTCCCCCTGTTAAACATTCTTTGACTAGATAACTTTGCCTCCTACCATGGAGAAATAATTGAGGCTATCTGTCATGAATTCCCTTAACTACGTCCTTTCTCTACCAATAAATTTTCTCTTTCCACTTTCCTTTCAGTTTAAGAGGGACTGATGTATCTCTTGTAATCCACATTTAATTGTTTTACAACAATTTCCAATGATTTCTAAGTGGACCTAGTCTCATCAGCTCTCTTTCTTTAGTGGGATAAACACTTTGTCTCCTGAATCTTTGTTATAAATGTGTAATAATACTTAAGTCACTTCCATCTTAAAAACTAAACAAGCTAAGAACAGCATCAAACTCTCCATTGAGAGCTAATTTTAGACAATGATGTATCTCTCTTTGAACTTTACAAGTTTCTAGAAATAATGCTATATGCTTATTGACTTGACTTGCTCACTCTTCGTATATTCATCCATCTGGCTTCAACGTTTATTTCACTCTGAAACTGCTCTTACACAGGCCAACAGGCCAGATGGTCCCAAAAACATATACTGTGAGCTGGTAATGCTGAGAAAAATCTAACAGAGAATTTTATATTTTTGAGAGGTGTGAAGAGCATTAGAATCGGAAACGCTATATAAGAGCTCTATTTCACGGGCAGACTGCGGCAAATTCAGGTTCGTTGATGTGTGTTAACCTCACGTACTCGACAGCCGCTCCGTGAAGTTTGATCTCTTTGCTTGTTTGTTGTACACCTGGTTAAGTGGTTGAAAACTTACTTTATTTCAATGAAAAGAGGGTAGATATAGAACTAAAATATAATACCAGTTAAAATAATTATCATATTTTTAGAATGGCCATAATTCCCTGATCTAAAGTTTAAGAGAGTTATAATAAATGATCATGTCACACAAGGAGATATGGTTGTTGTAGGAAAGCTGTGTTGATATCACTAAAAAGAACACTTAACTGATGCAGATCTAATTTTGATGATAGGACATGATGTATGTTTGAATGTAACTCCTTTTACATGTAAAGTTGGAAAATGTTTTAAAGCTAATTTTTAATTTAATTATTTCATGATGGTGGAAGAAGAATACCCAAGATGCTCAGCCTCTAACTTTAGTTTAAACAAAAGCTCCAGCTTTACCCACTCATACTTTATTCAAGTTCAGAAGGAGTAATTAGCTATTTTGCAAATTCATATTTGGTAGTAGTGAAGTTTATAACCACAGTTTATGCCTGAGACTGCATTTACATAGTTAATAAATGTCTTACTATACTTGAATCATGATGAAGACCAACATTTCAGTTTTGAATAATTAAAGTAATAGAAGAATATTTTTATTAAAGAAATATTTGCTGAATTTTTATTCAATTTCCTTACTTTTAAACCTTAAATCATAATAAATGACATATAATTATTATACTCGCCCATTTAAAATAATTTGAACATTTGAACTATTTATTCTCACAATCTGGACATATTTTCTGTTCCTTATGGGAGGGTTTAATATATTTGTTATTGATGTTGACACAGTACACACATTCATAAGCTTTACCATCTAGACATAATTTAAGCAACATGTAATTGTCATATTAAAATAATATCTCTATTTGCAGGGTTCATTATCAAATTTCATTAAAGATAATAAAATTATATTTAACCAAATTAAACTCCTTGGAAAAAATGTTAGTTTTAGGAAAAATTAAAGGACATAATCAGGTACAGAATTTATGACTCAAACAACATATCCTATTCTTCAAAATATACATGACTTGTTTAGAAAAAATTGGTAAAGAAAAAAATGAGTGATGGGCACACAATGTAATGTATCATGAGTTATACAGAGATTCAGATCATGTATTATAGAAGCACACACTTGAAACCTATGTGATCTTATTAACCAATGTTATCCCAGTAAATTAAATTAAAAATGGCCCTGGCTAGTGTGGCTCAGTGGATTGAGTGCTGGCCTGAGAAATGATGGGTCACCGGTTCAATTTCCAGTGTAGGGAATATACCTGAGTTGTGGACGAGGTCCCTAGTACGGGGCATGAGAGGCAATCACACATTAATGTTTCTATCTTTCATTCTCCCTCTCTTCCACTGTCTCCAAAAATAAATAAGTAAAATCTTTAAAAAAGATATTGTAAGAATGTATTATATTTGGTTTACCTATAGACAGCTTGCACAATTTCCCATAAACTTCCCCATATTTCACGGCAGTGGAACAAGAATACCATTTTAAGCAGAACAAATGCAAAAGTACGTTTCTTTTAGTTATTCGACTGCAATTTATTTTTAGCTTTCTTTAGGAATTTCCATCTATTTTATCTTTATATTATGCCTACAAAGTTGTTACATAGTTGTTTCCTTTTGCATTTACATTCTGTAATATTTATTGCTTTAATTTTGTTGATGAAAACAAAGGAAAGAAATCCTGTATTTGAGTATGCAGTTCTCCTAAAATAACCAGAGTGTCCTAAGATTCATTAACACATTACCTGTATAAGCATAATTTCTTGCATATTTATCTACAATGCATTACATAAGTTAACATAGCAACTTCAGGTATCTATTTTTATAATGTAAAATTGGGAAGGTATACTTTAGAATAGGTTCAGAATAAGGAAAATTCCTTTAAAGTCATATCCTACTGTCTATAATATTTATGTGATAATTTGGCCAATTTCATCAATTTCATAAAAATAGACTTTTTAAAAAAAAATTGACACTAGATGAGTGAATTTAAAAAACCTGTGGTACACTTATACAATGGAATACTACACAGCAGTAAAAAACAAAAAAACGGAATTCTTACCTTTTGTAACAGCATGAATGGAACTGGAGAATATTATGCTAAATGAAATAAGCTAGTCAGAGAAAGATAAATATCATATGATCTCACTCTTATAAGTGAGTTTAATGAAAAAATAAACTAAAGAGCAAAATAAAATCCGAGGCATAGAAACATGGAACAGACTGACAACTGTCAGATGGGAGGTGAGAGGTGGGGTCGTGGAAAGCAGGGGAAGGGGTTAGTCAAAGAACGTGTATGCGTGACCCGTGGACATGGACAATGGGGTGGGGATGGCCTGTGAGAATGGGAGGTGCTGGGTAGACGCGGGTAAAGGTAGAAAATTTGGGACAACTGTAATAGCATAAGCAATGAAATATAAAAAAAGAAAATATGACACTATATTCAGTTGCTTTGTACTTAAACATTTTGCCTCATTTGCTGTGTTGGTACATCTTGAAGTAGCAATATTTAAGTGTAAATGCCGAGGACACCGGACAGACTCTCTCAGATTTGCACGTTTATAATCTCAGTAAAGTGTCAGAAATGTAATGAAAATATATAATTCTAATGTTTTCTAAAACTCTTTTTGTAACTATTGCTCTGATAGATACATTGGTATGATTTTTCTTTGGAAGAACAACCACCAAAATACCAAGTTATTAAAAATTTTAGCCAATCTAATTTTGTTCTAAGAAGTCAGGCTTGTAAATTAAAATGGAAAGAAAACAGAAGTGATTGAATGAAAGTCAGAGCAGGTTGGATAGTTTATTTGTTTTATGTCACTTTTTGTAAGGATGTGTATTTTAAAGGGGATTCATTTTCATAGATTTACACATTTTTTAATGTTAAAGAAACATGAATTTCTTCAAGTATTTTTCTAATATATAAGCTCTATAGAACTGAATGATACAATCAATATTATCACATTTATTTTGTCATTTTAATAAATTATTTTTGATACTATTAACAGCGACTCTATAATGCATATTGGCAGAAATTCAAATTCTGAATATGAAGAAATTTCCCATCTTTAGGCAGGAAGCGTTATTTAAGAGTTAAGAGAAACAAGTTTTTTAACTGAAATATTTAGCCTACTCAGGAATCCAATGAAAAACATTAAAGAAAGTGAGCAATGTAATGCTATCAAGTCTCTGAGACAAATCAAGGTCCTTGTCACATTCACATTTGACCCTTTAGTTTAAACTTCAGGATGACAACTTGGAAAGCTCAGATAACAGATAGATTCATGGAACAAAGTACACATTTAAATACTTTGCTCATTTAAAAGTGAAAGAAAATTAATTGAAATGATCCAACACTGTGTAGTTCAGTGTCTTCAATAGGAGGAATTGCAAACTGTTCTGTGTTAACAACTTGTCATGCTTCTAAAATTAATTGCCTTCAGCTGTATTAACAATAGAGCATGATCAAGTAACATAAAAGCTTTGGACAGATCAATAATAAAAGCATCCTAATTTATCCTTTGTTCACCACCATCACCACAAGATTAATAAGTTTCGAAAGGGTCTACTGAATGAAGTCTTTAGCCTAAAATCGTTACTAAAATATTGCCCAAATACAAAGCACAAAACAGCTTCTCAGTCAGGCAAAACTAACAAAGTAGGGTGAGGAGGCATTCGAAAATAATGACGTATTTCTTAAGCATCTGCTATAAAATACTATAACTAATAATGAGAAGAACTATCTTTTTATGTGAAAAACTCACACGAGGAAAAAAATAGAGAAATGAATGACTTGAAGACTAAAAGATTTAGTTACACAAAGAGCTATACTGGTTTTCCTCCCTTTTTGTCTTTTTGTTACGTAGACCAGAGGTGTGTAAAAAGTTGGATGATGAAAATGCTACCCTGGAAAAATGAGTCAATTAAATATATATTGCTCCAATTTTACCATGCTCTCGATACATATACAGACAAATGCATATAAATTCATGAAAAAACTGCGTAAAATACACTTCTGATAAATAATGGCTTAGTAATGTCTGCTTAAAAAATATCACTACACTAGAGGTCAGGAGAGCTTTATTCTACTTCTATCTCTTCCTAAAAAGAATTCTTTGATCTTGGGTAAACAATTTGTGCAATATATCTCTTACGGTTCCTTACAAGTCCTTAATTATATGATTATACCCATCATCTGGTTAGGGAACTGGATCAAAAGCAGGTCAGTCAGTGAAAAGTGGAACATTGTTCAGCATGTTCAAAAAGGGCCCCAAATTAGATTAACTCTATACACACATATATACACACATATGTATACACACATACATATATGTACATATATGTATACACACACAACACAGGGATGGGCAAATGTAGGTTTACCTAATACAAATAAATAATGCAATAATAAATAAATAATAATACAAGAATTAACTCTGTTCCTGTACTCACACAACTGTGAACCTAATTTTACCCACCATATATTTAAACACACATATACATACAGCAGGTCTTTGTATAACATAATGTTATTCAATGGTGATTCGTTGTAACGTTAATGAGAAAAAACTTCACTCCTCGCCAGCCCACTGCTGGGGTGTAGCTTGCATCTTCTCCCCATTGCCGCAGGGGTTTTTTCCAGGTGCTTTGGTTTCCTCTCACATCCCAAAGGTTGGTACGTTTGGCGAACTGGCGTTTCCGAATTGCCGAGGTCTGAGTGAGTGTGAGTGTGGGTGTCAGCCGTGTGCTCCAGGAGCTGCCAGCATGGGCTCCGCCCACCTACTACCCTAAACTGGAATAATCCGATTGGAAAATAATTCTTACTTGTTTTTAGTAATTTTTCTGAAATGTATGTATATCTTACATTTATTTTAGTGTTTAATGTTAGAAGTGTTTTGGTCTTTTATTTAAAAGTTCAGTGATATTTTTAACCACAAATGTGCCAAAGGAACTTAACTCTTGTTTATATCAATTAGGCTATGGTAAAATTGGTTTCCATATACTATATTTGACTTAAAGTTGTAGTTTCCAAGGGCTTATTGTCAACATTAGGTGAAGGCTTGCTCTGTGTGTGTGTGTGTATACATATATATGTATATATCATATATGTAATATATACATATATGATATTTAATTTCTTATTTTAATATGAGTATTATTTCATTTTGTAAAATATAAATCTCTTGGATTAGTCTATTTTACCAGACTAAAGGAATCACATATATAATTAGAAAGGACATTGTTTCTAAAAATTTTAGAATATATTATAAACAGCCTTGCTTTGTTAAAAGATTATTTTCAACGATGATTCGCATTTTCAATTATTGTAAAAATTAAATTCCCTTATGTATAAAATGATCCTTGATTTAATTTAGTATTCAAAATTTTGAC
>PVJD01002643.1:0-194098 GCA_004026545.1 Mormoops blainvillei | reverse complement strand
TCCAATTTTCCTGCAGTAACCTCGTTCCCTGATACAGGGCCAAGGACCACCACAGCCATGTCCATGGCACAGGACACGGGGACCTTCCCGATAGCCTACAAAACCTCTTTACCATCCGTTTTCTATCATCGTCTGCAATCTTTGGCTTCCAAACTTCAAGCAAGCTGGAATTTTATTGGCTGATCGCTCAGTTCTTCAGAAGATTGACTAGGCGAGGACCAATTGGGTGCAAGAGCAAGAGGATTTAGCTTCCCACCTACTTCGCTGCCACCTTCTGACCTCCATTCCAGGTTTTTATAAGGAAAATTTACAACCAGGTCAACATAATACTTTATACAAGACATTTCGGTTGGAGGAAACATTGCAATAAGTGAGAGTATATTAGCTCAGATTTGACTCAGTGTCTTGAATTCATGGCATTGGCTGATAAAAGACCAGGGCAAACACACAAAAAAGTCATGTCCCACGAGACTGTAGAATCAATGTACAGTGCTTTACACAAAGTTTTTAAGACATTTTAAAATATAAGATGCGGAAAAGCCATCAAAACGACCTGATATGGAGGCAGGGTGTGATAGTAGTTAAGCACGTGGACCTTGCAATCCAACTGCCTGTGTTCAAATATTTGCTCTACTACCACCAGTTATGTTAAATATGGATGACTTAGTGCCTCTGAGCTTGAGTTTTCTCATCTGTAAACAGTAGATCACTATCAAGCCTAGTTTATGGGGTTGATGTAAAGATAAAACAAGATTACACATATAGAACACTTATGAGAGTGACACATAGTAAACACTAAGTTAATGTTACCTCTTGATTTTTGTTGATGGGAAGAGGAAGTATTCTGGACCACTGCTATTAGAAGATTTTACATTGACTGTTTCTGAGACTATATTCACAGGGTGCCACTGCTCAAAATCTCATTCTGGCATTATATAAGATCAGGAAAGAAGAATGAAAGGGCATAATTGATACCTTCTCGATAGATAGCAATTTTTTTCTATTCATTTATTGAGTATCATTGCTTTATTACTTCTTCAATACCAAGTAAAGTAAAAGAGCAATTAAACGAATAGATGTAGTCTGTTATTAGCTTAGTCTTACACTCTACCTGTTCTTCCCACTTGTGTGTCTGAGGGAGATGAAATAATCTTCCATCCTGCAGAGACCAGCATATTTCTGCCTTTGGTACCCCTTTGGTTTCAGAAAAAAAGTACCCCATACAAATTTTTGAAAGATTTTATCTATATCTGTGAAATGTCATCGGTATTTTATTTTATTTTTCCCATTTTTCCTCCCCTTTATGCCCCTCTGCCAGTATTCCCCCCACTCTTAGTTCATGTCCATGGGTCATAAATATAAGTTCCTTGGTTTCTACATTTTCTATACCATTCTTAACCTCCCCCGTCCCTTTTGTATCTACCATTTCTGCTTCTTATACCCTGTATCTTGTTCCTCATTCTCCCCCTTTCCCCTCCCCACTGATAATCCTCCATGTGATCTCCATTTCTGTGATTCTGTTCCAGTTCTAGTTATTTGCTTAGTTTGTTTGTTTGTTTTTTTTAGGTTCAGTTGTTAATAGTTGTGAGTTTGTTGTTGTTTTACTGTTCATAAGTTTGATCTTCTTCTTTTTCTTAGACAATCCTCTTTAACATTTCATATAATAAGGACTTCGTGATGATGAACTCCTTGAACTTAGCCTTATCTGGGAAGCACTTTACCTACCCTTCCATTCTAAATGATAGGTTTGCTGGATAGAGTAACCTTGGATGTAGGTCCTTGCCTTTCATGACTTTCAATACATCTTTCCTTCCCCTTCTTGCCTGTAAGGTTTCTTTTGAGAAATCAGCTGATAGCCTTATGGGAATTCCTCTGTAGGTAACTCTCTTCTTTTTTCTTGCTGCTTTCAACATTCTCTCCTTATCTTTAATCTTGGATAATGCAATTATGATGTGCCTTGGTGTGTGCTTCCTTCAGGCCATATTCTTTGGGACTCTCTGAGCTTCCTGGACTTCCTGGAAGTCTATTTCCTTTGTCAAATTGAGGAAGTTCTCCTTCATTATTTGTTCAAATAAGTTTCCAATTTCTTGCTCTTCCTTTTCTCCTTCTGGCACCCCTATGATTTGGATGTTGGAAACTAAAAAGTTGTCCTGGAGTTTTCTAAGCTTCCCTCATTTTTTTGAATTCTTGTTTATTCATTCTGTTCTGGTTCAATGTTTATTCCGTCCTTGTCCAAATCATTGATTTGAGTCCCAGTTTCCTTCCCTTCACCGTTGGTTCCCTTTATATTTTTATTTATTTCACTTTGCATGGCCTTCACCTTTTCCTCCATTTTGTGACCATACTCAACCATTTCTGTGAGCATCCTGATTACCAGTGTTTTGAACTATGCATCTGATAGGTTGGCCATCTCTTCATTGCATTTATCTATTTTTGGAGGTTTAATCTGTTCTTTCATTTGGGCCATATCTCTTTGTTGCTGCACCCCTATTAAACATTGCAAGGGGTGGAGCCTTAAGTATTCACCAGAGTAGGGCAGCCCACTTCACTGCTGTGATACTGTATGCAGGGGAGGGGTCAGAGAGGGAACAATGCCACTTGCTCAGCTCTTGCCCACTTTCAGTCACTTCTCCTGCTACCCATATGCAAATTGGGCCCTTCTGGTGCTGATTACCAGGTGGGTGGGTTTGTGTACATTCTAGGACCCTCTGTGTCTCTCCAAAGAACTCTCCCATGAGGTTGGGAGTTTCTCCAATGGCCACAACCTCCACAGGTTTAAACAGCCAGAGGTTTTGACCCTTTCTTTTCCTTGCACTGAAACTCTGGTTTGTGTGGTATGACTCACTCCCTAGTTGCTCCTCCCAGTTTATCTGCACTCAAATGTGGGACCACCCAGTCATCCAGCCACCACCTTGCCACTTGTCCTCTCTGCTCCTCCTACCACTCTGGATGAATGTTTCTTCTTGAACTGCTTGGTTGTCATACTTCTATGCAGTGTAATTTTCTGGGAGTTATGGTTGTTATTCATTTTTATATTTGTTGTTTTCCTTCTTTTGATTGTGGGAGGAACCAAAGTATATCGATCGAGGCTGCCATTTTGGCCAGAAGATGTCATTGGCATTTTAATAAGTATTGCATTGAATCTATAAATTGACCATAAACAACCCCAGATAGCCACAGTAATTTTGAGAAAGAACAAAGTCACAGGGATCACAATACAGGATATCATACAGTACTACAAGGCTACTGTAATCAAAACAGTCTGGTACTGGTATAAAAACAGACTTATAGACCCATGGAACAGAATAGAGAGCCCAGAAATAAACCCACGTCTCTACGGTTAATTAATATTTGACAAAGGGGGAAGGAACAGAAAATGGAGTAAAAATAACCTTTTCAACAAATGGTGTTGGGAGATCTGGACAGCTACATGCAAAAAAAAAAATGAAACTTGAGCACTAACTTACACCATACACAAAAATAAACTCAAGGTGGATAAAAAACTTAAATATGTCACATCATAAAACACCCAGATGACAAAATACACATGAAAATCTCATATATTCCATACAGCAATATTTTCACTGATATGTCCCCTGGAGCAGCAGACATAAAGGAGAGAAACAAATGGGACTTCATCAAAACAAAAATCTTCATGGCTAAAGAAAACATCAAAATGAAAAGGGAACCAACCATATGGAAAAATATATTTACCAATGCTACCTTGAACAAGGGTTTGATCTCCAAAATATATAAATAACTCACATGACTCCACTCCAGAAAGACAAATTACCGAATTATAAAATTGCAAAGGACCTGAATAGGCACTTCTCCAAGAAAGACATACAGAGAGCCCAGAGACATATGAAAGTGTGCTCAGCATCACTAGCCATCAGACAGACGCAAATTAAAGCCACAATGAGGTACCACTTCACACCACTCAGAATGGCCATCATAACCAAATCAACAAACAACAAGTGCCAGAGAGGTTGTGGAGAAAAGGGAACTCTAGTACACTGTTGGTGGGAATGCAGACTGGTGCAGCTAATGTGGAAAACAGTATGGGATTTCCTCAGAAAACTAAAACTGGAACTTGCTTTTGACCCAATAATTCCATTGCTGGAATTATGCTCTGAAAATGATGAAACACCAATTCAAGAGAACCTATGCACCCTAATGTTCATAGCAGCACAATTTGCAATAGCCAAGTATTTGATACAACTTAATTGCCCAACAGTAAATGAGTGGATAAAAAAAAAACAACTGTGGTATATTTACACAATTGAATATTACTCAGCAGAAAGAAAGAAGGAGCTCCTACCCTTCATGGAAGCATGGATGGATCTGGAGAGCATTATGCTACATGAAATAATACAGGTGGTGAAAGACAAATACTGTATGATCTCACGTATAAGTAGAACCTAATCAATAGAGCAAACAAGCAAGCAAAATAAAACCAGAAACATTGAAATAAAGAACAAACTGACAGTAACCAGAGAAGTGGGGGGAGGGGATAACAGGGGGAACAGGGGAAGGGTAATCAAGAAGCATGTATAAAGGACACACAGACAAAGCCAAAAGGAGATAGGATCAAGGGTGGAAGGTGGGGATGGGAGGAGTGGGGGGAGTAATGAGGGGAAAAATGGACAAAACTGTACATGAACAATAAAATTTTTTAAATGTCCCCAAAAAGGTCTGCAAAATTACACGAGTAGCTGCTTTCAGAGTTTCAGACAATATCTTAATAACTTATACAATGTTTATTTATTTTTATGTATTTTTCTTGTGCTTAGTTCTCCAAAGGTCATGAGAGAACATAAATCATGTACTCTACAATAAGACAAAAATAAATGTGGAGGTTTGGCCGAAGAAAGTAGATTAAGAATGAGCATCTTCAACAACTTCTCCCCCACATTATTACGAAATGCATAAAAATGTTTTATAAGAAAGTAATAAATTAAAGCAATGTTCATAAAGAAGAAAAATTGCCATCAGGAGACCACAAATGTTGGGGAATCCTTGGGATACACGAAACAGATTTTACTGAAACTAAGGGCAATATATATACAGGAGATCACTTCAGGCTCACAAACAATAGATGTGAGTAGCTTGAGTGGCTCCAGGATAACAGTCAGTGCACTTAACTAAGCTATTTTTTCCCATAAGTGTTCTAGCAAAAGAGATGAAAGAGATGAGAAGAAAAAATTAGAGAAATAATAGAACAAAATTTCCCAGAGCTAAAAAAGACATAGAACTTTAGCGATGCAAGTGACTAACATGTGCTAAAGGGAATGAACAGAAAAGACTCACCTACATATACCCTGGGGAAATTTTAGAACCCCAAAGATAAAGAAAAAAATCCCCAAACCTGTCAGAGATTATATAAAAAAAAGAACAAGAATCAGATTCACATCAGACTTCTAATAAAAAAAAAAAAGGATGTTATAAGATAATGAGTTAGTAAAATTTAAAATTATTTTGAACCTTTAGTCCTATGCCTAGCTAAACAAGCTTTGGTGCAAGAAAAGTAAAACAAAGTAAGTTTCAGCTACATTTGGAGTCAAAAAGCTTATAAATCACTGCCACTTTTTATTTTTTGATGTAGTTCAGCAAAATGAATAATAAATAGAAGAACAAAAGATGATATGGCATATAATAAAGAGAAATGAACAAAGAAACCTGTGAAAGTTATGGTTGAGTTGAAGGAATAATTAATGAATAATATATTTAGAAATAAAAAGATGAATAACAAATCTCAAAATCTCTGAAAATGAAAAAAAGGGGATGGGCAATCAGTAAACACATGCTAAAATTCTTATTATGGTCAAAAGGCCATGGACACTGATTCTATCACTAAAGAAAGACAGAATAGTAGTGTTGATCTAGATTAGTGGAGCGTAGAATTAGATTGACAGAGCCAAATCCTAACCTCTGCTATTTTGCCACTGTATGGTTTTGTGAAATTTACTTATCTCTTTTTACCTCAGACTTTTTCAGTTGTAAAATGGAGATAATAATTATAACTAATTCATGGAAGTGCTGTGAAGCTTACATTAATTAATATATGTACAACACTTGGAAAAATGTCTGGCACTGAAAAAATGTTAGCTATTATTATTATAATTTTTAGTATTAACTCCAGATGACTTAAATATAAGATTAGCCCTGGCTGGTGTGGCTCAGTGGATTGAGCACTGCCCTGTGAGCCGAAAGGTCACAGGTTCAATTCCCAGTCGGAACACATGCTTGGGTTGCTGGCCATGTCCCCAGTAGGGGGAATATAAGAGGCAACCACACATTGATGTTTCCCTCCCTACCCCTCTCTAAAATTAAATAAATAAAATATTTAAAAATAATCATACTTTAAAAAATATAAGATTAAATATGTGGGAAGAATTTAAGGGTAAGCACTATAGGACAGAAGTAGGGATGTATAACTTCCAAACCACTAGAGGGAAAAAAAATACATAGAATAAGGAAAACATGACAGAAGCAACAAAAGGCTGGAGAGAAAAATAATAACAACAACAACCAACACTTTTTTATATAGAAAGCCAAATTAAGATAGTATGAATCAGTAAACATAATGCAAATAAATCAGTAAATTAAAGAAAGAAATGCTGAGGTTGGGATAAAAAAATTAAACTGCATACTGTTTCTAAGAGATAACCTAAGACAAAATGACACATGAAGGTGGAAAATGAATGGATGGAAAAGGTATTCCATACAAATATTCAAAAATAGAATATGCAGCTCTATTAATAAGATAAAATTCAAGATGAAAAACATTAAAAATGACAAAATGGATATTTCATATTTATAAAAGGAATAATACTCAATAAAGACACAAAGATGAATCTCCTACACATTTACCATATAGCTTGGAAATATATAATATAAAAATTATTATAAATGGAAAGATAAACTGAAAATTCATAGTCTATTACCATAGTGGGAAGCTGTAACGTAGCCATCTAAGCAATCTACAGATTGAGTGAACAAAAATACAATTAATCATCGATTAAACCACAAAGAAAATCTTAACAAATCATCAAAATAAAGATCACACAAAGCATATTTTTAACCCAATTCAAAAAAAATTAGAAAATTACCACAAAAGGGTAAACAAAATATTTAATGTTTTTCCAAACAATTGTTGGATTAAAGTAAAAATAAATAACTAAAATTTATAAATTTAGAAGTAAACAAAAATAAGAATATTATATAGTAAAACCTGTGGGATACATATAATGTAGAATTCAAAAGGGAATATCTTATATAATTTATTAGAAAACATGAAATATTCTAAACAAATGGCTTATGTTTTCACACAAGATTGTAGAAAAAAGAACAGCAAAATAATTTCAAAGTGTGTGATAAGTTAAGACAAAGCACACATTAATAAAATAATATATTTTTAAAATACAAAATATAAAACTAACAACTGGTTCTTTGAAAACATAAATAAAAGAGACAAATCCATACCATAATTGCAAACAATTATGTCAAGAAAAGACAAAAAATTAGGAATACAGAAACATATACAATTGCAGTTATTGAGGAGAGTTTTTGTACATTACAAAAGAGTATACAAACATTCCTATAATTTTAAAAATCAGGAAATTTCACACATGTAAATTTTTTCAGAGCATATGAGATTAATAGTTTACTTTCATGTTCTATAAGGCTACACTACATTAATATCCACAAAAGACAAGTTTAGCACCCAATGAAAAACTATAGCCAATCTCTTCTCTGAAAACAGATCTGGGTTGCAGACTGCCAACCTTTCCCTGTGTCCTTACATGGTGGAAGGGGTTAGAGAGTGTCATGAGATTTCTTTTACAAGGACTCCCATTTATAAGGGCTCTACCCTCATGACCTAATTAATTCCCAAATACCCACCTTCTAATACCATCACCTTTGGGAGTTAGGAGTTATTTGGGAGTTTGAATAACTCCTTTGGGAGTGGGAGTTATTCAACATGCAAATTCTAGTATGGCATAAACATTTAGACCACAACAGAGACATTACTTTAAGATGGGATGCGTTCACACACTGAACATAGCATGTATACCTGTTGATGCGAATGATCTTATTGATAGCAGAAAACCTGTAATGCTTCTCTCTAATCTATGTTTTGGATCTTCTCTGGAGGGTGTGAGTATGGATATAAGGACCATGGATTACCTTCCCTGCTATTCTGAGCTATAGAAATTTAAGCCTCATCCTCTCATTTCTTAGACACAGTTCTCTTCCATTTGCACTCAAATGTCTGATCTCTAAACTTGAAGAGGATTGTGTCATGCATTTCCTAGTACTCTGCTTGATGAAGGAGTTAATGGGGTACACAGGAGGCTCCTGTACAAATCAACTCTAATGCATCCTCTTCGAACTCTCACTGGGCTCATCCTGCCCAGAAACGTTTTGCCTCCTCTCCTTCCATATAAGTGTAAAACCAGCTAGAAGCTAAGAAATGAAGATTTATGGCATAGATTTTAGTAATGGTTTCACAGATATACACTTATCTACAAGCTCATCAAGTGTTGTACATTAAATATGTACACCTTTTTGTATGTTAACCATACCTCAATAAAGTAGTTTTTACAAAAGAAAAAAAAAGTTAACTTCTTTTGTTAGTCTAATTAAACTGTGACATCCCTTTCCCTGAGGCTGTGGAGATCACAGTCTAGTTTGAGTTGGGAAGGGTGATGTGGCAAAAAAAAGATTGTAGGAATAAAAAATATGTGAGATGCCATTATTTCACATATAATCCCACACATCCAATAATAAGTTTTCAGTTGCCTTCTTCCACAACAGATTACCAACAATGAGAAAGAGTTCAACTCTTGGAGATCAAGTAACTTGAACAAGTTTGTTTTTAAGAAATCCCTATAGCTTAGCTTTCACATAAAACATTAACCCTGAAAGGGTTAAGTCAGACTGTTCTAGTTAAAGAGGCTATCACTGAAATACTCTACTTGAGCAAGTCTCTCAAAGTAAGAAGAATCTTTACTGATACTGTTTCAGTGTCAAACAAATCTCATTCTTTGTTGCAAAACCTCAGGTAGCAGCTTGTCCTGTGACAGGCAGCATACTTCGCAGAAAAGTAGAGCCCTAGATTCACTGTTTGATTCTTCTCATAGCAGTCAGAAAATAATTGAAATCAAGATCATATTTTGATCATATTCGTGATTGTTGCCATTGCTTTCAAAACTGAGATATGATCAGGAGGTAGTTGTTTTCTATGAAAAAATCTGTTTGGACATTCAGGCACACCTCAATTTTTTGTTTTATGACACTGTGCACATTGAAGATTCTCTATCAGTACTAATTCATATGCACTGTTTTCCTCATTTAAAATCATCATTCACAAAATAATCATTAAATAAATGAGGAAAATCCCCTCTATTTCTGCATTCTGGGCTGTCAGAGTTAAAGAGAACAATAATAAATGTAATTCAATGAAACAGTAGTGTATGCCCCACACATATGCTGAGAACTGATTTATACTGTGTACATCAGTGGTTTCATTTAACTATAGTGTGAAATATCTGCCTTCATGCACCCATGCTAGATAGTAATTGCTGTTCCTTTTGTTTGTGACTGATGTTTTGTAATATCTAGCAGAGTCATTTAAACATGTTTTTATTTTCTCTCTAAGAGGAATATTTGTCATTAAATTTGCAGCTGTTATCACAATCTTCTTGGAGTCAAGTAGCTTTTACCTGGGCATTAATTCTGAGTATGTATGTAGCTGCACGAAATAAAGAACAAAATTATCAGAGGCTTCAACATGCTAGGTGTTGATTTTAATCCCACATGACATTCCGGAGTTAGAAGGTTCAGGATTGGCATGGTACCTCTACTCCAGAAGTCATCCAGAGATCTAGGCTCCTTCTAGCTTATTACTCTACCATCTCTCAAGTATTGCCCTCACCTGTATGGTCCAAGATGGCTCACCACCACATCCATATCCCAGGCAGCAGATAGAGGGAGAATGGTAGAAGACACATGACCCTTCCCTTTAGCAACACATGACAAAAGTTGAACATATCACTTTCCCTCATATCCAGTTGGCTAAAATTCAGTCACATGATCACACATAGCTACAAAGAAGCTGTGTGATTGAATAATCTGTGCCCATCGGTTTCTGTTTTTGAATAGAGGGTAATATGGAACTGTATGACATCTAGCAGACTCTGTAACATCTTGATTTTGCTATGAAAAGAAAATGCTTGAATAATGCACCTGTAGTTTGACCCATTCTTTACTTTTAGTGAGAAAAAAGCACTTATTACTGGAAGGCAATATTGTGCACTTGCATTGGAAATATTCAATGACATGTGCTTTGCTAGAAAAGGACATGAAAGTTGTGATGCTTTTATGAAAATTTTAACTAAAGTTTTATTTTTAATAAAGATATCACCATATTCCTTAGTCAAAACTTTCCTTGTTTGACTGCTTAAATGAAATCATCACAACCACATATTCACTTGTCCTAGAAATACAGATACTACTGGGGACCTGGCTTGCAGCCCAGGCATGTGCCCTGACTGGGAATGGAGCCAGTTACCCTTTGGTTCACAAACCGGCACTCAATCCACTGAGCCACACCAGCCAGGGCAAATTTTTGAAATATTTGTTCCATATCTTAGAAATATGTTATTGGTATTTTTTTTCCCTAAAGTATTCTTTTCTTTATTGTTGTTCAAGCCAGTTGTATCCGTTTTCCACCCACCACATCCCTCGCCCCTCCCATCTCTACCTCCCACCCTCGATCCTACCTACTTTTGGCTCTGTCTATGAGTTCTTTATACATCTTTCTTGATTACCCTTCCCCTGATTTCCCCTGTTATCCCCTCCCCCCTCTCCTCTGGTTACTGTCAGTTTGTTCTTTATTTCAATGTCTCTGGTTATATTTTGCTTGCTTGTTTGTTCTGTTGATTAGGTTCCACTTATAGGTGTGATCATATGGTATCTGTCTTTCACTGCCAGGCTTATTTCACTTAGCATAATGCTCTCCAGTTCCATCCATACTGTTGTGAAGGGTAGGAGTTCCTTCTTTCTTTCTGCTACTCAGTATTTCATTGTGTAAATTCACCACAGCTTTTTGATCCACTCATTTACTGATGGGCACTTAGTTTGTTTCCAGCACTTGCCTATTGTAAATAGCACTGTTAAGAATATAGTGGTGCATAAATTCTTTTCAGTTAGTGTTTCAGGTTCTTAGAGTATATTCCCAGCAATGGAATTGTTGGGTCAAGAGTCAGTTACATTTTTAGTTTTTTGAGGAAATTCCATACTGTTTTCCTCAGTGGCTGCACCAGTCTGCATTTCCACCAACAGTGCAACATGGTTCCCTTTTCTCCACATTCTCACTAGCACTTGTTTGTTGAGTTATTAATGATAGCCATTTCGACAGGTATGAGGCGATATAACATTGTGGTTTTAATTTGTAACTCTCTGATGGTTAAGGATGTTGAGTTGTTTTTTTTTTTTTCATATGTTTTTGGGATATCTGTAATTCGTCTTTGGAGAAGTGTCTTTTCACATCCTTTGCCCACTTTTTTAATTGAATTGTTTGTTTTCCTGGTGTTGAGTCATATAAGCTCTTTAAGCATTTTGGAGATTAAACCTTTGTCTGATGTATTGTTTTGCAAATATGTTCTCCCATGCAGTTGGTTCCATCTCATTTTTGTGATGGTTTCTTTAGCTCTGCAAAAGCTATTTAATTTGGTGTAGTCTCATTTGTTTATCTTTTATTTCTCTTGTCCTAGAATATATATTGGCAAAAATATTGGTATGTCAGATATATGAATTTTACTTTTATCCTTTCCTCTAGGATTTTTATAGTATCTTGGTACCTTAAAGTCTTTTATTGATTTTCATTTATTCTGGTATATTGTGAAGATGGTAGTCTAGTTTCATTATTTGCATATGCCTGTACAGTACTCCCAACACCATTTACTGAAGAGACTGTCTTTATACCTTTCTAGGCTCTTGCCTACTTTGTCAACTATTAATTGATCATAGAGACATGGGTTTATTTCTGGACTCTCTATTCTGTAACATTGATCTATGTGCCTGTTCTTATGCCAGTACCAGACTGTATTGATTACAATGGCCTTGTAATATAGATTGATATCAGGTATTGTGATCTCTTAAGTTTCGTTCATTTTTCTCAAGATTTTTGAGGCTGTTTTGGACCTTTTTAGTTCCATATAAACTTTTGGAATACTTTTTCTCTAGATCTGTGGAGTATGCCATTGGTGTCTTAATTGGAATTGCATTGAATCTAACAATTCCTTTTTGTAGTTTGGACATTTGATGATGTTAATACTTCCAGTCCATGAACGCAGTATATGCTTCCATTTATTTGTATCTTCCTTAATTTCATTCTCAATGTCCTACAGTTTTCAGACTACAAGTTTTTACCTCCTTGGCTAAATTTATTCCTATATACTATTTTTCTTGTAATAGTAAATGGGATTATTTTCTTAGTTTCTCTTTCTGATAGTTCATAATTTGCATATAAAAATGCCATCCATTACTGAATGCTGCCTTTTCATCCTTCTACTTTGCCAAATTCATTTATTAGATTGAGTAACTTTTTGGTGGAGTCTCTAGGTTTTTCTACATACAATATCATGTCATCTGCAATTAATGACAGTTTCACTTCCTCCTTTACAATTTGGAAGTCTTTTATTTCTTTTTCTTTTCTCAGTACTGTGACTAGGACATCCAGTACTATGTTGAATAAGAGTGGTGAAAGCAGACACCCTTCTCTTGGTCCTGAACTTAAGGGAAACATTTTTAGCATTTGCCCACTGAGTATGATATTGTCAGTATGTTTTCCATATGTGGCCTTTATTATGATGAGGTATGCTCCCTCTATTTTCACTTTGCTGAGTGTTTTTTAATCATAATTAGGTGCTGGGTTTTATCAAATTCTTTTTCTGCATCTATTGATATAATAATGTGAGTTTTGTCTTTCATTTTGTTTATGTGATTTGCAAATATTTTATCTTCCTTGCATTCCTGGAATAAATCCCACTTGATCATGGTGAATGCTCTTTATAATTTATTGCTGGATCCAGTTTGCTGGTATTTTGTTGAGGAGTTTAGCATCATATTCATCAGAGTTATTGGCCTGGACTTTTCTTTTTTGTTGTGTCTTTACTTGGTTGTCAGAATAGGATAATGCTCATCTCATAAAAAAGAATTTAGGAGTCATTCATTGCTCTTCTTGAATTTTTTGGAAGAATTTGAGGAAAATAGGTGTTAGTTCTTCTTTCAATGTTTGGTAAAATTTGCTTGTGAAGCCATCTGGTCCTGGAGTTTTGTGTGCTGGTAGTTTTTTGATTACTGTTTCAATTTCTATAGTTGTTATTGCTCGATTCTATTCAGACTTTCTACTTCTTCCTGATTCAGCTTTGGAAGATTATATTTTTCTAGAAATTTATCCATTTCACCCAGGTTTCCAATTCCTTGGCATATAATTGTTCATAGTAATTTCTTACAATCCTTTGTATTTCTGCGGCACTGGTAGTTCCTTTGCCTCTTTCATTTCTGATTTTATTTTGGGGGGGTCCTCTATTTTCTTTTCATGATGAGTCTGGTTAATGGTTTGTAAATTTTGTTTATCCTTTCAAAGAATCAGCTCCTGGATTCATTGACCCTTTGGAATGATGCTTTAGTCTCTATGTCATTTAATTCTGCTCTGATCTTGATTATTTCCTTTCACTTTCTTTGGACTTTGCTTGTTGTTGTTCCTCCAGATCTTGTACACATGGGGCTAGGTTGCTTATTTGAGATTTTTCTATCTTCTTTAGTTAGGTCTGTGTTGCTATGAACTTCCCTCTGAGGTCTACATTTACTGTGTCACATTGGTTTTGGGTTGTTGTGTGCTCATTTTCATTTGTTTCCAGATATTTTTTTTCTTCCCTGATCTCATTGTAAACTCATTCATTGTTTAATCACATGTTATTCTGTCTCCGTGTATTTGAATGTTTTGAGCTTTTTTTTTCTTTGAGATTGGTTTTTAGTCTCAAGCCTTTGTGATCTGAGAAGATGTTTGATATGATTTCAACTTTCCTGAATTTTCTAAGGCTTGCTTTGTGTCCTTCCATGTGGTGTATCTTTGAGAATGATCCGTATTTTTCCATTGTGTTTGAGAAGAATGTATATTTTTCTTCTTTGGCATGAAAAGTTCTATAAATATCAATTAAGTCCATTTGATCTAGAGTGGTGGTCAATGTTGCAATATTTTGAATTTTTATGTGGAAGATCTGTCCACTGTTCTCAGTGGGGTGTTAAAATCCCCTACAATGGCTGTAGTTCTGTATCTGTTTTTCTTAAAGTCCTCCAAAATTTCCTTTACATATTTAGGTACACCTCTATTGGTTATATCCTCTTGTTGTACTACTATTTTAAGTATGATGTAGTGAACTGTTTTTGTTTTGTGACATAGTCTTTATTTTGAAGCCTATTTTGTCTGATATAAGTATTGCTACCCCAGCTTTTTTTCCCATGTCCATTTGCATGGAATATTTTTTCCATCCATTCACTTTCAGCCTTTATATATCTTTTGTTTTGAGGTAGGTCTCTTTAGACAGCATATATGTGAGTCATGTTTTCTTATCGATTCAGGTACCCCATGTTTTTTTATTTGAACATTTAATCAATTTATATTTAAGGTTATTCATGCCATTTTTCCCTTTGTACCTGTGCGTCCCCCCTCCATTTTGTTCTTCTTCTTAAAGTGGTCCCTTTAGCATCTCTTGCAATGCTTGCTTGATGGGGATGTACTATTTTAGCTTTCTTTTATTTAGGAAGTTATTTATTTCACCTACTATTTTAAATGAGAGCCTTGCTGGATAGAGTAGGCTTGGTTGCTGGTCGTTGTTTTTCATTACTTGGGATATTTCATACCAACCTCTTTTGGCTTCTGGTGTGTCTCAGCTGATAGAGTCATTGGAACTCCTGTCTAAGTAACTAATTTTCTCTCTTGCTGCCATTTAGATTCTCTCTTTGTTCTTAAACACTTGCATTTTGATCGTGATGTGTCTGGTGTGGGGCTCTTTGGGTTCATCTTGTTTGGGACTCTCTGTGCTTCTTGAACTTTTGTGTGAATTTTTTATTCACCAATTTCAGGAATTTTTTTGTCATTCTTTCTTCAATTAGGTTTTCTATACCTTGCTACTTTTCTTCTTTTTCTGGTATTTCTGTGAAGAAGTAATGTTATGTTTCATATTGTCACAAGGCTCTCTTAACCTACATTAATTCTTTTAAGTCCTTTTTCATTTTGTTACTCAGACTGGGCATTGTTTTCTATCTTGTCTTCCCAACTGCTGTTTCAATCTTCTGCCTTATCTTGCCTACTTATAATTTCTTCTTGTGTATTCATTTCAGATATTGTAATCTTCATTCCCAATTGCTTCTTATTCATAGTTGTTATGTCCTTGTTCATATTGATATAGTTCTCCCTAATTCCTTGAGCATCCTTGTAACCATTACTTTAAATTCGATGTCAGATAATTTTCTTCCCTCGATTTCTTTTAGCTCTTTTTATTCTGGGGATTCCTCCTTTTCTTTTTTAATGTTTTTTCTTTGTCTCCCCATTTCAATGGTCTCTTTTTGTTTTTTTTGATTTATTAGATAGATCTGCTTTGGTTTCTTGTCTTGGGGGGGTGACCTTATGTGGTAGGAGTCTTGGGGACCCCAGCAGTGCAGTCTCCTAGATGTCCTGATTTGGATGCTCTCAGAATGTCCCTTGTGTGGGTTATGTGGATTCCCCTGTTGTATTTTGGTCCTGATTATTGTTGGTCCATTAGTTTGAGGAACCTTCCCTCTAGCTGGTTGACAGAGGCTCAGTGTCACCACATCTTGTGTACTATTATACAGGTGATGAGAAAACTAAGAAAACTAATGCACAGGAAAAAATTAAAACAAGCAACTGTCCTAACAAGAACAATAGCATATCAACCTCAAAAGAGCAAAGAATTAGAAAAGTGGAAAGGGAATCAGAAGAGTAAAGAAAGGAAAAAAAGAAGACAAAAGACAGTGATTTGGGGAGGAAAAAAGGGAATAGAACTGCTATGAATAATGAATTGAAAGAGGGAAATGGGAAAAAGGGATGAAGAAAGAGAGAGAATAACAAAAATAAGAAGAAGAAAGATGGAGAAGACAATGGGGTAATCAAAGGTGAGATTAAATTAAGAGATATGAAAGTAAAAATACAGCAAAAAATAGAAAAATAGAAAAAATAATAAAAAGGCTATGAAAAAGAAAAAAATACTGAAAATGAAAAATAACAAAGTGAAATTCATCTCAGCATAATTTACTGCTTGCTTACTGGGTTTTCCCTTAAGTTAGGGCTGTGAAGTTGTGTGAGGCTGGTGTAAGCCAATGTCAAGAGCTGTCAACATCTAGCCCTTGGTATCCTGTTCAAAGCTACAAGTGACCCACTATTTGTGGCTGATTCCTCTGGGTATGGCTGTGTCCAGGATGGCCAAGCTACTCTGCAAAGCTGTTTCTTTTATCAGTGCTGGTTCCAGGAGTGTTTTAGCAAATGTCCCAAGTCACCACAGAATCCATCTCTGCCAGTCTCTGCCTGCCAGCTTGCTGTCAGTCTTAGATTAGTTGCTGGTCCAACTGTTTCTGAAGAGGCTTCTGGCAGAATTGGAAGAATGGGATTACTGGATCTCCCACAGTAGGTACATTTGGACTTCGCAGAAAGTGGTGGGTATGTTCTCTCACCCTGGAGCCACTAGTATGAGTCTGTCCAGGATTATTTCCCTTTACTCAGCAGGATGGGGTCCATAATAGGCTAATGGGTAGGGCCTCCAAATCCCCGATTATGTATCTTTTGTAAACCAAGAGGGCGTTTCTATGGGTTTCCTATGAGGGGGAAGTGCCATTCTGTTTCCTGGGAAAGTGTATGGAATGGCTGTGCTCTATAACCAGTCTCTAACACATCCTGAGTCTACATATGTTGCTGTCTCCTTAGCAGAGGTTAAGATGCAGGATGGGAGAAAAGAGAGAAGAAAAGAAAAAAGCAACAACAAAACAAAACAAAAACAAAAAGAAAGAAAAATATTCAAGGTAGAATAAGTAGGATTCCAGAGGGTGGGGTAAGTGGTATCCCACAGGGTAACATAATTGACTTTCCCTGGAAGAATTTGCTCCTCTTAAGAAAGATGGCTGGTGCAGAATCTAGGTATATCCCAGCACAGAGAACTCCACAACCATCCCCCCTTCTCTCTCTCCAGTGCCTCCCTCTCCAGACTCTCCTCATGTGGCTCCAGTCTGTGCTGCCTTCCCTTTGCTGGGACCCAAGGTTAGTTGGTGTGAGCACAAAACCTGTGCTTTGGCTCCTTTAAGAATTAAAAAAAAAAATAGTGACTGTGTCTCCTGTGTGTCTTGTCTCTCTTGAGTAGAGGGAAACCCCACAGCCTTTCACCACTGGATGCTAAATGGTCAGCTGATCCAAGTTCTTGTACTCTGTGGTTGGGAGCCTGGTCTGGGGTCCTGGTTTATCTCCTCTCAAGGGGAAGCTCCCACAGCCACTTTGTTACCTGGGCCTGCTGCCCTTGTAAATTGGCTGACCCTTTAATGACCCCACCCTTCTTACTGATCTTGAGGTGGTTTTTGCCCATCCTTGGTTAAAAGTCTCTTTTGAAGTAGTCTTTGGTTTATTTTGGGAGACTTCTCCTCTTTAGTTTTATTTCCACTTTGGTTCTGGGAGGTGTATCATATATCCTTCTACTCCACCACCATCTTGCAATTCCCTCACTTTTAAGACTTTCTAACATGTCGTTCCTTCTAATTTCAACGCCCTCTCTTCCCACCTTTTTCATCTGGGCAATTTCTACTCATCATTCAGATCCAAACTTAAATGTCGCTTTCTTCAGGAAGTGTAGGTCTGTGTACTCCTTGGCATCCTGTGCATATTCTATACTTACCCTTGTCAAACTCTTTGTAACTCATATTTTCTTGTCTCCCCTGTAACCTGTGATCTCACATGGGGTAGGCACCACATCTGTCTTGCTCACCATTGACTCCCCAGTGCCTGACATAGAATAGGCACTTAATAAATGTTTTCAATAGAATAATAAATAGATGAAAGTAAATTGATTGATTCCTTTTAGTCTAGTTACAACTTAACTGAGTGCATGGTCTGTGGCAAGCTTTGTTCTAAGAGTGGTGAGCAAGACAGGCATGGTCCCTGTCTCCATTTAAACTCATGGCCTAGTCAAGAAGGGACACATATAAGTACATAGAGAACTATCGTATAATGTGTGTGTGGAGGCAATGACACATGCTGAAGAGAAAGAAAGAAGCCTATATGGAGAAGAAAGGACAGGAACGTAGCTTTGGAGGTCCAGTAATCTTTTAGGAGACCAAGAAGGGGAAGAAGGATGTTTCTGGCAGATTGAGCAGCTATATTAATGTCATGGAACCAGGAAATTATGGATTATGTTCAGGGGACAGCAGGTAGGCTGTGTGGCCACTGTCAGAGATCTCCAATTTTGCTATGAGGTCAGGATGGCAATTAGACAGCAGCCATATCAATATTTACCAAGCTAAATAAAATAGATTTTATCCTATATTCAATGGGGAGATATGAAAAGAGCTGTGCTTTGGTTGATGGGCAGTTTGCCAAGAGACAACAGCCTACATGGTTGGGGATCTTTGGTCTGTAGGCATCAAAAATGGGAGAAAATATTCTAAAGGAAACATGGCCTGCAGTTTAAAGTTGTATACACTTTTTATCAAATAACAGAGGATGTAGAAAGGATGTTGACTGCATCCTGAAATATTCATATAAAAGGGACTGGTTTGGGTGAAACCTATGATACACATTTACCTGGTACAGACCAACCACATAGAAGGGCTTCAGTATAGGCACAGGTGAGAAGTATCAGTAGGTGCAGTGGAAAGGGTAGGAGACAGGAAGACAGGTTAGGATTCCAACTTAGCTCTGCTATGTAACTTTGAGCAACTCCTTTCTCCCCTCTAAGGTTCTCTTTTATCAGCTAAATCCTATTCATTCTAATGTTGTATGATTTGATGGCATCTTGGAGTACACGGGTGAGTTATGGGGGATGGCCCACTCCAAGACTTCTGCTATACTTTGTGCAAATAATGAAGTAGGGACCACTTACCCCAAACACTTAAGTAAATTAGAAATCTTCTTTGAGAAACATAGAAATTTTTGCTTTCTACCATGGGAAGGGCATCCCCTAGAGTGGTATAGTGTGTCACCTACAAAATTATACAGCAACCCTGAACCTACAGAGCACTCATGTCAGAAAACAGGGGCTTGGAAGGCTATCAATCTAGCCCAGTGAAGCATATCTTACTTGTACAAGTCCAATGAGGAAGAAATGGCTTTTGAGATGAGCAAAATAAATCAGAACAGCCTGTCATTAAGCAATAACCAGAATGACACTCATCAACAGAATAATGGTGACAGTCTTGCTGCCATCTCTTCTTCAGGAGCCAAGCAAAACTTTCCAAAATGACTCCAACCAGAGACTACAGTTGGATGAGGGGTTGAGGGAAGGATTAGTTTAATGGACCAAATGCTACACTTGGTAGAAAATAGATGCCCTTCTCTAATGCCCATTTTGTGAATGATAACACATACTTGAGCAAATCCTCTCAGGCAAGAATTTCTCTAAGTTATTTCAAAGGGGCCCTACACTGGAAAGACCACCTCAAGTACCTCAGATGCCCAGACACAGAGAGCAATAGTGGACTTGGCATGGAAGTCTCCTGAATGTTTTTAAAAACTACTGTTTATTCGGCCAGAAATGAAATATACATAGCACATGGTGGGTAGATTTATTTGGTATTGACTTATTTACCAGCAACTAAAATATAAAATTAACTGGTCCCTAAAGGCAGTTTTGTCCTTTCCTGCTTAAAGCTTTACTAAATCATCCCAATCAAGGAGGTTGGAAGGCACTGGGAGAAGGTACCACATTTGCTTTCCATATTCTCACATTCTTCATGAGCAATTATTTTCCATTTAGGGCTTGTGATGATTCCCTTGAGACTGTATGCATGATTTCCAGTTTCAGGGAAAATGGCCATGTTTTTGTTCTGGCAGACTAAAATAGGAAAGTTTCATTTGGGTTTTTTTTTTAATTTCAAAATTTGAAGTCCTGGGAATATTTTAGAAACAGGCCCCTGACTGGGTCAATATTTCTACTATTAGAGAATATAACTGGGATTATTATCATTAAAATGACCTCCTTCCCCAGTCATATTTTTTAAGAGAGTCAAAGTCCCTTAATTTGATTGCTTATATTTCTATCAACTCCCCTGCTATCATGAGAAATGTGAATGTGCATGAAACACTCTACCTTGTGTTGAGAATCCATGAGCCCCCGATGATACCATGTTTCTATCAAAAAGTAAACCCAAGAGCTTCTAGGATAAAGAAGGACTTAGCATGGGGATGGTCCTTAGGATGAGAAGAGCCACAACTTATTTTCCAGTGACAGTTCAGTTATGATGATGGGGATGGAGATGGTGATGGTCATAGTAAGGCCAGAGGGGTCTTTCTTCTAAGTTGAGGAGTTGGGAATGACCTATAATCTGTGAGTCCTAGTGATCATTCTGGAAACATAGGTAATGTACAATCTGGCCCATGGCTTCCAAAGGCAGGAGTTCAAGTGTTCTGCAATGGAAGGGAGCCCTTGAAATTACAGGTACTACTTGAAACATTTAAAAGTCAACAAGACATAAAAGCAGAAGATCCTTGACCTTCCTTTGTTCCTCTTCTTATGCCAGCATTGCAAGAACTAAATCAAAACTTCCTTATTAAGTATTCATATTTTCTACAATTTGTATTCTTTCCTTTTGTCTTTCATTTTAACAAATGAGTACCCCTAATGCCAGGATGTGGAAATGAGACAGCTCATTAACTATTAGGATCTTAGGGGATATTTTTAATTGTTAAAAATTAATCACTAAATATTTGAGGCCTTTGATAATAATTTCACAAATTAAATCACCATTCATCTTATTTAATAGCTATTTCAACTCTACCTGAGTAAGGAAACCATGAGGAAGTTCAAAATTTTACAGTTTACTTTCAAACATGATTGACGGATATTAAAATGTGAAACCATTACATCACATTTTTCTTATTTTTTTCTCATTTTAATTATATTTTATTGATTATGCTATTACAGTTGACCTAATTTTCCACTTTGCTCCCTTCCAACCAGCAACCCACACTCCCCCAGGCAATCCCCATACCATTGTTCATGCCCATGGGTTATGCATATAAGCTCTTTGGCTACTCCGTTTCCTATACTGTAATTTACATCCCCATGGCTATTCTGCAACAATTTATTTTTACTTCTTAATCCCCTTACCTCTTAAACCATCCTCCCACACCCTCCTCCCATCTGGCAATCATCAAAACACTCTCTATATCCATGATACTATCCCTGTTCTTGTTTGCTTAGTTTGTTTTTTAGATTCAGTTGTTGATAGATATGTGTTTATTGCCATTTTATTGTTCATGGTTTTCTTCTTTTTCTTAAATAAGCCCCTTTAACATTTCACATAATAATGGTTTGGTGATGATGAAATCCTTTAGTTTTTTCTTGTCTGGGAAGCTCTTTATCTCCCATTAGATTCTAAATTATATCATTGCTAGGTAGAGCAATCTTTACTGTAGGACCCTGCTTCTCATGACTTTCAATATTTCTTGTAAGTCTCTCCTCACCTGCAAAGTTTCTTTTGAGAAATCAGCTGACAGTCTTATGGGAACTCCCCTGTAGATAACTAACTGCTTTTTTCTTGCTTTTAAGATTCTCTCTTTATCTTTAACCTTTGGCACTTTAATTATGATGTGTCTTAGAGTGGGTCTCTTTGCATCCATCTTGTTTGGGACTTTTTGTGCTTCCTGGACTTGCATGTCTATGTCCTTCACCAAATTAGGGAAGCTTTCTTTCATTTCTTTTTTTCAAATCGATATCCAATTTCTTGCTCTTTCTCTTCTCCTTCTGGTGCCCCTATGATTGCAAGTGTTGAAACACTTGAAGCTGTCCCAGAGGTGGTTTACACTGTCCTCATTTTTTAATTATGTTTTCTTATTGTTTTGATTGGTTGTTTTTGCTTCCTTATGTTCCATATCATTGATTTGATTCTTGGTTTCATTCACTCTACTGTTTTTCCCCATAAATTGCTCTTTATTTCAATTATCGTATCCTTTGTTTCTGACTGGATCTTTATTATGCTGTTGAACTCTTCACTAACTTTCTTGAGCATCCTTATAGCCAGTGGTTTGAACTCTGCATCTTATATATCGGTTATCTTCCTTTTGTTTATTTATTTTTCTGGAGTTTTGATCTGTTTTTTTCATTTGAGCTTTGTTTCTTTGTTTCCTGATTTTGGCAGCCTCCCTGTGTTTGTTTCCACATATTAGGTACAGCTTCTATGACTGCCTGTCTTAGTAGCATGGCCTAATGTAGCAAGTGTTTCTGAGGGCCCAGTGGCACATCCTCCTCTATCATCCAAGCTGTGTACATGAGTTATGCCCTTCATGTGGGCTGAGTACACCCCCTTCTTGTAGTTGAGCCTTGGTTGCTGTTGGCAGGTCAATAGGAAGGATCTACCCAAGCCAGTCAGCTGCAAGGATTGGCTGTGACCACTGACCACCAACCTCCACCCTCTACGAAGGTACAGCTGTATGGATGTAGGGTGTTGATGTGCCATCATGGCCTGTAGCTGTTCACTGATGTTCACAGGACCTCGGGTTTCCCAGGGGGTATAGGACAAGGTCAGACTCGACCTGTATTTTGCCTGGGACTACCCTACATGACTCATAAAACAATATGAGATGGCTGCTACTTGTGCTGGGCTTGGAGGTTCCCAGGTGAAGCCAAGCTGTGAATCTAGGCTAGCTGCTACTAATGCCATGCCTGGAGCCACTTAGCAAGAGATACATGGGCTAGAGGCTCACTGAGGCCAGTTGTTACTTCTTTGGAAGGATTTAGGAAATTGTGATGCATGAGCCAAGACCAGCCATTCATATGGGAAAACCACCTTTAATGATTATAAGTTGGGTGGGACAGTGCCTTGGGGGATTTCCAGGACAGTGCAAATATTGTTAACCAAGTTGATGGAGTCTCAGGTATGGTTCACATCTGTCAGCTCTGTGGCTCTGTTGGGGGGAGGTTTCAGAAAATGGGCAATGGCCTCTGCCCGCCTTTCTGTCTGGGAGAAAGCTCTCCCCCAGCTCTCCCCCTGATGCCAGATATTCAGTTCCTCCTTGCTACCCCAGTGCTGGATCTCAGAGGGAGTGACCCTGAGTATGTCTGTGTATGGGATTTTTAAGGGGAACTGCTTGGGACTCCAAAGTTTCTTCCACTCTGGTTTTTTCAGCCAGAAGTTATGGGGAGTTATCTTCCCTGCACTGGAACCTTGGACTGGGGGTGCTGGTGTGGAGCTGGAGCTCCTCACTCCTGAGATATCCTTATTGAATTTTTATCCACCATATGTGGATGTGGGACTCACCCTTTCTGTATCTCTACCCCTCCTACCAATCTGGATGGTCATGATATCTTTAATTCTGTAGTTGTCAGACTTCCATTCAACTCAATTTCTGGCAGTTCTGAGTGATGGCAGTTCTGGAATTTAGTTGCAATTTTTATGTGGTTGTGGAAGGAGGCAAGCCATGTTTATATGATGTCATTAATGAAAGTGAAGAGAATAAAATTAGTTTTAGCATTTTGTCATGAAATTAAGAAATTGAAGGAAAATGTCAGAGTGCCCATTTTATTTAGAGCCCAAAAGAGAAATGCAGTTAGATGAGTCCTTGAGCTCCACAGTCTCAATTGTTTCAGTTGTAAAATGGTTGTGTTAAAAGAAGTGTTAGTGTTGCCCTGGCCAGCTGGCCCTGTTGGTTTGAGTGTCATTCTGTACACTAAGAGGTTGAATTTTCAATTCCTTGTCAGGGTACATACCTACCCAGGTTGCAGTTTTGATCCCTAGTTAGGGAGCATATGGGAGGCAACCGATCAATGTTTCTCTCTCATATTGATGTTTCTTCCTCTTTCTCTTCCCCTTTCTCTCACCTCATCTCTTGCTAAAATCAATAAATACATCCTTGGGTGAGTATTTTTAAAAAATAGTTGTTATTGCTGATTAGGCAGTGTATGGTGCTCTTACCCAACAGGAGTCAAATCCATGCTACTTCCACTGAAGGAGCTATTTGAGGCAACAGGTGGGACATCATTGTCTAGTCATTTTCTGAGAGCCTAGTATGCATTACATGGTGAACTGTGCATATATATTTCCAAGCTTTCTCAAGTTCTTTATTGAACCACCTGAGAAATTAAAAAAAAAAAAAAGGACTCTCTGGTTAATGCTTCACATTATCTCTATGAAGTAGATACTATGAATGTGCCCGCCTAAAATGTTCGTATCCACAAAGAGTAAGAAAACTAAGGCTGAGGCAGGTTCAAGTAATTTTCAAAAATCACACAGTAACTAGAAAATATGTGCTTCTAACTCAGGATTGTGGTTGCCAGACTCCATGTTATTTCCTATAACCCACTTTCCCCAGAATTAGTATGACTAAAATTTTCAATGGTATCATTGAATCAATCACAACTGGAAGGAATCTTAAAAGATGATCTAATCCACCCATCTCTTTTAACAAATGAGAGCACTAAAGTTCAAATTGGGTAAGTGATTTGACCTAGGTCACACAGAAAAGTGTTGAAGCTGTAACAAGTAGAAAAGTTTGCAAGCCCAGGATGGACTCTCTCTAGGAAACCTCCAGTCCTCTCTGAGGCCAAACTATTCAGAAGAGGGAGAGAAGGGAGTTAGCAGCCTAGCATCCTCCCACTTGGCCCAAGACTGAGCCTCCTTTAGCGGGTGTTCTTGACCTGAAAACTGGGAGCAGGGATTAGACAAAAGTTGCACTGTTAATTTCACTAACTTGTAAGTAGAATTTAGAATTTATATCAATTAATAAATGTATATAATCAGCCACAATGGTATATTAATAGTCAGTATCTGTGACATGTTACCAAAAGGAATTAGAGATATTTGCAAATTATATATCTCAAAATATCATTTATAGTTACTGAATACACATGGAACCGTAAAGTATAGTATAGAAAATGGAGTAGCCAAAAAACTTTCACTCATGACCCATGGTTATGAACAATGGTGTGGAGGTTGCCTGAGGGAGTGGGGGGTATCGGGTGGAAGGGGAAATGGGGAAAATTGGGGCAGCTGTAATAGCATAATCAATAAAATATAATTTAAAAATTAAATAAAACTACAGTAGTTGTCAAAATGCCTTGATAAGTACATATGTTACTGTATTACAAATGTGTTTATTAAAACATCTTATAACTATATTTCAGAATTATTGATTCATTTTGTAAACCCATGTATTTAATGGATTTAAAGACTTTTTCTACAGCCTAAGTGCCCATCAGTAAATGAGTGGGTCAAAAAATGTGGTACATTTATACAATGGAATACTATGCAGCCGGAAGGAAGAAGGAGCTCCTACCATTTGCAACAGCATGGATGGAACTGGATAGCATTATGTTAAGTGAAATAAGCCAGGTGGTGAAAAAAAAGATACCATATGATCTCACCTATAAGTGGAACTTAATCGACAAAACAAACAAGTGAGCAGCGTATAACCAGAGACATGGAAATAAAGAAAAAACTCACAGTGGCCAGAGGAGAGGGGGTGGGGGATAATGGCACAAAGGGGAAGGGTCATCAAGGAACATGTATAAATGACCCATGGACAAAGACAATGGTAGGGAAAGGGAAGACTGTTTTCTGATATGGGTCTAGAGACTTCAGCAGACTACCAAGTGGGCAGAGCACAATAAATGTTAAGACTTCCTGCCCTATAATCAATGGTACTCTCACTCTAGGCAAGGTTAACATCCAAGTGTAAACAACTAAACATAAACTCATCACTATAGCTGTACAATTCAAATTTATACTGAAATAGCATACCACACACAGGCTTGGCTCATGAAGGAAGAGCAGTAATACTGAAAGAACTAGAATCATCTCATCAGTCAACAGCAAACCTCAGGCAAATTTCAGTCCCTTCTTAGTAACCTCACAAGCCATTTGCTACATGGTCTCCTGGGCTATGGTATCATTGGCCTGTGTAGATTTAGTTCTGCCTCTCAGTGGGCAAGGACCAAGTCTTGATTCTTTATTCTAGCAAGAAATGATTGGCCCTGGATTTGTACAAAGGACATGATATCAAAATAACTTGTCAAATACATATTAATCCATGCCTTGAAAAACTTTTCCACCAATGTTGGACATTGAGCGTGTTCGAGGGGAATGCCATGAGCGTGTTCGAGAGTACCTAACTCTAGATACTCTGGAACATTTCTCACTTGCACCATCACTCTGTCCCTCTACTTCCCCCCGCCTGGTCCTTTGCTGAGTCTGTATACATTGCAATTGCTCACATTGAGAGATACCACACACAGGGGGCATTGACCTGTGATGAACTTAAAACTGAAAAAAATATGCATTCTATCTGATTTCCACTGATGATCAACTACTCATTTTTAATCCAAGAAATAATGCTTTGCTCAGGAATTAATTCAACACATAAATTTCTATGTATGCAATTGTACCAGGGTCTGTGCTTATATATACTATTTCCTCACCTGGATAGAAAACACTATAATTTTCATATGAAAGCAATGCCCTCAGGGTCATAATGTAGCAACAGTTCCTATGAAGTAAAGGTCTGGCCATGTGCAAAGTACTGGAACAGTAATTCACAGTTTAGACAGCACTTCACAAATATCACCTCAATTAATCTCCATAACTCTGTCTGAGAGGTAGTATTATCTCCACTTTAGAGAGTGAAGGGAATCAGTCCAAGTGCTTTGCCCAAGGCCCCTAAGGCAGCCAGAACCAAAGCTAGCACTTATATCTCCACTAATCAAAGCTCTTCACACTACCCAACAGGTCCAGTTTATTTGAATTCTTAAGATAGTGCTAGGTGAGAGGACAGTACAAATAACTCTGTCTCACCACTGCGTGATATTCTCTTTCAAATCCCCAAATGCTTGTCTAGTGAGATACCAAAGATATACCTGGAAATTAATTCTTCTCATATTGAATTTCAGTTTACTTCATGTCCCTTCCCCAATCAAACATAGATGGAGCATCTTAATGAAACAATGAAGGTTGAAAGATGAGGAGAGGCTTTGCTCCAGCTATAAATCATTTTGAAAAGCAGAGATATGGCTTTTCCTCTTTGGATACAACTCCACCAACCAGCAACAGAGTGCACATTTCCATTCCAAAACTCCTGACACACAATTATTGAAACCTCAAAGGGGGAAAGTTGACTAGACAAATTGTAAGAGTTTCCCATCTGGAAGCACACAAAATAAGCAGCAGAGTAATGAAAGGATATATTGTTTAAAGGTCCCTGCCAAACTTCCTCTCTGAGTTTAACTGTGGTTCCCACAGCAGTGTGATGCTAGAGATATCTATAATACACATGTAAATACTCAACTTATGGGGCAAATATGGGAGTTAGCTGACCATCTATCATTTCGGTAAACAGCTGCTTAATTGTATCCTTAACTGAGTACTTGGAGATCAGTTCTATACATGCAAAAGAGAATGGCACTAAGAGCCATGACCAAGAGCCTCACTAGCTCATTATCAAATCCTTCTACAACAACCAAGAAGAGACCTTCAAGTCAGCAACTTCACTCCAGATTGGCCATCCTGGCGGGAGAGGGAAGAAACTGTGAGACAAAGGAGAGCAAGACAATTTCTCCTCCAAAGGCCTGAGCCAGGCTTCTGGAATGGACAGCCTTAACCAGGCTTATTTACTAGAAGGGGTATCAGCTGGGGGAAAAAGAGATAGAGGACAACTGGCTCCCCATATCCTCAGACCTGACACAAGACAAAATTTGTCCAACACACGTAAACTTTAGTCATATCCTCCAAAACAACTAGCCTTCATTAACAATGAACCACACTGATTTAAATGTGGCCATTGCTCTGATTGCTGGATCTACCCGCAGAGCTTCTGGAGAGCATGTGATATTTTAAAATAATGGCAAATCCCAAATCTTGGCTCAAATAATATCCTCTTTTCTTTTATGGTTACCAAAAAAAATGTTGAAGGGTTTCACTTGCCTGTGTCTCTCGGTACCATGATCAAACTTATCTGTTGGTCAGAGAGTTGCATGAGATATGACAAATAAGAGAGTTCAGAAGTGCCAGTGCCAGAAGGGCCCTTAGCAAGCACATAGGCCCACCCTCATTTTATTTTTCAGATGAAGGAGTAAAGGTAAGGAGAGAAGATGCTTATCTGAGGTCATACAAAAACTAGAATCCAGGTCTCCTGGGGCAAGAGACTACCTGCATTCCAATTGTTGTTTAATATAAAATACACATAGATGATCCCGTTAAGTAAATGGTACATGTGATGAATCTTTGACAGAGTGAAGACATGTCACTTCCATCCCCCTCCAACTTCCAAACATGCCCTAAAGGGCCATCAGGTGCATCACAACTCTGATTAATATTTAGCAGATGGAATTTCCTTTATTCATGTTGTCCAAAAGATTTCCCAAAGTTAATGGCAATAGAAATATGCATAAATTAATGATGGCTGTAGATGGAAGAATCTTGTAACAGGCAAAACCATAAAAATTTAGAACAATTTTTACTAGGTGTAAATATAAAACTTCACTGGAAACATATCTGAAGGAAGACTCTTTCTATAGCACTGAGTTAAAATCTAACAATTCCATTATTAATAATATTAAAAATAATAATCACACTATTCAAAGCTATATAAGTGTGGACTAATGAATAATACACAAAATAAAACAGTCATTTATAAGAAAGGTTTATCCTATAATTCAAGCATTTTTCTACTCTTAAATTTGTTATTTAATATGGACACATATCCACAAAATATCTAGAATTTATTCAATATCTTTTTGTGCTTTAAAAGGTCATTAAAAATTTTATTTGCTCTTTCCCTTACAGATTGGAAGGTGGGCAGTGATATATGAGGTTTCAAATTTTGTTTATTCACCAAACTGTTCCAGATGTGATCCCATCATTTATCCACTGACACATCAAATCTGCTGGGTGCCCCACATACTGACCTCCCCCTCACGCTCCCTTTCATGCACTTGAAGTTGTAGCAGGAATCACTTCAATGAGAAGACAAGAGAACTGCTATTTGGGGAGAGGTTGTGGTGGGAGGGGGGCAATAGAACTTCAGCTATAAAAAATGTAAATTGCTCAGTTACAATTTGAAAACGATATCCATGTGGAAAACTGACCCGGCATTATTCCCTCAAATGATTGCTTCCCACTTGCCCTCCAAACAGGGCTGCAGGACTCATATTTGGAATGTGTAGGATCTGAATAAATGGTATTGAGTAGGTACTAAACCATTTCCCCCTTCTCTTAGTGATTTGTCACTGTAATAAGTATGCAGACAGTGATAGACCTTTTATTACTACACACTGTTAAGCAGGACAGAGGCTGCAATGTATTCCTGATGTTCCTTAGGGAAAATAATTACCCCATGCAGACTTTTTTTTAAATATCAATTTAACAGAGTTATATTTAAAACCAAGTACTCATTTAATGTGAAATATGAAACATTGTTATGTTTGTTTTGAAGAAGATAATAGTGACTCATTTTGACACCATAGTTACTGAGATGCAGTTCATACTTTCTCAATCACCTCCCGACATATTTTTTTCTGGGGCAAAGAGAGGAAGAGGGGTTCTCATTTGAGGAGCCCCTCTATAATGCCAGTTCTACCATACCACATCGAAGTATTGACATTACCATCTAATATATGAAGAGTATTTTATAATTTGTCAAACAATGTCATATACATTATTCCTTTTGATCACCACAACATCCCTTTGAGGATTTCAGGACTGATGTTATTAGCCTCATTTTCCAGAGGAGAAAACTGAGTCCCGGAGAGACTGATATAAGGATCCAAAAGTATATAAAATCTGCACTGGAGCTAGGGTTTCCAAACTTCTGGGGAAAATAGCATACGGAATAAGGCATCCTAAAAGTATTCACTGTTAATTTGAAATTCAAATTTAACTTTGTATCCTATGTTTTATTTGATAACCCTAAATATAGTGACACTCAAAAATGGGAAATCCTAAATATTTATTGACCCCACACAAAAAAGAAAGAAATGTGTGGGTTGGTTTAAAAAAGGGTGGGTGATTTTGCCATATTCCCATGGTGAGTAAATGGCAGAATCTGGAATTGAGGTCATTTGTGTGAATTTCTTAGCTGAATGATTTTACAACTTCCCTTTCCCCCTCATTTTCCACCTGGAACCAGAGGCAAGAAAGCTGACATGCTGTGACAGAATTGCAACACACTCAGTCCCACTGCGGTGGGAAACAGTTCTTCCAAACCATTGGGGTCCCTAGGCACAGGGGAATGCAGTGATTCAAAGACAACCTTTGACTGGTATCTCCCGCACTTAGCTCTGTAAGGTGTCAGCCGAATGTAACTTACCCAAGAACCAAAGTATCCAAGTGGATGGTTCTCTTAAAATGTAACCAAACAACCAGTGGGGTCCTACCACTTGCTGCCAATAGACAAAATCTCTGGAGACAGAGTTTGGTGGACAGGAAAAGGAATATTTTATTTAAAGTACATGCAGTTTGAAATAATAGCAGGTTTCTGCCTCAAAGCCCATTTCCTCTAAAACACACAAAGAAAATCACCCTGCCACCCTTTGCCAACTCAGTACAAAGTTGCACCAAGACTCTCTTCTCCCACCCAAAGCCATTGACCTTTAAGAAACATAAGTGGCTTAGCTGGTTTCCAGTCACTGTCAGACCTCAGGCATCATTCAGAGTATGCGTGTCCAGGCATCCTACTCATGGTGCACTATCCCCTTCCTCCAAATGCTGGCCTCTGGTGTGTCTATGTGTCTGGCTTGGTAGGACCCATGCAGCACAGATCCAGCTGTCAGCACCTCTGCAGTTTCCCATGGCAGGGGAAGAGCACAGAGCTCATTGTCTGGCCACGCGGCTTCCAGAACTAGCACCAAACAATCTGCTAAGCCCAATCCCAGATGTTGGTGCAGTGGGTCTGAGGCCTTGTTATGGTTGGAGCAGGAAGAGTGACTGCCACAGTGGGAACTACCACTGATGGGGCCCCACTGGAGGAGCACATGGGCAGCAGGAGGGCAGACGCCCTGGCAGAAGTTGCTTCTGACAAGGTCCACACTAGAGGAGCACATGGGCAAACAGCTACTGTATCAGCTTCCTATGTGGGGAAAGGTCATGGGGTTTGTCTCCAAGCTGTGTGGCTCCCAATGCCCAATGGACTGAGCCACCACACTTCCCCTCTTACCAGCCCAGTGCCCACTGTGTTGCAGACAGGTCCTGGAGCACTCAGGGAAAGGTGTCAGGAATGTTCCTGAACCACATGGTCCTCAAGGTCCAGGGTCCAAGAACTCCAGCACCAAGTGGCTAAGAAAGAGGGGAAGAACAAAAGGAGTTGTATTTCCACATGCACCCTTATTAAAGGTTGCTCCCAGAATCCCCTGTGTGATGGAAGTAGCTGTGTCATCGCCCTGGTTGTCTGGGTAATGTATGCTGGTTAGGCAGCTGGACTGTTGCTGCTGCTCATGCTCCCTTCTTGGTGCTTCACCAGCCCTCCCTCATTTCCAGGGTGAGGGTCCCCTGTTACAATTCTCCTCATTAACATTCTGCACACTTGTAATCTTGCAAGGACAGGGGGACAAAGGTCTCATTTTTCTGTAACTGTTTCCTGTTGGCCAAGGGGTGTAGTTCTATTTATCCCCTGGTCCAGAGGTCCCTAGCAAAAGGGTGTCTGGAGTGGAGAGGAAACTTCATGTGAAGGAGAGGATTTTGCAATGTCCAGGTCAGTTGGTTGTCTCTGGAAATCAGCATGTGTGATGTTCAAAGGATGGCACTATTGGACAAGTTGGCATAATTATCATGTTCTGGAAGTGACAAATTTGGTAAGATGGTTAGAATGCACAACCAAAACTATAACAACTAAATAACAAAGGTAGGGACTAATTCTACAATGTCTCCAATTAAGAAAGAGTGACTTCCTTAAAGGAAGGTGTGCAAGACGTGTCACACTTGTCCAAAGCCCTATTGTCTACTACACTCAAATTAGGCAGAGGGGAATATCTTAAGATTCGCCCCCCCCCTTAACATGTATGGACTTTTTCTGTCCAAACTACTAAGGCAGAAAAAGAAACCAGTGTCAAAACAAAGCCAATAGGCCACTTTATACTTCACTAATTCAACCACCTAGTCTAGCCAAACCACTAAGTCGCAGGAGGCAGTGATGCAGATGGGCTTCTTAAGTGAGGCCTACACCATCCTAAGTCCTCAAGACAGTCTTCTGAGAATATGTCCATCTGCAAGGTCTTTGCTGGAATGCTATCAAGTAGTGACAATTTGACAAATCCTTTTCCTGCTTGTAAATTAAACACCTCTGGTGATGACATCAGGTATGGACACAAACCAGTTCAGTTTCTAAGTGAAAACAAAACTTTAAGGACAGTTAGCTGCACTACAGTCTGATGTTCACAACTGAGCATTGAGATTTTCCTTAAAAATTGATTCCTCTCCTTGATATCACCGTCATTGTCATTAATAAGACTGCTAGTTTTTAATTTTGCCTTATTATTTGCATGAGCAAGTAAGAACATCAATTGATCACTTAGGCTATTTAAGTCTCTTTTGCTGGAACTTTCACAAGAAACCTTTAGGTTGACCCTTAGATAGCCCATTATGGCATAGAAGCCAAGCCACACACATGTCATTTGTCTTTGCTTACAGCACCTCAAGCTCCTGAAGATATCATCATTTCTTCCTCAAGTCCCTAAGGTTCTTATCATGTCTTAAAGCACCTTCTTGCCATCTTTCAGGAAAACAACCTTCATTCCTTCCTTGGAAAGACTGCCATGAACCACACGACCGAACAAGGTACCAGGCCATTTCTCCAGTGGCCTGGTACTGGTATTTTGTTAGCTTCCAAAACCAAACTCATTTCTTCAAGGCTTTCTGGTAACAACCAGAGCCCAGGTGTGTATCCTTCAGGTATGACATTCTAGTCAAAGCCATGGTTATTAAAACTATAATTTGAGTCCTGTCTTATTAGTTCCATGCAATGGAAATTTTATGTCATTACACACTCATTAAGAATGCCAAATTCTAGCCCTGGCTGGTGTGGCTCAGTGGATTGAGTGTCAGCCTATGAACCAAAGGGTCACCAGATCAATTTCCAGTCAGGGCACATGCCTGGGCTGCAGTGAAAGTCCCTGGTTGGGGGTGTACGAGAGGCAACTGATTGATGTTTCTCTCCCTTTCTCTCCTCCTTCTCTCTCTAAAAATAAATAAATAAAATCTAAAAAATAAAAATAAAAAAGAATACCATATTCTAGAGGGATCAGGTAGGGAGAAAAATACATAGCAAAAAGGAAGACCCTTGCCCTTCTAATATCCACCAAAATTTCATTTCCATGCTTTATGCTTTCCATTGTTTTCTTTCCAATTTAGTTTGACGTTTTAACTCTTAGAAACCTTCAATTTTCTTTTCCAAACAGAAGAAAAACAAAATCCAAAGCTAAGTAGGCTTTCATAAAAAGGCAGGGGGACTAGAACTAGCCTCAGAACCTTGTGTTATACCAACCAGTCCTACTAACCAGTCACAAAGATGACCTTTCCCAGGCCCCATATGGCATGAAGTCCCAATGGTGGACACTCTCTTGACTACCAGTGCATCCACTGGGCTTCTGTCAGAAATATGATCACTCACTAACCAGTATCATGACAGAAACATGCTATATCGCCCCAGCCAGACTCTAACTAACACCAGATGACCTTTCCTAGTTCCAAATATCATGAAGCTCCAATGATAGAGACATTCTCTCACCTCAGTTGGGTTCTAACTGGCACCATCAGACCTTTTCTAGGTCTGAATGGCAGAGGCACTCTCTAGACCACTGGTCTAATGCTAGAGAGAGAGGACTCCTTTATATATATATATTTTATTGAGTATGCCATTACCATTGTCCAATTTCCTCCCCCATATCCCCTCCGCCCTGCACCCCATTTCATCATCCCCACACCTCTTAGTTCATGTCCATGGGCTGCACATGCCAGTTCTTTGGCTTCTTAATTTCCCACACTACTCCAAGCCTCCACCTGACCACTTTGTTTTTGTGTGTTTTTGTCAACATTTTCCTGCCACCACTTTCCCCAGCCCTACCCACCTGCATCTCCCACCTTCAATCCTTCTCCCATTTGGCTTTGTCAGTGGGTCCTTTATGCATGTTCCTTGATGGCCCTTCCTTTCCCTTTCCCCTGTCATCCCCCTCCCTTCTCCCCTCCGGTTATTGTCAGTTTGTTTGTTTTTTATTTTGGTATCAAAAAACTGTGGTACATTTACACAATGGAATGCTATGCAGCAGAAAGGAAGAAGGGGCTACTACTCTTCACAACAGCATGGATGGGACTTCAGGTCATTGTGCTAAGTGAAATAAGCCAGGTGGTAAAAAACAGATACCATATGATCTCACCTATAAGTGGAGCCTAATAAGCAAAATAAACAAGCAAGCAAAATATAACCAGCAACATTGAGAGAGAGAATTCTTGATGTACACAAAATAGCAAAGTTTCCCTAAGATCAGAGAGTAGTACACTTACCAGGTTGGCTTCCAGAAGCGGGAGATCCAAGATAGTGAATGAGTAAATGGAAGCTACACTAACCTATTCCCAGGACCAATCTGGAATTACAACTAAAGTGTAGAGAAATCATCCTGAATAATCAACTGAACACTAGCTGGAGGGAAGCTTTATAATCAAGACACACAGAAGAAACCTCTTCACCCAAGAAAGGCAGAGAGTGGGGAGGATGCACAGGAATGCTTATTGGGATCCCATGGGTGGCAACTGAGGTTCTAAAGGGATATTTCAGGAGCTGAGGGGTTCCCCCTGAGAAGTGTTGGGTCTCAACCCCAAACTGGGCTCGCCATCCTACAGCACTAGAGCTGGAAAAGAACCCAGATAACATCCATCTGTGAAAAGCAGCGTAGTTTCTGTCTGCCAGGGAGAGATGGCTGGAGTTACAGAGTCCCTCTTAAAGGGCCAACACATAAAATTTTATTTGCAGCCATTTACCGTGGGTTCCAGCAGAGGGAGGGCAGAGTAAATACCAGACGCTGGAGAAGAGTCTGGGGCTGGTGGTTCTGGGGAGAGAACTGAAGGAATAGCTAATGTTATTGAATGTGGACCCGTTTTGGGGGGACCCAGATACTGTTACTGGAACAATACTCCACCTTCCCCAGGGTCCGCCTGATCTAGATTCTTTGCCCACCAGCCTTAGAAATTGTGTTTCTCAGTGCCAGAGTCTGGTGAAAAGGAGTGCAACTATTTATTCAGAAGTTATACAGGTTTTGAATAATGTCCAAATGTTGCCATTAAATCTCAAAATCCCTTTAAAACACCCACCAACACACACACAGTCCTGTCTTTTACTCCTTTGCCCAGTCAGGCCAGTCAGGGGTATTGTCCTTCAGAAGGAAAAGAATGAAAGTCTGGAGCTTGGCTAGGCAGGTCTCTCACAAATGATTCCCAGCAACATCAGCTTGCCACAATATCCAGTTCTTAATCTAAACCCTGGTGGCACCTTCTCATGGCCCACTAGCAAGAGTCCTTTCTCCCCTTTCCTTCCCACATGGTCTTTGCATTGTACCTCGTTGGCATGGAGTGAATCCTCTCTCAGGTCTCATGCACATGTGCGGTAACTCAGGGAGCTGCTTTCCAGTTACCTCCTGGCTTAAAGTTAAGCAAACCTTCCTGGTTAGCCTTGTTAATATGCAAATTAACCATATTTGCATATGATGTATGAAGCTATCCTCTGGTTATTGACATGCAAAGTGACTCTCAATAGCCCTGATTCAGTCTCTCATCCCTCATGGTGGCCAGCCTTGTGGTGGGGAGGGAGAGTATCCTACATTTTTCCTGAACATCTCACATTCTGGACACCATTAGAAATCCTCCTTTGGAGTGGGGGCCCTGGCTGGACCCTGTTACACTACCAGGATCCCTGTGCTGAGTCATTCCCCATACTGCAGAGGCCATCTTTCTTGGGCAGAGCAGTCCCATATGAGCGGCATCAGCCTGAGGGGAAGCAATAGCCCCACCTGCAGGAAATTCTGCTCCACCCTGTGGAGCTTAAGCCTGGCTGCTGATTACAACTTGATTAGTTTAGCAGCTGATCTATTTTATGGCTGTTACTTTAACAACTAAGGTGGAAATACAAAGAAGCAGTCAAAATAGGAAAACAAATAAAAAGAACACAAATGAAAGAACAAGAGAATTCTCCAGAAGAACTACATGAAATAGAGGCAAGCAATTTAGCAGATGACGAGTTTAGAGTAATGATTATAAGGATATTCAACAGCATGAAAAAAAGACATAGAAACCATAAAAAAGGACACGTCAGAAATAAAGAATGCAGTATCTGAAATAAATAATACACTGGAAGGAATAAACAGTAGGTTGGATGAAGCAGAGGATCAAATCAGCGATTTGGAATAAAAGGTAGAAAAAGCATCCAGGTAAGAGAGCAAAAAGAAAAATAATTTTATTTATTTTTATTATTACAGTAGTTTTATTAACTCAAAAACTGTCACAATGGTATAGTGCACTTATGTATACAATCTAGTAAGTTCTCAAATTGCCGGTCTTCATTGTTTATGCATACTTGTAGCTTATTTGCTACACTCAAACACACTTTGGTACAGAGGTCTTTGTTGACATCAATATACCTATATTTGCCCACCCCTGTGTGTGTATGTATAAAATTTATTCAAATCAGTGAATGTTTCTATTGCTAGTAATCTATTTGGAATTTTCTCATCAATGTTCATTATGGAGCTTGGTCTATAGTTTGCTCATTTTATGTTACCATATTAGGTTTTGCATTGTAAAAAGCTGGCTCTAACCAGATAATTGGGAAGCTTTTTGTTTTTATCTTGAGTTTAACATTGAATTAGAATGGTCTGTTTGCTAGAAGTCTATAACAACTTTATAGTTATTTTTGTACCAATAATCTATTTATTTCTACAAATAAAAGTGTTTGATTTTATTTTTTATTGTTGTTCAAATACAGTTGTCTGAATTTCTGCCCCCTACTCCATCCTACCCTACCCGAACCCAATTCCAACTCTCGAACCTACGCCTTTAGTTTGTCCATGTATCCCTTATACATGATCCTTCATGAACCTTCCTCTGTATTCTCCCATTATCCCTCTCCCTCCTCCCCTCTGGTTACTGTTGGTTTGCTCTTTATTTCAATATCTCTGGTTATAATTTGCTTGCTTGTTCATTCTGTTGAATAAGCTCCACTTATAAGTGAGATCATATGGTATTTGTCTTTCACTGCCTGGCTTATTTCACTAGCATAATGCTCTCCAGTTCCATCCATGCTGTCATGAAGGGTAGGAGTTCCTTCATTCTTTCTGTTGCATAGTATTCCATTGTGTAAATACAACATACTTTTTTGATCCATTCACTTACTGATGAGCATTAGGTTGTTTCCAGCACTTGGCTATGGGAAATTGTAAACATTGGTGTGCACAGGGTCTTTTGAATTTGTGTTTCAGGATTCTTCTTTTTATAATATTATTTGAGTATTATTTATTGTCGAGGCATTCTGGGTGTCATTTCAGATACATTATTCAATTCCTTTGGTGCAGCCACTGTGGAAAACAGTTTGGAATATCCTCAAAAAACTAAAAATGGAACTCTCTTTTGATCCAGAAATTCCATGGCTGGGATTATACCCTAAGAATCCTGAAACACAAATTCAAAAGAATTTTTGCACCCCAAAGTTCATAGTAGCACAATTTACAATAGCTAAGAATTGGAAGCAACCTAAGTGCCCAACAGTAAATGAGTCAGTCAAAAAACTATGGTACATTTACACAGTGGAATACTATGCAGAAGAAAGAAAGAAAGAAGTATTACCCTTCCCAACAGCACAGATGGAACTGGAGAACATTATGTTTCAGGATTCTAGGGTATAATTCCACCAGTGGAATTGCTTGATCAAAGGGAAGATCCGCTTTTAGTTTTTTTAGGAATATCAATACTGTTTTCCACAGTGGCTGAAACAGTCAGCATTCCCACCAAAAGTATACTAGGGTTCCCTTTTCTCCACAAACTCATCAGCACTTATTGTTTGCTGATTTGGTTGTGATGGCCATTCTGACAGGTATGAAGTGGTATCTCATTGTGGTTTTAATTTGCGTCTCTCAGATGGCTAGTGATGCTGAGTATCCTTTCATATATCTTTGGGCCCTGTGTACGTATGTCCTCCTTGGAGTAGTGTCTGTCCAGGTCCATTTTTTAATTGAGTTGTTTGTCTTCCTGGAGTGGAGTCATGTGAGTTCTTTAAATATTTTGGAGACCAAGCCCTTCTCCAATGTATCACTGGAAAATATATTTTCCCATTTGGTTTGCTCTCTTTTCATTTTGCTGATGTCTTCTTTATCCAAGCAGTTTTTATTTTGATGAGGTCCCATTGGTTTATTCTTTCCTTTATGTCCCTTGTTATAGGGGATACATTGGTGAAAATATTGATGCTTGGAATATCTGAAATTTTCCTGCCTATATTCTATTTTAGGACTCTTATGGTGTCATGACATATTTAAGTCCTTTCTCCACTTTGAATTTATGTTTGTATATGGTGTATCTTGGTTGTCGAATTTCACTTTTTGCATATAGCTGTCCAGGTCTTGCAACACCATTTGTTGAAGAAGCTATTTTTATTCCATTTTATGCTTCTGTCCACTTTCTAAAATATGAATTGACAACAGAGGTATGGGTTTATTTCTGGGCTCTCAATTCTGTTCCATTGATGTATATGTCCATTCATAAACCAGCACCAGACTATTTTGAATAAACTTGCTTCTTAATATAGTTTGTTACCATGTATTGTGATAGTGCCTACTTGGTTCTTTCTCAAAATTGCTGTAACTATTTGGGGTCATTTATGGTTCCCTATAAATTTTTGAAATTTTTGAAATGTTTGAAATATCTGTGAAAGATGTCATTGATATTTTATTTTAAAGGTTTTATTTATTTACTTTTAGAGATAGAGGAAAGGAGGGAGAAAAAGAAGGAGAGAAACATCAATGTGTGGTTGCTTTTCATGCATCCCCCACTGAGGACCCAGCCTGCAACCCAGGCATGTACCCTAACTGGGAATTGAACCAGTGAAACTTGCTTCACAATCTGGTGCCCAATCCTTAAGCCACACCAGCCAGGGCTGTCATTAGTATTTTAATGAAATTCTGTTGAATCTATAGATTGCTTTGGGTAGTATGGACATATTGATGATGTTAAGTCCTCCAATCCACAAACAGGATATATTATTCTATTCACCTGTGTCTACCATAATTTCTTCAGTGTTGTGTAGTTTAATGAGTACAGGTCTTTTATCTCCTTGGTTACATTTATTCCCAAGTACTTTATTTCTCTCTTTGCTATAGTGAATTGTGATTTTTTTCCTGATTTCTGTTTCTGATATTTTATTATTAGTGCACAAAAATGCCTTTGATTTCTGAATATAGCCTTTGTATCCCACTGTTCTTCCAAATTCACTTAATAGGTCCAGTATTTTTTTGGTGGAGTCCATAGGTTTTTCTACGTACACTCTCATGTCATTGTAAACAATGACAGTTTTATTTCCTCTTTTCCAATTTGGATACCTTTTATTTCGTTTTCTTGCCTGACCCCTGTAGGTAGGACTTCCAATGTTATGTTGAATACAAGTAGTGGAAGAGAACATCCTTGTCTTCTTTCTGATCTTAGTGGGAAAGCTTTAATTTTTGCCCACTGAATTTGATGCTACCTATAGGTTTCTTATATATGGCTTTTGTTAAGTTGACCTTTGCTCCCTCTACTCCCACTTTGCTGAATGTTTTTATCATAAATGGTTGCTGCACCTTATCAAATGCTTTTTTCTCATCTATTGATAAGATCCTGTGATTTTTGCCTTTCTTTTTTTTATGTGATGCATTACATTTATTGATTTGCAAATATCGTATCATTCTTGCATCCCTGGGTTGAATCCCACTTAACGAGGATGTATGATCTTTTTAGTGTATTACCGAATGCAGTTTTCCAATATTTTGTTGAGGATTTTAGAAACTATATTCATCAGCAATAGTGGCCTGCAGTTTTCTTTCTTTGTTGAGCCTTTATCTAGTTTTGGGATTAGGATGATGCTAGGCTCATAAAAAGAGTTTGGGAATTTCCCTTCTTCTTGGGTTTTATTGGAATAGTCTGAAAGGGTTAGCTATTTCTGAAATGTTTTGTAAAATTCTCCTGTGAAACCATTCGGTCCACAGCTTTCATGTGCCTGGAGTTTTGTTTTGTTTTGTTTTGTTTTTGTTTGTTTGTTTGTTTGTTTTCAATTGCTGCTTCAATTTCACCAGCTACTATTGGACTGTTCAGGTTTCTGCTCCTTCTTGATTCAGTTTTGGAAGATTATATAATTCTAGAATTTTGTCAATTTCACCCAGGTTTTCAAATTTCTTGGCATATTGTTGTTAATAGTAATTTCTTACAATCCTTTGTATTTCTGTGGAATCAGTTGTAATTCCTCCTCTTTCGCTTCTGATTTCATTTATTTGGGTCTTCTCTTTTTTTTCTTGGTGAGTCTGCTTAAAGACATGTCAATTTTGTTAATCTTTTCAAAGAACCAGCTCCAGGATTTATTGATCCTTTGAATTGTTCTTTTAGTCTCTATGTCATTCAATTCTGCTCTGACCTTGATTATTTCCTTCCTTCTACTTGCTCTGGGTTTCGTTTGTTGTTTCTCTAGTTCTTGTAGACATAGGGTTAGGTTGTTTATTTGAAATGTTTCTTTCTTTTTTAGATAGGCCTGTATCACTATGAACTTCCCTCTGAGGACTACCTTTGCTGTGTCCCATAAGTTTTGGAGAGTTGTGTTTTAATTTTCATTTGTTTCCAGAAACTTTTTGATTTCTTCCTTGATCTCATTATTGTCCCATTCTTTGTTTAATAGCATGCTATTCAGTCTCCATAAGTATGAGTGTTTTTGAGTTTTTTCCTTGTGGTTGATTTCTACTTACAGGCCTTTGTGCTCAAAGAAAATGCTTGATATGATTTCAATTTTCTTGAATTTGTTGAGACTTGTTTCGTATCCTATCATGTGGGCTATCTTTGAAAATTTTCCCTGTGCATTTGAAAAGAATGTGTATTTTACTTCTTTGGGGTGAAAGATTTTACATATATCAGTTTAGTCCATTTGATCTAGGACATTGTTCAATGCCACGATATCCTTGTTAATATTTTGTTTAGAAGTTCCAACCATTTTTGACAGTGGGGTGTTAAAATCCCTTAGTGTAAGTGTGTTGCTGTCTATATCTCTCTTGAAGCTCTCCAATATTTCTTTATATATTTGGGTGCTCCTTTGTAGGGTACATACATATTTACAATGTTTATGTCTTCCTGATGGATTCTTCCCTTTAGTATTATGTAGTGTTCATCAGTGTCTCTCTTCATGGCTTTTGTTTTGAAGTCTATTTTGTCTGATACAAGTGTTGCTACCCCGGCTTTTTTTTTTTCCTGTCCACTTGCTTGAAATTTTTTTCAACCCTTCACTCTCAGTCTCTGTAGGCCTTTTTTTCTGAGGAGGATGTCCTGTAGGCAGCATATGTGTAAGTAATGTTTCCTTATCCATTCATCTACCCTATGTCATTTGATTAGATGATTTAATCCATTTAAATTTAAGGATATTATTGATAGGTACTTATACATTTTTCCCACTCTGTGTTCCTCTCTCTCTCATTCTTTTTCTTCCTCTTCTTAAAGCAGTCCCTTTTGCATTTCTTGCAGTGCTAGTTTAGTGGAGGGGTATTCTTTCAGCCTTCTTTTGTCTGGTAAACTCCTTATTTGCCTTCCATTTTAATTGAGAGGCTTGCTGGGTAGAGTAGTCTTGGTTGCAGACTACTTTTCATTACTTGGAATATTTCTTGCCATTTCCTTCTGGTTTGTGGTGTTTCTGTTGAGAAATCACTTGCTAGCCTTATTGTAGCTCCCTTCTTTGTCACTTCTTGTTTCTCCCTTGCTCCTTTTAAGATTTTCTGTTTTTCTTTAAAACTTAGATTTTTAGTTTTAATGTGCCTTGGAGTAGACCTCTTTGGGTTCATTTTTTTGGGACCCTCTGTACTTCCTGAACTTGCATGATTTTTCCCCTCTGCAGGTTCAGGAAGTTTTATGTCATTACTTTTTGAAACAGGGTTCCCATCCCTTGCTCCTTTCCTTCTCCTTCTAGTATTCCTATGACTTCAGTGCTTTTGCATTTCATGTTGTTTTCCATTTCCCTGAAGGTACTTTCATGTTTTTTTAGTCTTTTTTCATGCACCTGTTCTTCCTAGGTATTTCTTTCTACCTTGTCTCCCAGTTCCCTAATTCAGTCCTCTGCTTCATCCAGTCTGCCTACAATTCTTTCTAGTGTATTTCTATTTAAGAAATTGTAATCTTCATCTCTTCCTTTTTCTTATTTATAGTTTCTATTTTCTTTTTCATACTGTTGTAGTTCTCACTCAGTTCCTTGTAGTTGTCTGTGTGATCTTTGAGCATTCTTATAACCATTCTTTTGAATTCTATGTCTGATAGTTTGCTTGCCTCCATTTCATTTAGTTCTTTTACCTGGAAGTCTTCCATTCCTTTTCATTGAACATTGTGTCTTTGTCTCCCCACTTTTGGTAACTATTTTTGTTTGTTTCCATGATTGCTGATGGTCTGCTTTGCCAATGGTATTTATGGAGCAACCCTCTGTGTTAAGAGTTCTGTGGGGCACAGTGGTGCGGTCTCTGATCTCTTTGGCCTTCTAGGATTGTTCTTTCTTCCATTTGTGTGGAGTTTCTTGTTGTGCTTTGGCTTTTCCTGTTGATGGCTCCTTTGTTGGTGGGTTCTCTCCTCCTGCAGGTTTACTGGTATTCACAACTCCCACCTTATCTTGCATGTGGTCAGAGGCAGGACATAGTTGAAATGGAGTAAGTCAGAGGAAGAGTATTCATCTATTTTTAAACATCCTCTGCAATCGCTCATTTACAAACTTCGTATCACTTGGCATTCCCTTGTCTGTTCATTCTATTCTTTGGAAGATCAGCTAGCTGTCACAGTAAGGTACATGAGCAAGTGGGTTCAGCTCCCACCTATGTCACTATGCCACCTATATCAAAATGCAGTTCCATTTTTAGTTTTTGAGGAAATTCCATACTATTTTCCACAGTGGCTGCACCAGCCTGCATTCCCACCAACAGTTTACTAGGGTTCCTTTTTCTCCACAGCCACACTGAGCTTGTTCTTTGTTGATTTGCTTATGATGGCCATTCTGACCACTGTGAAGTGATATCTCATTATGGTTTATTTGCATCTCTCTGATGGCTAGTGAGGTTGAGAATTCTTTCATATGCTTCTGGGCCCTCTGTATGTCCTCCTTGGAGAAGTGTCTGTTCAGATCCTTTGCCCATTATTCAATTAGGTTGTTTATCTTCTTGGTGTGGCATTGTTAGTTCTTTATATATTTTGGTGATCAAACCCTTGTCCGAGGTATCGTTGGCAAATAGGTTTTCACATACGGTTGGCTCCCTTTTCATTTTGTTGATGTTTTCTTTATCCACACAGAAGCTTTTTAATTTGATGTAGTCCCATCTGTTTATTATTTACTTTATATCCTTTGGACTATGGAATGTATTGGTGACAATATTGTTGCATGAGGTATCTCAAATTTCCATGCCTGTGTTCTCCTCTGGGACTTTTATGCTATTATGATTTATACCTATGTATTTGACCATCTTGAGTTTATTTTGATGTATGGTGTAAGTTAGTGGTCTAGTTTCTTTTTTTTTTCCTTTTTGCATGTACCTGTCCAGATCACCCAACGCTATTTATTGAAGAGGCTATTTTTACTCCATTTTATGCTCTTGACCCCTTTGTCAAATACCAATTGATCAAGAAACATGGTTTTATTTCTGTACTCTGTATTCTGTTCCATTGATCTTTGTATCTGTTCTTATGCCAACACCAGACTGTTTTGATTGCAGTTGTCTTGCAATATAGTTTGATATCAGGTATTGTGATCTCTCCTACTTTACTCTTCTTTCTTTCTCAAAATTGCTGAGATTATTCAGGGTCATTAATGGTTTCATATAAAATTTTGAAATGTTTGTTTTATACCTGTGAAATATATCATTGGCATTTTAATAGGGATTGCGTTGAATCTATAAATTGCTTTGGGTAGTTTGAACATTTTAATGACATTAATTCTAATCCATGAACATGTTATATGCCTCCATTATTTGTGTCTTCCTTAATTTCTCTCTTCAGTGTTCTGTAATTTTCTTAGTACAAGTCTTTTGCCTTCTTGGTTAAGTTCATTCTTAGGTACTTTATTTTTCTTGTAGCAACAGTAAGTAGGATTTTTTCCTAGCCTGTTTCTGATATGTCATTGTTGGTGTATAAAAATACTTTTGGTTTATGAATATTTATTTTGTATCTCAATGTTTTGTCAAATTCACTTATTGGGTCAAGTAGTTTTTCAGTGGAGTATGGAGTGTTTTCTATGTATACTCTCATGTCATCTACAAATAATAATAGTTTTATTTCCTCCTTTCCAATTTTGATATTTTTAAATTTCCATTTATTGTCTGATTGCTATGGCTAGACCTTACAGTACTGTGTTAAATAGAAGTGCTGGAAGTAAATGCCTTGTTTTGTTCTTCATATTACATGGAATGTTTATAATTTTAGCCCATTGAGTATGATATTGGCTGTAGGTTTCTCATTTATGGCCTTTATTGTCTTGAGGTATGCTCCCTCTACTTCCACTTTGCTGATTGTTTTTATCATAAATGGGTGCTGTGCTTTATCAAATGCTTTTCCCATATCTATTGCTATGATCATGTGATTTTTCTTTCTTTTTGTTTATGTGATGTATTACATTTATTGATTTGTGAATATTATACCATCCTTGCATTCCTGGGATAAATCCCACTTGATCACCATGCATGATCTTCTTAATGTATTGCTCTGTTTTGTTTTCCAATATTTTGTTGATGATTTTACTGTCTATGTTCATTAGCAATATTAGCCTATAGTTTTCTTTCTTTGTTGTGTCTTTATCTGGTTTTGTGGTTAGGGTGATCCTGGCTTCTTAAAAAAAAATTGGGACCCTTACTTATTCCTGGGATTTTTTGAATAACTTAAGCAGGGTAGGATTTAGCTCTTCCCTAAATGTTTGGTAAAATTTATGTGTGAAATTATCCAGTCCAGGGATTTTGTGTGATGGGAATTTAGTGATTACTGCTTGTGTTTCACTAGTTGTTATCAGTCTGTTTAGGCTTTCTCTTCTTCCTGGTTCAGCTTTGAGGATTATATGCTTATAGATGTTTGTCCATTTCACCCAGGTTTTCAAGTATCTTGGTATATACTTGTTCATAATAATTTCTTATAATCCTTTGTATTTCTGTGGTGTCAGTTTTAATTTCTCCTCTTTCATTTCTGATTTTATTTATTTGGGTCCTCTCTTTTTTTTCTTAGTGACTCTGCTTACAGGCTTGTTGATTTTGTTTATCTTTTCAAATAACCAGCTCCTGTGTTTATTGATCTTTTAAATTGTTCTTTTAGTCTCTCTGTCATTAAATTCTTCTCTGATCTTGGTTTTTTCCTCTCTTCTCCTTGCTCTTTGCTTTTTTATTGTTGTTCCTATAGTTCTTGTAGATGTAGTGTGGTTGTTTATTTGAAATTTTTCTATATTTTTTGGAAGGCCTGTATTGTTGTGAAATTTCCTCTCAGGACTGCCTTCGCTGTGTCCCATAGTTTCTGGATTGTTTTGTGTTTGTTTTCATTTGTTTCCAGAAACATTTTTATTTCTTTCTTGATCTTATTTTAACCCATTCATTATTTAATAACATGTTATTTGGTCTCCAGGAATTTGACCATTGTTCAGAATTCTCTCTGATGGTACTTTCTAATTTCAAGCCATTGTGATCTGCAAAAATGCTTAATATAATTTCCATTTTTTTAAATTTGTTGAGGTTTGCTTTGTGTCCTATCATGTAGTCTCTCTTTGAAAATATTCCATGTGCATTTGAAAAGATTATATATTTTCTTCATTGGGATGCAAAGTTCTGTATATGTCATTTAAGTTCATTTGACCAAGAGTCATTCAATGCCACAATATACTTGTTGATAATTTTTTGGAAGATCTGTCCATTGGTAACTGTGGGGTATTAAATATCCTACCATAAGTGTTTTGTTGTCTATATATGTTCATGAAGTTCTCCAAGATTTTCCTTCTATATTTTGGTGCTCCTATGTTGGGTGTACACTTTTACAGTGTTTATGCTTCTTGATGAATTCTTTCCCTGAGTGTTAGGCCATGTCCTTCTGTGTCTCTTTTTATGCCTTCTGTTTTGAAGTCTATTTTGTCTGATATAAGTATTGCTATCTCAGCATTTTTTCCTGTCCATTTGCTTGGAATAGTTTTTCCAACTTTCAGTCTGTGAAGGTCTTTTGTTCTAAGGTGGGTCTCTTGTAGGCAGCATATGCATGGGTCTCATTTTCTTATCCATTCGAGTACTGTAAAGCTTTGTATTGGGGCATTTAATCCATTTACACTTAAGGTTTTTATAGGTAGGTATTTATTCATTGCCATTTTTCCCCTTTATATCTATATTCTTCTCTCTGTCCCATTCTTTTTCTTCATCTTTTTAAAGCAGTCCCTTTATAATATCTTGCAATGCTGATTTGGGGGAGGTGTATTCTTTTAGCCTTCTTTTGTCTGGGAAACAGGCAAATGCTCTAACTGGGAATTGAATCAGTCACCCTTTGGTCTGTTGGCCCATGCTCAATGCACTGAGCCATACCACCTAGGTGGGAAATATTTTATTTTGCCTTCCATTTTAATTGACAGGCTTGCTGGGTAGAGTAGTCTTGGCTGCAGGCCTTTTTTTTCATAACTTGGAATATTTCTTGCCATTCCCTTCTGTCTCATAGTGTTTCTGTTGAGAAATCAGCTGCTATCTTTATTGGATCTCCCTTGCATGTTATTTATTATTTCTCCATTGTTACCCTTAAGATTCACTCTTTGTCTTTAAAATTTGGCATTTTAATTATGATGTCTCTTGGTGTAGGCGTCTTTGGGTTCTTCTTCACTGGGACCCACTGTATGTTCTGAATATGCATGGCTTTTCACCTCTACAGATTAAGGAAATGTTCTGTCATTTTTTTTTTTCAAACAGGTTTTCTACCCCTTTCTCCTTTTCTTCCCCTTCTGGTATTCCTATGATTCACATGTTTTTGTGTTTCATGTTTTCCTGAAGTTCCTTTAAGCTATCCTCATACTTTTTGAGTATTTTTTCATGTTGCTACTCTCCCCATGTATTTCTTTCTGCCTTGCCTTCCAGTTCATTAATTCAGTTCTCTGCTTCATCCAGCCTGCTTATACATCTTTCTTGCATATTTTTTATTTGAGATATGTATCCTTCATTTTTCCCGGTTCTTTTTAAAAAAAATATTTTCATTGTTCAAGCACAGTTTTGTCCTTTTTCTTGCACTGCTCCTCTCTCCCCCCACCCTCGACCCCATACCCCTTGACTTAGTCCATAAGTCCCCCATATATGTTCCTTGAACCCCCTTCCTCTGTTTCACCCCATCTTCCACTCCCCCTCTCCTCTGTTCAATGTCAGTTTGTTCTTCACTTCAATGTCTCCAGTTACATTTAACTTCCCTGGCTCTTGTTTCTAGTTTCTATTTCCTTTTTCATGCAGTTGTAGTTTCCACTCAGTTCTTTGTAGTTGTCACTGAGTTCCTTTAGCATCTTTAAAACCATTTTTTAAAATCCTATTTCTGATAATTTGCTCACCTCAGTCTCATTTAGCTCTTTTATCAGAGATTTGTCCGTTCCTTTCGCTTGGGCATTCTTCCTTTGTCTCCCATTTTAGGTGACTATTTTTATTTGTTCCTGCAATTCTGGATGCTCTGCTTTACCAGCTGTCTTTGTAGGGTGATCTTCTGTGGGAGGGGTTCTGTGGGACTCAGTGGTGCAGTATATTTGATCTCCTTGTCTGGATGCTCTAGGGTTACCCTTTCTTCTGTTTGTGTGGGCTCTCTTGTTGTTCGTGGGCTTTACTTGTTGGTGGCGTCTTTGTTGGTGGGTTTTCCCCTCCAGCAAGCTTATTGGTGTCCACAATTCCTACCTTGTCTTGTATGCTGTTGTACAGGTGTTGTTTAACGGAGCAATGTTACCAGACAACGAAATCTACACCCGGAAAAAGAACCTACATATCACTTTAGCAATCTCAAATGCTATTGAATAAAGATTAATAAAGGTGAAGAGAGATTACAGATATTAAAAGCTATGACAGAGGGAATATGAGATGACTAAAGGAGGGGGAAATATTATTGAGTGGTAAGAGCGAGGAGAACTGATAAGAGTAGAGATAGAACTGAGTTGAAAAAAGGGAGAGAACAAAATTTAAAATGTAGGAAAAAGAAGAAAGGGAAATGGGAACAATGGGATAAGAGAGAGAAGAGTATAATATGAGGTTTGAAGTAAAATAGAAAACATTTTGGGATAACAGGAGCAAAATTGTAAAAGAAACCACAGCAGGGTCGATAGCAACACAGCTGAATGGAGTTTAATAAAGGTGGAATGGGAATAAGAATATTTTACAGAAGCAAAAAGTGAATATGAGATGTCTACCACAAAGAAAAATGATTTTGAAAGGATGGGGGAAGCAACCTGATAAAAGTAAGGAGTAAAGCCCAGGTTGAGAGAAGGGGGGAAGAAAGAAAAAGAAAAAGAAATAAATAAAATTTCTCACTCTACTGATTAGGGGCTGGGGGAAGGTAAAATGGAGTAAGACAGCAGGAGAGTATTCTATGGGATTTAAAGAACAAACAGTGAACAAGTAAGAGTTCCGTTGGAGATACAGCAATGACTGTGGTATTTTGCCCAACTAGCTACTGTTTATAAAATGTGGAAATGAAATAAGACTCATAAGAGGGGAAAAAGAATGTGAGCTGACTTAAGAAAAAAAAGCACTTATGTGAGGTTAGATGGAAGAGAAATAGAGAGAGTGAGGGATAAGAACACAGCATAGGGGAGAGAAAATGATGTTAACCACCATCGTAATAAAGCTCAGGAAGATGGTGAAATGGATTAAGACCAAGGAAGGGCGCTATGTAGGATTTGGAATAACAATAATATGATAAAAAATGTATAATCTGAATAAAATGAATGAAAATTAAAAGACCAAGAGTCATGTGTTATTTGTAATATGAGCGAAGTGAAAGAAGAAAAATTAAAATGTGATATGAAAGGAAGAAAAACAAAAGAAAACAAACAAAAAAACTAACAAAAACCTAAATAAATGAAAAGAAGAAAGAGAAATGTTTTTAAAAGATGCAAATTTTGATAAAGATAAAGGTAAAATTTGTCTCAGCTGTTGACGTTCACCTTCTGACTTCTTTATGGATCTGTCTCCAGTTTTGTCTCACCTCCTGGTCTTAATATATTCCTCTTGGGGAAAAAAAAAAGGCCTCTGCTGATGGTTGTTAAGCCTGCTTGACTGGTTTTGCCAATTTTTCTGCCTCCTACAGACAGTGGGCAGTTGAGCCTTGTTTTTCCAGTGGTTCAGCAAGAAAGCGGGCTCAGTCTGGGCTATAATAATCACATGTGTCCAGTTTCCAGCCCACACCCTCAGAGCACTGTGAAGCCCACACTTTCCACTCTGCACAGTTGCACTGGGCTGATGCCTATAGACCACCTTGCTTTGCGCCATTTGATCAATCTGTGAGGTGCACTGAATGGGAGGGAATTGAACCCACAATCCTCCCTCTTTGATGGTCAGGCAGCTGCAAACACAAGGTTTCTGCCCAGAGCACATCAGTTCCCCTTTTGAAAAAAGTTTCTTTGGGTACCGCTGTCACTCTGAGCCACTGACTGGCTTTCCACATACTCCAACCGTCTGGCAAATCCAGAGTATATCTCAGACACAGCCAGTTGTGTTTCACCTCTTCTCCCAGCACCAGGTGCTGCCAGGATCCCACCAACTCTCTGGCACTGTCCCAGCCAGCCAGCAACCTCTGCCACAGCTTGCATGCATGGCCAGTTTCCACTTCTCCCCTCCTATGGCAACTTTCTGCATTCAGGTCTCTCCTGGCATGGGTCTGCAATTTTCCCACTGTGGGAGGGGAGGGAGATGCTATGCTGCTGTCACTGACATGACTCTACCCAGATGATTTCCTTGCAGCAGCTGTGGTTTCTGGTAGCACATCCGGGGACTTTCCCCATCCCTGTCCACCTACGAAACTTCTTTACTGCCCATTTTGAAGAATCCTTTGCACATTTGGGCTATCAAACTTCATATCAACTGAGATTCTGTTGGCTGTTGACTTTGTCCTTTGGAAGATCAGCTAAGTGTCCCAGTTGGGTGCACGAGCAAGTGGGCTCATCTCCCACCTACTTTGCCACCACCTTCTCTCCTCTGAGAGGACATAGTTTAATTTTTTGTTCTATGAATAATGTAATATATCTGAGTTCCCTCCAGAGCTGTTCATCCAAGCTGCCAAGGGGTTGCTGAGGCCTATGTCTATCTCAGGGCTGTTTTGAGAATTACATGTGGCCATGAAGGGACAGTCTTTTTGCTCTGAACAATGCTGCACACATGTGGGCAATTATGTTCACCCATGCCACTTATACTATCAGCAAGAGGAAGCAAACTTTCAACTTCAGAAGGCCAAGATGGTGACTTCAAAGAAGATACCACCATACTGTTAAATATAGAAAGGGTATGCCCCTCTCGCATCACAGGTAATGACTTCTACAAAGTTTTCTCTTGCAGAGAGCCAGGGACTTTTGATGTGTTTAATAATTCACCAATCCATATAATTCGGCTTCCTGTGCCTCGGGGTGACTTGTGGTACAGTCCTTTCTCACTTGAAGCAGGAGAATGGCAATTCAATGGCTCAAAAGCAAACTGATTTAGATAGTGGATAAGCTGATAGTCTCATTTTGTCCATTAATGAAACACATGCTTGGCAACTAACACTCCAGAATACAGAAAAAATCATTCTTTAGGAAAACCTGGGTATAAGTGACTGACAACATAGCCAGAGACCAGAAAGCCCTCTTGGAATGCTAGCCAATCTCTCCTACCTTCAAAAGTCCCCTTCATTGTCGGCTTTGTTATCCAAAGACAGGCTATCTCAACACTCAGGCGAGAGGTGATAATGGCCCTGGCTTGGGCATCTAGCTGTAGGGACAAAGAAGACAGGGGCAATATGAGAGCTATGTTGATGACAGCAATACAAATTCTCAGCAACCTGTGTGCATTGTCAAAATTCAAATATATCTGAGCATGGGACAATTCTCCTTAACTCATTTTGTGGCAAAACTGACTTGAACTGGGGGTGGGGGGATTTATAGTCTTTCTTTATCCTACATAATGTGAATATTCATACATTTCACTGCAGAAACATGATTTGTTTGATTGTGGAGTGCTGCCTTGGTTTTATGTAATATATGATATATGTAATATATTCTCTTTTTTAAATATGAAATTGGAAAAACCCTGGCTCCATGGGTTTCAGGTAAGGGGTAGTAGACGTATATAGCATAATGGTTAAAAAGGCGGAATTGGAAGCCAGACTGCCTGATTCTAATCCCAGGTATACCACCTAGCAGCTGTATGACCTGTGGTATATTACTTTACCTTCCTAAGCCCTAATTAAAATAATGACACCTATGTCATTGGGGTGTTGTGAAAATTAAGTGAGCAAATAAACTTAAAGTGCTTAGATGTTGATGTTACAACAAATGACCTAGGAACAACTGACATAAACCTGGACTCCCCGGGGAAGCCAGGTCACTATACCCTTGGAGTGATCAACCATTATCAAAGAGGTCAACTCCACAGGATCTGGTGACTTTGGATGCTGGAAGAGAGTGAAGGGAAGCATTTACTGGTAAAACTAAACATCACTGCCATCATTTGGGACTAAAATGTTTGAAACCTGATATGTTCTCTGACTCTACTGTCAATTTATGTTGTGACCTTGTGCAAACCTCTTGCCCTCTCTGGACCTTTGGAACAGAAGGGGTAAATTAGATGATTTCTTAAGGCTGTCCAGCTTGAACACATTAACTCCAACAGAAACATACTGCGAAAGAATAGCTCTGAAGATCTGAAAACTTCTCACTTGTTAATTCCTGGGGGCTAAGGCAACACAGTCGTTGTTTTCATAACCCACAGTTTTGTAGTTATGTCCATGGCCAGGCCAGAGCAGCAGATGGGCAGGCCCAACCCCCTAGATGTTTGTAATTGATCAGGACACACTATAATGAAGTAATTTTCTTGTCTTCATTCACCATGTCAATAGAGATCTGCCTGCCATGCAGGAAAGGTGACAGAGTAATCTGAGCTGCAGCTGAAAACCTGCTTTTCTTCTACAGTTATTTAGCCTGCCACAAGATGTAGCAGGCAATGGAAAAGAGTCTAGACATGCGGAGGGTTGGCTATTCTCAAAATATAATACTGGAACTTTAAGACTGAACTGATTTATGTTTGTAATTATTTCAATAATGTGTGAATTAAGTTACAGTTTAAATCTTAGCTAAAGGAGAAATTTTATGTTGCCAGCCATCTCATTGTACAATAGTGTTCCCTCTGCTGTACCAAGAATAGCACTTTGCATAAATAATGGGTTCTGGAGAAGAATATGTAACATGCATTTATTTTCAATATCAAAGAATGATCATCATTACCTGGAGATGTGAAAACTCCTCCAGGGCTTATGACTCTCTGCGGTGAGAGAAAGGCAATGCCATTGCAGACCTGGTTTACGAGCTCTGCCAGCTCAAGGCACTACCATGTCAAATAGAAACAAACCTCAGTCTTCTCAACTGAGACACAGAAAAGCCAGGTCTGTAATCAGTCCCAAGTGAGACTCTGAATTTGGAAAATAATAACATGTCCAGTTGGGACCTATGTGGAAAATAATACCTCCCCACCCGCAATAACTGTGTTAAAGGCTAAATTGTGTGATTCAAAGTAGTTAAGGATCTGGAATGCTCTTCACACACCCATTCTCTGAGCCAGTAACTCATTTTTTTCCTAATGTTTTATCTTGCACCTTTTGACTTCAGAGAATTTTCCAATAGCTAGGTTTGTGACAAACAAAACAAAAACATGAAAACATAAAATAAAAAAAAGAAAAAGAAAAACTAGTCACAGATAATATTGAAACAAAGAGTTAAGAAATAAAAGTATATCACAGACCTGAATATTGCAACTCATTTTCTAGTATAGCATCCTGCCTCCCATCTGTAAATAGCCAGACAAGCATTCCTGAAACCCAGAGAACAAAAATGGTCATTAAAATCCATCCCATTTCTTATTGGTCTGATTTGAGGTGAGTGTAACAAACATCTCTAGGGACATCTTGTTTCTGCTTTGCAGAATCTTTTAGCATCTGTTGGTCCCATGGGAACCTAATAATGGGACCCATCTAACTTATCAAAAAGCAAGGAAAATTTGACACTTGCATTATTAAAAGGCTTCTCTGGAAATTGGCATTCTGTCTAGTTCTGGAGTACTAGATGTTCACACTTGAAATACCATAAATGAAGTCACACTTCATGGACTATAAAGCACTACATAGTGTGGACATGTCATGTGGAAGCTCTGAAATTGCACAGGTTATAATTTTATATCATAGCATTGAAGTTACAAGAGAATAGTAAACATCACACAAGAATTTTCCTCCTCTTCTGGAGAAGGGATTTGTGTGTTTTAGTTTGTATACAGGATAATTATATCATGTTAGATAAATTTATGACCTTGTTATTATCTTTTTCTGGAGAGTAAGTATAGTTTACTACACTTACTTGGGTACTAACTTGAAAAGGGGTGGGTTATAATGGCTAATATTATATGTCAACTTGACTGGGCCAGGGAGTGCTGAGATATCTGATTATGTGTTATTTCTGGTTGTGTCTGGGTGTATTGCTAAGCTGGAGAGGCATATTGGATGCAGATCGGGCCAGAATATATGGAAATCACAGAGAACGTGTTGATCACTAATGGATCGACCAGATAAATGGAGTATTGGCAGTGGAAGGACCATGTCCAGAGCTGGGGTAGCAGATTAACAGCAATGTGTACAGGAATGATTAGAGTTTAGGTCACTACCTCAAACACACCAGTGAGGCAGGTCTGATAAGGTGAAGGCTGAATGGGAAGGCTCTTGAAAAGGAGTCTTGACCTGGAACCCTAGATCCACAGAAACACTGGCAGATCCAGATCAGCTGAGACCCTGAGGCCCCAGCCACATGGCTAGTGGCCCATTTTTAAACACAAAGATTCTAGTCATACTCACAACGAGCCCAGATGTTAAAATGATTATAGATGGTAATACAAGCCTGGCATGAATACAGAAATTGTGTTTTTCAAATCATTTCTTCTTTAATTAATTCTTTTTTGCCTTTACATAAAATCTTAGGCAGGCACTGCAAGTGTTATCTTCATTTGTGTAGAGAAGTTTCTTACTTATAGTTACCCAACCAGCCAAGGAGAGAGAAAACTGGTCTAGCACCTATTTTTTTATTCAGCAGCCTTATGCCATTTTTAAGGACTGACTGGCACAATAATCCAGATTTCCACTGGTAAATAGCTCATTTCCACATGGCCTCCAGATTCCAGACTGCTTAGGTCCACGGCCACTCATTTTCCAATGTCCGCAATTCAAAGACGGGATTCTGATGAGAAGCATCTGGAGTCTGATAAAGGCTAATAATGGTTAAGGAAAATGAAAATTGGAAACTCAAATGAAGATTGGCTTCTACTACTGCCTGGGCAGAATAATCAATAAATTAGCAGAAAGTGATGGTGACTATAAAGAGGGACTAGAGAGATAACTGAAGTATTAAAATTAAAGGTATGCTGAAAAGTGGACTATCCCTTGAGGATCCAGGCCATCTTCCTTGTTATCAGGTCATAATATAACTGAAAAGCTTTTCAACAAGGCAATGGGGGTTCTGTAGAGGAATAGTCTCATTAGCTATTATCCCTCATAGCTAAGCTATGTCTTGGACTAGGGCTGAAAGACACTGGCTAATGGGTAGGCTTTCCTGAAAGACATATGATGACCCTGGCTGAGCCCCCCCACCTTATGTTGCTCTGACAAAGTAGAGCTAATACAGAGAAGGTCAATCAGATAAATAAAGGGCCTGAACTCACAGCATGGGAAGACTTTGAGGATGGTCAGGGTTTTAACTGGTGAGGAAATGACCCCAGATGAGCACAGTCAATATTTTCAGTTATTTTAGTGGGCACATCACAAGAAGAAGGGATTATAGATAGTCATTAGATTCCTAAAGGGGAGATAAAATTAGATTGAAAGCATTTTAAATTAAGTATTGTTGAGTTCCTTTCCCAAGCCACACAATGGACATACATTTTTCATATATGGTCTCTTTTAATCCTCAGGAGCATCCCATGAAGTAGGATCAGACATGTTCCATACCCAATGCTCTTTCCATTGTATACATAGATATTAATTCAATATAAGAAACATGCAACATGTAGAGATGTGCAACAGTGGAATCTATGCTTCATGACATAGTGGATTCTCTACCATTTGAAACATTCAAACAAAAGCTGAATAAAAATTGCCAGGTATTCAGACATTAGATAAGGACTGGGCCAAATAACCTCTAATGTCCCTACCAACACTGAGTTGTTTCTACCCAGCTACTTCAAAAGCACACGTAAAGTGAGTGGGGCACATGTGAATGAATCTATGATCAATCCCCAGTAACTGGAAACAGGAGAGAAGATCAATGACTCACAAATCACTCTAAATTATTTTTTAACCTCCTAATGTGGAGACTATTTACTACCCACTTCACACAGTTTACTAATTTGATATCAGCCCTCTGTTTTCTTGCCCTATAGGCTAGACAAATATCCATAGAGGAAAAGAGGAAAAGAGAGACAGGTGGCCCAGCCTGTATATGCAGTGTAGCATTGAGAGCAGTTACAAAAATGACCAGGGGAAAAAGTGAGATGCCTCATCCTGATATAGGAACTCTCAATATTTTTACCAATTCAGTAAAAATATTTTTACCAACAGGGTCTTACTGTAGGTAACAAATGTTCATCTTCACCCTCCAGCTTCACACTAGGATCCTTAAGAAGAATATCTTTTCCTCTAAACTATTTCAGCTCACCTTCCTGTTATTCTTCTAAGGAATTGGGCCCAAACATTTTCATTTTATCTCTGGCCAACGTTAACTCTATGAGCTGTGAATGTGCTTTCTGGCTGAGCCTTAATGTGAATTGCTACACAATTCCAATTGGTAATGTGATAGAAGTGATAAACCTAAATGATTAGCCTTATAAATACAAATGCTCATGGATGTATAAGCAATATTTTTTATCTTTTTAAAAAGATTTTATGTATTATTAGAGATGGGAAGGGAGGGAGAAAAAGAAGGAGAGAAACATAAATGTGTGGTTGCCTCTCAAGCGCCCCCTACTGGCGACCTGGCCTGCAACCCAGTCATGTGCCTTGACTGGGAATCTAACTGGTGACCCTTTGTTTAGTAGGCCAGTGCTCAATCCACTGAGCCACACCAGCCAGGGCTGTTGTTATATCTTTTTACCCCACTTCTCCAAAAGGTTTTTAGGCAACCTAAACATAGTATTTTGGTGGCAAGACAATGAAACCGAATTGCTTAAATAAGAACAAAAAAATAGAAGGATCAAGTAATAATAAGGAGTGGAGGGGAGTAAAAAAGATATGGGAAGACATGGATCTGACGTTGCAAACTCAGATGCCTAAGGCAAGTAGCATAAATATGTGCATCAGGCAAGATTTAAGGCAATTTTGAGAGAAGCTAAAAAATATTGTGCGTGTATATATATAAAATATATATATATAGTATACATGTGTATATATATATATGACTATATATAATATTCACATGGATTATATATATATATGTGTGTGTGTGTATGCGTGTGTGTGTGTGTGTGTGTGTGTGTGTAGTCTGTCTGGAAAAAGTCCAGCCATTATTAATATAATGAGAACAGTTTGCACAACATCAGTGTAACCTGGTAGCCAAGGAGAGTGGACTGGAATGTGCATATGTGAACAATGACAACTTCATTGTACTAATCAGTGGTCATGGTAAACACTGTTGAGTCAGCATGTGTACTATGTGGCTATCACATTCAAAATGACTGAGAGAGTAGGGCAATGAATTTGCATCAAATTTGTGTTAAGCTTGAATATTCTTCTACGGAAACTATTCAGATGATTAAGAAGGTTGCAGCTATGGGCAGCTGGTGATTGGCAGTATCATCATGGACAGAATGCCCACTCATGCATCACAGCTCATGTAGAGTTTTTTGGCAAAACTTCAAATCACTCAGGTAACTCATACCCCCTACAGCTCAGGTTTGGCACCCTGCAACTTCTTGCTTTTCCCAAAATTAAAATCATCTTTCAAGGGGAAGAGATTTCAGGATCCTTAGAATCCTGAAACACTAATTCAAATGAATCTATGCACCCCAATGTTAATAGCAGCACAATTTACAATAGTCAAGTGCTGGAAATAACCTAAGTGCCATCAGTTAGTGAGTGGTTAAAAAAGTGTGGTGCCTTTACACAATGGAATACTATGCAGCAGAAAGAAAGAAGGAGCTCCTACCATTCATGACAGCATGGATGGATCTGAAGAACATTATACCAAGTGAAATAAGCCAGGCAGTGAAAAATAATACCATATGATCTCACCTATAAGTGGAACCTAATCAACAAAACAAATAAGCAAGCAAAATATAATCAGAGACATAGAAATAAAGAAGAAACTGACAGTAAGCAGGGGGGAGAGGGAGGGGGAAATGAGGGAGAGAAGGGGAAGGGTCATCAATGAACATGTATAAAGGACCCATTGGCAAAGCCAAAGGGGGATAAGATTGAGGATGGGAGGTGGGGGTCGGTGGGGCAGGGGAAAGTCGTAGCAGGAAAATGGAGACAACTGTACTTGAATAACAGTTTAAAAAAAGAAAAGGAAGAGATTTCAGACCACCTATGAGATTTGGGAAAATATGATGGGGCAGCTGATGGAGTCTGGGGGAACTCTGTGAGGTCCCAAGGTGCCTACTTTGAAGGGGGCTGGGTCATCATTGTCCTTTGAACAATATTACTTGTGTCTTGTATCTTGTATCTTCTTCAATAAATGTCTCTATTTTTCATATTACATGCCTGGATCTCTTCTGGACAGACCTCATATATATTCACCTGGTTTTCCAAAAACCAGGTGAATATTTTTATACACAGGCTAGTTGAACGCAATTCATCCAAAGTTCATTTACAGGCAACAATAAGGCCCCAATGTGTGACACATAACCCAAATGAAGAGAAACTGTTTAAAATGTGCAACAGCCCTGGCTTGTGTGGCTCAGTGGATTGAGTGCCTGCCTGCAAACCAAATGGTCACCAGTTCAATTCCCAGTCAGGGCACTTGCCTGGGTCATGGGCTAGATCCCCAATTAGAAGGTACAAAAGAGGCAATCAAACATTTATGTTTCTCTCCCTGTCTTTCTCCCTCCCTTCCCCTCTCTCTAAAAATAAATAAAACCTTTAAAATTATGATAGCAATAATAATATTAATAATAATAAAAGTAAAGTGAGCAACAATTTGAGTCTTAGTTTCCTGGAAGACAAGGCAAAGAAGGACAGATGACGGCCTAAAGGACCATCAGCAGCTCACAAAAGCAATTAGCCTAGCCTGTCAAGAAAGACAACCTGTTTTTTTATTTCAGAACTTTAAGAAAAATATGTTGCCTAGGTCTTTGCCTAAGGGAACTTGCACAACATAATGGATGGTATATTTAATAGGCGCTTTACCCAAGACATGTACTGATATCCCCACATATGTTATCTATTATGTGGACCCTCCAAAATACCCAAATGTATATGGTTAAGCTATAGTTCTTTGAAGCCAATTCCACTGTGGAACAGAGTGATGGATATCAAGTCTGGAGCTTCTTAGAGGTCTGGTATAATATAGTGATAAAGCCTTGAAATTTTGGAGGAATGCCCTAAAACTGGCATTCTTGAATATCAATGGCTTCCTCTGGGTTTTTGACAGCAACTGTAATGCAGATAATTCAAACTAGAAGTCCCAAGAGGTGGTTGAAAAGAAGGGGAGGTGCTCTTCAATATTGACAGAAAGAGGGTCCATATCCAACTCAGCATGGAAGTAGTTAGAGTACCACCTGCAATTTGCATCTTTCCTCATCTCAAAGAGCAGATTCATTCATACACTTGGGATGTATTTTCTCTTTCCCCAGTCAGCTTTTAGCTACAACACTTCTGTACATACCGCAGGCACACAATGGGGCCATAATCACATCTGTTCCTATGGCTTTAAATACAAACTTTATGCCCATGGCTTCCAAACTGATTATTCCAGTCTAGACCTCTTCCCTAAGCTGCAGGCTTGTATGATGAACTGCTCTCTTTACACCTTCTTTTGATTTCTCAAAAGTAGCTTGAATGTTGCAAGGTTAAAACTAAACTCAGTTTTTTCTTTCTCCAAATTTACTCCTCTCCCAATCTTTCCCACCTTAGTAAATAGCATCAACATCTCCCCAAATACTTAATCCAGGAACCTGAGAATTGTCACCATTCATTCCCACTCCTTGGGATTACATGAGGGCATAGAGAAGAGCCTGGGACATGAAGTCCATTGCCTGGCTTTGAATCCTAGGGCTACTTTCAACCAGTCGTGTGACCTTGGACAAGTCATTCAAGTTCTCTATGACTCAGTTTTCTCACTTGCAAATTGCAACAATACCTATTTTATAGAGTTTTAGGAAGATTAAGTGAGATAGAGCATAGTAAGCTTTGGGATAATAGTTGGCACTTAAAAGTACATATTCAATAAGTGGTCAATATTTTCATTCTCCTTCCCACTGTGTATCCTATTGTATTAACAGTCTCCTTCCTCTATAAAATATAGACAATATGGCCTAACTTGCAGGAATGTTTGAATGATTACATGAAATGAAGAACATATGGTACCCGAGTGGCAGATCTTCAATAAATAATTGCTTTTATTAGTAACAATTATTACTTTTGCTGAGGCATCATGAAGTAATAAAAAGACCTTTAATGATTCAACAGATATTTTTCAAGCACCTACTAAATGTCACGCATTATGATAGACAGTAGGGATAGAGTGATAATTAAAAGGAAGATCTCTGCCCTCATGGGAGTTTATTTTCTAGCGAGGGTTTCAGCAGAACCCTTGCTATTGTTTTAACAGACAATAGATTTACTAAATAAATCATTACATAGTATGTTAGTTGGTGAAAAGTGCCACTGGGAAGAATAATGCTGAAAAGGAAAATAAGAAATTTGGTGAGGGTGGGATTATAATTTTAAAGAGGATGGCCAGGGAAGGTAATATTAGAGTAAAAAAATGAAGGAGAGGAGAAGGAAATCAAGTGGACATCTGAAGGAAAAGGATTTTAGGCAGAGTAAAAAGACCTGCTAAGATCCTAAGGCAGGGGCATGGCTAGCTTCTTTGAGAAACAACAGAGGCAAATGTGGCTGATGTAAAGGGACTTAGGAAGAGAGTGGTAACACATGAAGGCAAATAGACAAGAGACCAGAGCATGAAGGACCTTCTAGGTTCTTGTAAGGAATTTAACTTTTACTCTGAGTGAGATGGGGAACCAGTGTAAAATTTTAGTGATAGAAGAAACATAATGTTTTATTTTTGTATGTGTCTTTTTAAAATATTTGTTTCAAGTGTACAGTATAGTGGCTTAAGACATATAATTTATGAAGTGATCCTCCTGATAATTCTAGTACCCATCTGGCACCATACATAGTTATTAAAATATTATTGACCATATTCCCTATGTTGTACCTTACATCTCATGACTGTTTTGTAACTACTGATTTGTACTTACTCCCTTCACCTTATCCATCCATCTCTCCACCCCATCCCATCTTGCAGCCCTTAGTTTGTTCCCTGTATCTCTGAGTCTGTTTCTGTTTTGTTTGGTCATTTATTTTCTATTTTCGATTCCACATATGAGTGAAATTGTGATATTTGTCTCCTTCTGTCTGACTTATTTCACTTAACATAATACCCTTTAGGTCTACCCATATTGTCACAAATGGTAAGATTTCATTCCTATTTTATAGGTAAGCAATATTCCATTGTATATGTGTACCAGTCTTTATCTGATTGTATGTATGTATGTATATGTATGTATATTTTTATTGTTTAAGCTATTGCAGTTGTTCCCACTTTTCTCCCTTTCCCCTCCCTTACCCAGCCTCAGCTTCTCCAAACCCCAAGCCCACCCCCACATTGTCATCCGTCTCCATGGGTTGTACATAAATGTTCTTTGGTTAATCCCTTCATCATCTTTCATCCCGTCCTTCGCCCATCCTTTCCAGCAGCTGTCAGTCTGTTCTATGTATCTAAGTTTCTTTTACTATCTTGTTTGTTAGTTTATTGTGTTCATTGGATTCCACATATAAGTGAAATCATGTGGTATTTTTCTTTCACTGACTGGCTTAATTTGCTTACAGTAGCCTATTGATGAGCACCTGGGTTGCTTCCATATCTTAGTTATAAATAATGCTACCACAAACATAGGGATGCACATATTCTTTCAAATTAGTGTTTTTAGTTTCTTTGTATATATTCTCAGAAGTGAAATTGCTGGGTCATAGGTAGTTCTATATTTCATTTTTTGAGAAACCTCCGTACTGTTTTCCATAGCAGCAAAACCAATTTGCTTTCCCACCAACAGTGCCCTTCTTCTACACATCCTCTTCAATACTTGTTATTTGTTGATTTATTGATGATAGTCATTCTGACAGGTGTGAGGTGATATTTCCCTGTAGTTTTAATTTGCATTTCTCTGATAATTAGTGACATTAAGCATATTTCCCTATGTCTGTTGGCCAGCTGTGCATACTGCTTGCAGAAATGTCTATTCAGGTCTTGTGCCCATTTTGTAATTGTATTTTTTTGGTATTGAGTTATATGAGCTCTTTATAAATTTTGGAAATTAACCCCTGAAATAATGCAACATTGGTGAATATCTTCTCCCATTCAGAAGATTGTCTTTTCATTTTGTTGATGGTTTCTTTCACTGTGCAAAACCTTTTTAGTTTGATGTAGTCCCATTGTTTTTCTTTTGTTTCCCTTGCCCATGGAGATATATCAGAAAAAAAATATTAAAAAGAGCAATGTCAGAGAGCTTACTGCTTATGTTTTCTTCTAGATGTTGTATATTTCTGATCTTACATTTAAGTCTTTAACTCATTTTGAGTTTATTCTTGTATATGGTGTATAAAGGTAGTCTAGTTTCATCATTTGCATGTATCTGTCCAATTTTGCCAACACCATTTATTGAAAAGACTGTACTGTCTTTACCCCATTGTATTGCCTTGCCTCACTTGTCATATTGTAATTGACCATATAGGTGTGGGTTTATTTCTGGGCTCTCTACTCTCTATTCTGTTCCATTTATCTATGTGTCTGTTTCTGTGCCAGTTCCACGTTGCTTTGATTACTATAACCTTGTAGTATAGTTTGATATCAGGTAGCATGATACTTCCAACTTTGTTCACTTTCTCAAAGCATATTGCTGTGGCTATTCCATGTATTTTGTGGTCCCAAATAAATTTTAGGATTATTTGTTCTAATTCTGTGAAAAATGCCATGGGTATTTTGATAGGGATTGCATTGAATATATAGATTGCTTTTGGACAATATGGACATTTTAACAATTTGTTTTCAAAGGTTCACTCTCCCTGCTATATTGAGGCTAAATTGATGGGATCTGGAGTAAGAATGGAAGTAGGGAGTCTAGTCAGCAGGCTATTGCAACAAGATGAACCAAAGTTTATGGCAACTTGAACCAGAGTGATATCGATGGAGATGGTGAGAAGTGTTCAGGTTATAGATATATTTTTTAAAGTAGGGCTCAAAAGAATTACAGACTGGCTATGAGGTATAAAAACAAAGTCAATAATGATTTCAAGTTCTGGAATCTAAAAGTCTGGTTTCAAATTCAGCTCCACAACTTATCTGCTGTGTTTGAATCCAGGTGGTAAAGTATAATCAGTGGAGCAGAGGTTCACGTGCAACTAAAATCCAGAGAGAGGTGAACCTTCTCTACTCAGAAGATCTTTGGTTCCAAGGGATGGAGAACTAAATGAAAAATCAATAACAAAATATTTAGAATATCCTCAAACTTTTGGAAATGAAATAACATATTTTAAATAACTCATGAATCATAGAGGAAGTGTCAGTAAAGTAATATGTATGTGCATATGTTTAACTGAATGAAAGTAGAACATATCAAAATTTGTGGAATACTGCTCAAAGAATACACAAAGGGAGATTAATAGTACTAGCCACTTATTGTAGAAAAGAAAGGTCTCAAATCAATAATCTAAGCTTTCACTTCAAGATACCAAGGAAAATCAAGCAAAAGAAAGGAAATAGTAAAGATAAGAGCAAAAATCAATGAAATGAAAAGCTAATAGAGATCAATGAAACAAAAAATTTATTGAAAAGATCAATAAAATTGATAACCTCCAGTAAGACTTACAAAGAATAAAGAAAAAAGATACATGGTATCAATATCTAGAATAAAATGGAGGATATCTTTACAGATATGCAAACAATAAAAAGAAAATAAGGGAATTGTATGAACAATTCTATTTACATGTATTCAATAACAGGTAAAATGAACTGATTACTTTTTTAAACATTATTTTTAATGGTTGCATGATATTCTAGTATAAAGGTAATATTTCCTTAACTGATCACTTAACATTGGCTATTTAGGTTGTTATCATTTTTCCTATTTATTAAAACAAAACAAAACAAACAAAACCCCTGTGATGAATATCTTTGTACATGAACTTTGGTCTGCATTTCGTATTTTTTTCTTAAAATAGGGTCTTATAAATGATCTTATGTTTCTAAAGTGTGAATATGCTATTTTATCATTTTTAAATAATTTAAATTTATTGTAGTTATTTTAATATTTGTATATTAAATAAATATTTGTATATATATAATACAAATTCAAAAGATACTAAATGTTATACAGTGAAATTGAATTTCCTTCCCACTTCTGTCTCCCAGCCACCAGGAGTCCAGCCTCAGTTTCTTGATTTTCCTTTTAGATAAATCTTTATATTGCCAGCACATATATCCTGTTGATCATTCCATGTTACTACATAAAAGAAATGCATTATTTTTAATAGCTGTGTAATATTTGAGTGCATATCTTTTGTTGATTGACACATACATCCTAGTTTTTTCCTGCTATAAACAGTGCTGTACTTACTATCAGTGCATAGACCTTATTTCTCACAGTATGAGATACTAGGAGTAAAAGTGCTGGGTGAAAATTTTGAACATCTAGCATTTTAATAAGGTATTATAAAATGTATTTCCGTAGAGGTTATATCAATTTATATTCCTATCAGTAATATGAGAGAGGAGTCTTTTTTATTTCTCTCATCTACATAACACATTGAAAAATGTTTTAACTGTTGCCGATTTATGAGGTTAAAATGTTATTCATTATCATTTTCACTTTCATTTTGAGTTAGCTTCCATTTTCAGGAGCCACTTATTTCCTTTTGAGGGGATGGGTATTTATTTTTTGGAGGAGTTCTTATTTTTTTTTCCTTATTAATTCATAGGAACTAGGGTCAAAACAAATGTCTTATTATTTCTCTGGTGTTATTATTATCAAGACATAAGAATCACTGCCTTCATTTGTTCTATGGTCCAGTTTGAACAGAAGGTGCATTTCTATGAATACTGTGGTCAGGATGAGAAAGAGGGTTTGTAGAATATAGTATGATCTGCTCTAATGTTCATTTTGTCTTCCTCATAACACTACGGTTTTTAGTAGAGTATTTGGGTTATTCGAAATTATTTTTGCATGAAAGTTAAAGTAAGATTAGCTTTCATATTCTTGAGTATTTACTTACACTGCAATGGAGAACCACTGTCTTATTCAGTGATTTGAAAGAATAATACATACATTGTTAAAAGACTACTAAGAAACTAGTATTGTTAGGCTTTTAGAAGTATAATTGGAGGTTCACTACAAGGATATCTTAGAAATAGAATAAGTCATTTGTGCATGTTATTCAGAAATGTTATTCTTTCAGAGGCAGAAGCATATGCTGATTTTAACATGCATGTACATGGAATTACAGGAATGGTAAAAGAAAAGTTTCTGAAATCTAAAATGAAAATATGTCTAGAGTTTATTTGAAACTTCAATCTGCTTTTCTTTCTATAAAACCAGAAGAGAATTCTTTGTACTTTTCTCACTTCTATCAAGGAACCAGTGCTGTTTTCACCAACTTTTCAGCAGAGGATAAAATACCTAATTTGAAACTCTTCTCATTGTGTCCTGAATAAACCTGACTTCAGGCATGATAAGTCTTTTTAAAAGATATAGCCAAGAACCTCTATGAAATAGCACATATTTTGAGAAATGTTGTGTTGAATCTTAAAATTGGATTAGTTTAACCTAAGGATGCAGAATTTAATTGGAGTTAACATTAAAGTCCATTTTAGATAGGAAAATGTTACATACAGGGATGCACATATTCTTTATTCTTTAGGCAAAGTTAAAGCGAGTTAGTTTTAGGGAGACCTTTGAACAAGCTAGAATAAACAAATGTCATATTAAAAAGAATTCATAGGCATTATTTTAATTATATTTTATTGTTTATGTCATTACAGTTGCCTTAAAATTTCTCCTTTGTCCCCCTCCACCCAGACCCCCATTCCCTCAGCCAATCTGTTGTCCATGTCCATGGGTCATGCATATATGTTCTTCAGCTACTCTATTCCCTCTGGTGTTCTTTACATACTCATGACTATTCTTAAAATACCAACGTGTTTTTCTTAATTCCTTCAACTCTTTTACCTATCTCTCTGACTGCCCTATTATCTGGGAACCATCAAAACATTCTCTGTCTCTACGATTCTGTCTCTGTTCTGCTTATTTGTTTATTTTGTTTTTCAGATTCAATTGTTGATATATATATATATATTTATTGCCATTTATTGTTCATATTTTTTATTTCTTCATCTTCTTTTTAAAGAATACCCTTTAACATTTCATGTAATAGTGGTTTGGTAATGATGAACTCCTTAGCTTTTTCTTGTCTGGGAAGCTCTTTATCTGTCCTTTAATTCTAAATGATAGCTTTGCTGAATATAGTAATCTTGGATATAGGTCCTTGCTTTTCATCATGCTGAATATTTCTCGCCAATTATTTCTAGCCTGCAAAGTTTCTTTTGAGAAATCAGGTGACTGTCTTTTGGGGACTCCCTTGTAGGTAACTAATTGCTTTTCTCTTGCTGCATTTAATGTTCTCGCTTTGTATTTAACCTTTGGCATTTTAATTATGATGTGTCTTGTAGTGGGCCTCTTTGGGTCCATCTTGTTTGGAATTCTCTGTGCTTCCTAGATTTGTATGTCTATTTCCTTTACCAAGGATATTTTCTTTCCTTGGGGAAGTTTTCCTTCATTATTTTTTCATATAGGTGTTTATTTCTTGCTCTTTTTCTTCTCCTTCTGGCATTCTTATGATGTAAATATTGGTATGCTTGAAGTTGTCCCAAAGGCTCCTTACACTATCTTTATTTTTTGGATTCTTTTTTTCTTCTTACTGTTCTTGATTGGTTGTTTTTTGCTTTCTTATGTTCCAACTTGTTGATTTGATTCTTGACTTTTGAGTAAATCTTCGTGCGGATCTTTTAAAAGGAACTGCTTGGGATTCTAGAAGTTTCTGTCTTCCACAGCCTCAATCATTGATGGTTTTTACAGACAGAAGTCATGTAGACTTATATTCCTGGTACTGGAACTCTGGGCTGGAGGAGCGTGGTGTGGGGCTGGAACCCTTCACTCCTAAGATAGCCCTCCTAATTTTTATCCACCGCACATGGGTGTGGAACCAGCCCATTCCACATTTTCACCCATCCTACCAGTCTCAATGTGGCTTCTTCTTTAATTCTGTAGTGGTAGGACTTCCATTCATCTCAATATCTGATGGTTCTGAATGGTGGCTGTTGTATAGTTTAGTTGTAATTTTGATGTAGCTGTGTGAGGAGATAGGCAGTGTTTACCTATGCCACCATCTTGACTGGAAGTCAGCATTATTTTTATATTGATGAAATTTTAGCTCTTTGGTTATTATTTGCAAGAATACTTTTGTCCAGATTATCAGTTCAGTTGTTTATGCTTTTTGCCATTCATAAGTGATTTTTAATTTTTTTATTGTTGTTCAACTACAGTTGTCCCCATTTTCCTGCCATTACTCCTCCCTGCCCTACCCATCACTCCTCCCACATTCAATCCCTCCCCCTATTGTTTTTGTCCATGGGTCCTTTATGCATGTTCCTTGACTCGACCCTTCCCTTTCGTTCCACCATTATCCCCTTGACCCCTCCCCTCTGGTCACTGTCAGTTTGTTCTTTATTTCCATGTCTCTGGTTCTATTTTACTCCCTTATTTGTTTTGTTGATTAGGTTCCACTTAAAGGTGAGATCAGATGGTATTTGTCTTTCACTGTCTGGCTTATTTCACTTAGCATAAGTATTTTATGTGCATGGTTGTATCTACTTATGTTAGTGGGACAGAGTTTTGTCATATACATAGAAAGCCATTCTCCACTTGGAGATTTTTAAATACATTGTATTTTCCTTTGGTATTTTTATGAGTTTATATGTTATACAAAGTTTTGCTCAATTTAAAATTAATTTTTGTGTAAAGTGTGAGAAAAGGATACAACCTAATTTTTTTCAGATAGCTAACCAATACCATGTGTTGTATAATCTCTTTTGCCCATTACTTTAAAATGCTAGCATTACCCTACATTGAATTCCCATATATATTTAGATCTATTTCTAAGTTCCTCTATTTTGTTTTATTAATCTGTCTGGTTTTCTGTCAACTCTACTATACTTTAAAATTATTCTAGCACCATAACATATTTCAGTATCTAGTATAGGTAGTCTCATTTCTTTGTTGTTCTTTTACAGGTTTCATTTTTTGACATTCTTATCCATTTATTTTTTCCAGAAAAATATAGAGTTTTTGCCCGTTTTTTCTCTCAATCTTATAAGCGTTTGCATTAAGATTGTTTTAAGTTCATGGAACAATTTGGGGAGAAATGGTATCTTTATAATTTGATTTTCTCTGTTCAGAAAATGATTGTCTTCTCACTTGTTTATTGTTTATTTGCCTTTTCATATTTTTTATTTGTAAAGTACATTTTATTTTATAATTAACTGATTCCTAGAAAATCAATTTACCAAACTCATCAAATATGAAATACATAATCTAAATAAATATCCAGAGAGTTATTAAAGAAATTATATCTGTATTTTTAAAACTTCCAAAATAGAAATCAGTGTTCCCAGATGGATTTATTGGTGAATTATTATTCCAAACACTTATATAAGAGACCCATTTCACAAAACCTCTTTCCAAAATTAGAATAGGAATACTTCCCAAATCATTTTATGAGGCCATTATTACCACGATACCAAAATTAGACAAAGTAATTATAAGAAGAGGCCAATATTACTCATTAATACAAAATTTCTTAAATAAAATATTAGCAAATCAAATTCAGGAATATGTAAAAATAATAATGTCACAACCAAGTAGGATTTACCCTGGAATTGCAAAGTTGGCTCAATACTCAATAAGCTATAGATACAATCCACAATATTAAGTATAAAAAAACCCACATGATCCTTTCAATAGGTTCAGAAGAACAATTTGACAAACTCCGATGTACATTTATGATAAAAAGCTTCCACAACTGATAAAGAACATCTGCAAAGACATCTACAGTTGATATTGCACAATGGTGAAAAACTAAATGTTTTAAGATTAAAAATAAGGCAAGAATGTCCTCTTTCACCATTCATATTCAACATCATACTGAAAATTGTAGTACAATAAAGAAAAAAAGGTATATAGCCCTGGCTGGTGTGGCTCAACTGATTGAGTGCCAGCCTGAGAACCAAAGGGTCACTGGTTCTATTCCCAGTTAGGGCACATGCCTGGGTTGCAGGCCAGGACCCCAGTAGGGGGCACATGAGAGGCAATTACACATTGATGTTTCCCTCTGTCTCTTTCTCCTTCTCCTCCCCTCTGTCTAAAAATAAATAAATAAAATTTTTTTAAAGAAAAAGGGCATACACATGGAAAAATTAAAATTTTCCCTATTTTCAGATGGTGTGACTGCTTATGTAGAAATTAGCAAGTAATCTATAAAATAACCCCTTCCAGAACTAATAAGTGAGTTCATCAAATGCACAGGATACAAAGTCAACACACAAAAATATACCCTATTTCTACCTACTAACAACGAACATTTGGAAACAAATTTAAAAAAAAAATAGATCATTTACAATATTTCAAAAAAATGAAATACTCAGGCATAAATCTAACAGAACATGTACAGGATGGTGATGATGATAATTACAAAACACTAATAACAGAGAGGCAAACTGTGTTTATGGATTGAAAGACTCAGCATACTGACAATTTTAATTCTCACAAAATTGTTTTACAGATTTAATGCAATTCCAGTAAAAATCTTAACAGGATTTATTGTAGATATAGGCAGGCCAGTTCTAGAATTTATATGGGCAGGAAAAAGAACTTGAATATCCAAAACAATTTTGAAAAAATAAACTTGGAGGACTCAAACTACCCAATTTTACAACTTACTATATAGCTATAGTAATCAAGGTAGTGTGACAGTGGTAGAGGGGTAAACACATAGATCAATGGTCCTGAAGAGAGTCTAGAAACTGACCCTCTAAAATATGTTCAATTGATTTTTGACAGAGAAAAGGTGGTCTTTTCAAAAAATAGTATTTTGGAAATTTGGAAAATTTGGACATCTATAGGCAAACAAAACAAAGAGAAAAAACAATCTAAAAATTTTGCTTTCCTTAAACTTCAAACTTTATTATAAAATTAATGTATCATCAATCTAAATTTAAGGCATAATACTATACACCATTTAGAGGAAAACATGGCAAAACATTTTGGTAACCTGAAGTTAGGCAATGAGTTCTTAGACAAGACACTAATGGATTGATCCATAAAGGAAGATTGAGAAATTGAACTTACCCAAAAGTAAAAAATGTTGCTGTGCAAAAGACACTGTAAGAAAATGAAAAGACAAACTAAATACTGGGAAAAATATTTTTCAACTCATTTATCTGATAATTAATTTCTACTGAGAACACATGAAGAAACTCAACAAAAGAGCAAATAAGTAATCCAATTAAAAAATGGGTGAAAGACTGAATAGACACTACACCAAAGAGGGAATGTAGATAACATACATGCAAATGGAAAGACATTTAGCAATACTAGAAATAACAGAAATACAAATTAAAACCACATTGAGATATCACTGCACACATATCTGGATGTGAAAAATAAACACTGACAAAGTATTTGTGACCATGCTGACCAACTGCAACTCTTCTACATTCTTGATACAGCCACTCTGGAAAGCAGTTTGGCAGTTTATTTTAATAAAGTTAAACATGTAGTAACCATATGACCTACCTATGGCAATCTTGAGAATTTTTAAAACTTATATTCATACAAAAACATGTATATCTATGTTTAAAGCAGCTTTATTTATAATAGTCACAAACCGAAAACAATCCAAATATACCTTAGTATGTGAATAATTAAGCAAATTATAGTAACATCCATAAAAGTAGAATATCACTCAAAGGCATTATGGGTAAACCTTAAAGGTATACTCCATTAATATGATGTTCTCCAAAAGTCAAAACATTTGTGGTAGGGAACAATATATGGATGTGTGAAGTTCTAGACTATCTACTCTATTACATTGATCTATCTGTCTATAATTACTGCTCAACTATGAGCCTCTCAAGGGCAACAGCTAAATCACATTAACCTTTGAATTTCCAACACATTTCACATAGTAGACACTCCTTAAAGGTTGTTAGATGGGATAAGACAGGCTTCCAAATTCATATATAGAGAGACACAGATGGAAAGATTCAGAAACAGAACCCAGGTCATGGCTCTACACAGCCACATACTCCCAGCTATCAATACCCAGAAGTAGCAACTACTCCAGCCCATACTCCCTATAAAGATTAAGCACTCTCTCAGCTCCCTACATTATAATTGTTGTGAACAACCTATTTCAAGGATAATTCCATTATGGAAGTGGTCTTGCTCTAAGCAATTTCAGATCTTGACAAACTGAGCTCTTGCCAAAATGGCTGAGGGGATTTTCATTTGTTCATCTTCCTCTTTGTGAAATGTGTGGTAACTGGAAAGGCACCCTCAACCATATTGCAAACACTTTTTAAAAATAACTGCCAGTGGTGATTTCAGGTGGGTCTTCTATCATCTCGAATTCTGATGATTTCAGGCCAAATCCTTAGGATAATTTTATAGAAGTCAGTATGTCGATTTTGTGAATCTTGGAAAGCCATGTGTTGTTTTTTCTTGGCTTAGAAAGTTGATATGGTTTATGCTTTTGGAGACTGAAAGCCAAATTTCTGTGGTTCTCCATTTGCTCATGATTATAAGATTGGTAGCTGATGGTTACATACATATATCACATCAGAATTTATGGAGATCATGTTAATCAGATTATAAGCATATTATGCCATACCAAGCAATCAAACTTTATTTGGCCATCCAAACCAATTATATGCCTAATATAAATCAAAAAAATTATCTGGTTCTAGTCTTGTCTTTTGTAAACATACACAAACATTCTTGAGGTAAATCACACAAACTAAATTAATTCAACAAAACAAATCTATTTGCAAATTAACATTACAGATTCATTAATTACCCACTCAAATAGCTAATCCTGCAAAGCACGGCCTTCATGGAAGCACCTACCAAGGCTCCTGCTCTGTGCTGCAGCACTTTTTTCTGGTCACAGGCTCATGTGTGTCTAAAACTTGGTGGTTCTGCCTGCCCATGCATCCAGGCTGCCTGGGTCACCACTCTGGGACAGGGTCATGTGTGCCATGTGGTAAGACTGTTGATTTGAAAGAAATAGAGACTATAGAAACTCCCACGTTATTTGTCAACTTGGCCTAGTTCATTTGTTCATGCTTTGCAATTTTTAGCTCAGTGGTTCTCAACCCTGGCTGCACATTAAGAGCCACATGGGAAACATTTTACACATGGCCAGAATATATATCAAAACAGATAATTTTGAATCTCTGCAGGTGATTGAGAGTCAGACATTCATGCAGCACAACCTCTCCAAGTGTTTTCAGTGTGTATCCATGCCTGAGAAGTATTCCCCTGGGTCAACCAGTTACATATTCTCCCACTCAGATCTTTGCTGCAAATTCAGTCATAATCTTTACACTCCAGAATGACTTGCTGAAAATAGATTTACATTTTGGGGAAAGTTCGGGCTTCCAAAGAATTCTCTATTGGTAGACCACTGGGGAGAAGAGGAAAGAAATTTGTGGTCAAATTTCAGCCTTCAGGTTCTTCCTGAAGTCAGCCCTCCAAGAGGTGTGTCCCTAAAAGCATAGCTCTTTCATTCCAAGTATTTGGACAGCTTTCAACTGTGGCATAGGCTCAATGTACCTGGTGATAAGAGAGACAATGATATGGAAGTTTTCCTCCAAGCTCCATATTCAAAATGTTATATTTGGAGAGTTTCAAAGAAAAAGTCCAGTACCCTCCCTGGCTGAAAAGTGAGCTGACATTTTGTCTTAGTCTCTTTAAATGACTTCCGTTTACTAATATAAACATACCTTGGGAGCATGCAAAATATTTCCTTCAATAATAGCTAACACGGGGGCACCACCACATTGGTCATGGCTGGGGTGTTGCAGGTGTGGCCCAGGCTGTACCTGTGCAGGGCAGCAGTGGAGCCGGGCAGTCTGAGGGAGGCAGAAGTCACAGCCCTGCTAAGGTAGGGCATGGATGAGCCCTATTTCCAGGGGCAGGACCAGCAGTGGTTCTTCAGCGCACATGCTGGAAGAGCAGGGCCAACCTGCTGAGCCACCAGACCACCGTGTGGGCTTTGTGCAGCAGGTACCCACCCAGAGCCATGCGGTGCTGGTGCACTGTCATGAGACAGTCAGTCGAAGTATAACCAAATAATATAACCAAATAATATAACCAAAGTAGGTGGTTATATTTGCATTTTGGATAGATCATTCTGACTGCAGAGTGGAGGATAGGTTGAAGGAGGAGAAAATGTGCCCACATGGGAAAATTGTTGAAATAGTCCAAGTGAGAGATGATGGTGGAGACAGTGGAGAATGAAGAAAAAGTAGACAGATTCAAGAAGTATTTCAGGAGCTATACTCATCAAGACATGTAGTGTGAAGGAACAGAAACAGGGCTGGGTATCTCCATTCCCCAGGTTTGAAGTGAGAGACAAAGCAGTATAGAAGAGAAAACAAGTTCAAATATGGATCAAAAGATTGGTGCTTCAATGGGTGCCAAGGAGGTAAAGGTTAGTAGCAGAACTCCAAGGAATAGGCTTCCCTTCCTCCACAGAGTAGGTGGAGCCAGGGAACATGCGGTATGGGTAACCATTGTGGAGCAGAATCTATCTGGCAGGATCTTGATGGTGTAAACAACCATGCCCTCATGAATAGCAAGCTCCTATAGGCTACGTACTAGGATGCCAAATCACTTCATTCCGCTCCCATGTTGTTTGCTCCAATTAAGATAATCCCAGGGACAGGAGCAAACCAGAGACTAAAGTGGATATGTATAAGTAGATTCAGTTGGAGGAGACAAAGGCAAAGCAATATTTCACCATTGTGTAGGTACAAAAATAGCGGTTTATTTTTTCTGTAGCTAATGGAGAGGTTCAATTGAATAAAACAATGAATTAGAAAGTATTTCTATAGTTCTCAAATTATTGTGGCTCTTCACTAGTTAATACAGTCCCTTCTAGTCACATACTCTGCTCTCAATCTTTTGAACAGTTTTATAATTACATTTTCTGTCTCTTAATGGTCTTTACTGAGACACTCTTGAGAAGAGGAAATAAGGTTGTGATAGAGAATAGGGGTCATGTGCAAAAATGAAAATTGCATGTCAGTATGCCCTCAAAATTGGTGGTCAGGAGGCAAAATAAAGCCAGGACATGCCATGGCAAAAGATGTTGGCCTCTGAAAGTCCCTGATGCACAAAATTGAGATTGGTATTGGTCCCAGGTTTTAATGCCAAATCTACAGAGATGTCCTGAAACTGAGAGGCCTTCATGTCAGAAAGGGCTATATGCCCCATATGGTGGATGCCCTCCTGAAATAATCTTCCCATCCAAATGTCTTCTACAAATCCCAAGTCAAATGCAAAAGTAAGAGCTGTCAACTCTGATATATTAGGAAGACAATTCAAGTAACTGCTATTTGTATTTTGTTTTTAGACATTTTCCCCTGCGGACTGATCACAATTTCTATAATATTCTTTCTTCTAAGTCAAAAACATCCGTTGTATAAAAAATAGACTATTTCACATTTTCAAGTTTACAAGTTCCACTTTCATTGTGCTACTGCATCAGTATCATGTAGTTATTTTATCTCCCTTCTAAATAAGTCATTATGGTCAATGATGTCAATATCCTAAGAATGAAGTGGTTCCCAAGCAGATCATGACACATTGTTGAGGATTTTCATGTCAATAATGTTTGTGAAGGTTCTGACATGATAAGTTACAATATCTCCACAGGAGAAGTTCCTGTTATCTTTAAAACAGAACCCTGATTATGCCAAGGGATACCTTCAGAAAACTCCCTACCACAAGATTTGTGCTTCTCCCTGCCTTTGAATTTCTGGTAAATAAGAAATGTGGGTCGAAGTCATTCCTGTAGTTTAGCTATAATGATGAGGAAGGGATTCTATTAAATAGAATCAAATTTTTGACTAATGACCAAGTTACTATAGCTAAAATTTACCAAAGATTCAATACTTCTGGCCTCCTTTTAGTTTGAACACATACTATTTGCCCCTTCTTCCTGAAAAGTTCTTTCTCTTCCCCCGTCCTTAACTAGTTAACATCTGTACATCATTCAGATCTCTGCTCTGCTGTCATTACCATCCTTAATTCCTTCCCCCACAGGATAGGTCAAGATTCCTTACTATACAGTCTCGTCACACCACATACCTTTCTTTTTAAATGTTTACCACAGTTTCAATTTCAATTATATTTGTGCATTCATGGAATCTGAAGTTCCAAGAGTAGGGACCATGTCTAATTTGCTCACAACTATATCCCTAGCACCTAGTATGGTACTTGGAATAAAATGGACATTCAGTAATTACTTGATGAATCATCAAGCTCTCTGTTCCTGTATTGGTCATGACTGGTAGTATTAGCTGCTATGACATACAACCCCAAAATCTCAGTGGCTTAACACAGAAGATGTATTTCTTATTCACATAAGGATCTAATGTGAATTGAGCAATTTGCAGTGGTGGCTCTTTTCCATGTGACATTCCAGGGATTCAGGTTTCTTCCACGTAGTGGTGTTCCAGTCCTCAACATATACCTTCCAGGTTCTTTTAAAAAGAGAAAGAGAGAGTGTGGGCGGTTCAGCAAGAGATTTTAGGGCCAGGTGAAAAAAAAAGGTATACTGTCACTTCTGCCCACATTCTATTGGTCAGGCCCCAGTCTCTTACCCCACCATGATCACAAAGGTGACTAGGTAATGTAGTTATCTTATGTGCTCAGTGAGAGTAAACAGGATTGTTGACCATCTTGTCCATCTTTGCCACACTCTCTGCTATAATTTTCCATCTTCTATAGCCATATGTACTACATTAGTCATAGTTTGCTAGAGAAACAGAACCAGCAGGATTTGGGTCATACAGTCATGGAGGCCAAGAATTTCCACAATCTACCATCTGTAAGCTGGTGGTGTAATTCAGTCAGGTAAGTCCTGGTCGTAGTCCAAAAGCCTATCCAAGGGTGGGGGAAGATGGATATCTCAGCTCAATCATAGGGAATGAATTCATTCTTTCTTTGTCTTTTTGTTCTATGCAGGTCCTAAGGATTTGGATGCTGCATGGATGATGGTGATCTTTCTTCTTAGTCTACTTATTCAAATGTGAATACCTTCCAGAGACACCACACAGACACATACAGAAATAGTTTTACCAGCTATCTGAGAATCCTTTAGCCTAGTCAATGTGATATATAAAATTAACCATCAGAAGTATCAAAAAGAAATCCAACCAAACAAAACCTAATACATTCTGCTTTTTTCCCTTCCTTACCCTCATATTCTACCTTAGCCATTCCTGATCTCAAGTAGAAGTTGGAGGCTGTAAATCATGCGTATTTTGTTAAATCTTGCCTAAGAAGCAAGTAAATAGTTGCAGAACTGAATAATGCAACATAAGTCACATTCCTTGATCAGAACCCTTTGTCAGGTCCCTATGCCTTACAAGATTTTTCATGATTTAGTCCTTAATGTCTTCCAAAAGCAATACTCAACTTAGTTTAAGGTAACTTGCTTCATCTTAAATATTCATGTGAAATTTGGGCATTCTGCTCCAAATTATACCCATGGATGTTTAACTTTAATGTTTCCCTTGAAATTTCTAAATACAATCATTGGTCCAAGGAGATGCCCTGCCTTTATCCAATGGTTTTAGATGCTACTTAGCATGAGTGAAAACGTTTGAGTAGCACAGTAGCATAAGCCCTGAGTTACTGTGTGTTAAGTTGACTCTATTAGGAAAAAACCCCAGCAGAGATGTTCCTTACTCCCTAGGACTTTTTCTCTGTTTGGACTGCCATAGAAATGTACCACATACTGGATGGCTTAAACAATAGAAACTTATTTTCTCACAGTTCTGGAGGCTGAGAGTCCAAGATCAGAGTGCTAGCAGGTTTGGTTTCTTTTCAGGTTCTCTTCTTGATTTTCAGGTGGCTGCCTTTCTCTATGTTCCCACATGGTCACCCCTCTGTGTACACATATGCCTATGTCCTAATCTCCTTTTCTTATAAGGACACCAGCCATATGGCCCAATCTCCAAATACAGTGATAATCTGAGATCCTTGAAATTAGGACTTAAACATATGCATTTTATGGGTATACTATTCAGCCCCTAAGAGACCGCAAATACAATATGAAGAGCAGGGACAACCATATTACTGCCAAAAGAAGAAAAATTCCCCACTGAATTTATTGCAAGAAAAAAAAATGGCCCCTCTCTCAATACCCACAGCCATCTATCCATGTTTTAGAAGGTTTACATTTAGAGTATTTTGATTTAGGGAATCTTTGCATCTGCCTACACACTGTGGAGCTCTGTGCTTTCTGGCATTGTTTTGTAGTTTGTTTTGCCATGGCTGCTGCACACCTCAATCAATAAAAGGGATTTGAATAGCAATAGTTTGCCTTCTCTATGTCTTTCACATTGCCCTGACTTGGCTGTCAAGCTTTCGAGGAAAATCACAAATATACCCATGCTCTCTAGGCTGATATCTTCCATCCCTCTATTTGTATTCTGATAAATATGCCCTTTCCCTAGAATTGTATTCAAATGCCAGATTGTGATCAATTACAGTGTCTGTCTTGTCCCTGTGTTCTATGACAGGCCTGCCCGCATAAGAAGTCCTGCCTCTTGAGAGAGATGTCCTTAGAACTCAGTCTCCCTACTCCTTCCCCAGCCATTATTCAGCAGCTGATGAGCAGAAATGGATTTGGGTAGCCACAAAGACCTAAAGCTCTAGTCTGTGTTGTGTGGCAGCTTTAAGGAAATTAAGTGCAAGCTGTTTGGAGAACATTTCTCTATAGGACAGTATGAAATCCCAGGTGAAAATGTGTGGACAGTGCCTGCCTGCTCAACTCCTCACCCCTACACTGGCTTCCAGAAAGAAGAAAGAAAAAAGCACAGCTTAGTATTTGATATTTAGAATTAATTAGAGCCCCCAAATCCCATACCAGCCAGCAGGTTTCTTAATGAGGGCAATGCATTCATCTTCTACAGCCATTTCTCCAATTCATATCCCACCCACACAGGGATCATTATAGTGCCTCGTAATGCCCCGTGGTTTTCAAAATACTACCACACACTACAGCCTCATCTGGCCCCCACAATCACCCTACTAGGTGGTCAAGACAGGAGTCATTCTCCTCACTTCCTAGATGAGTTTTCAGGGAGTTTGAGTCACTTTTCCAAGGTCACAACTAATAAGCAGTAGAAACTAGATTTGAACTCATTTTATATAACACCAGGGCCCCTAAAGTTAACCATTGTTATTTTACTGCCTCCCCAGGAAGAAGTATGACTGCTTTAATGCCAGGGAGCCAAATTTAAGACTCCCAGTGACAGAATTACTCAGCTAGGGTTTCAGGAAAAATGCAGAGTTCCAGTTAAATTTGAATTTCAGAGGAACAAAGAATAAACTTTTAGTAAAAGTATGGCCCATAGTTATGCTTATCTCAAATATTGCATGATATATACTTATATATACTAAAATTTATCCAATGTTTATCTCAAATTCAAATTTAGCTGAATATCTTGTTTTGTAATTTTTTAGATCAGCCAATGCCATTCTCAGCATTATCCTCACAAAGCTAACCATCCACCTGGCCTTTTGATTAGCTCTGCTCCATTCATTCCCTTGCTTGTCTAATGTCACCTTTTTCCAGTGATCCAAGTTTAAAGCTAGCCAGTCACATCTTCTCCCTCCTCCTGAATTCACCTGTCCAATCAGTCACCTAGCACCAGAGAGTAAGCATCTGCTTTGGTTCTCTCATCTTGCCAACCCCTACTCCCTTGACCACTACCCAGGTCCAGAAACCAATTCATCACCCAAATCATGATCAAAGTATTTCTGATCACCCTACCTGACAGATGATTGCCAGACATTTTCTAAATAAAAGCAGGGCATCCTCCTATTGAGAACCATTTGAAGAACCCCTAAGCTCCTTTGTACAGCCTTCAAAGCTTTATGGATTGAGGTTCAATCTGATGATGCCACTGCCTCCCTAGCCTCCTACCAAACCCAAAGACTAAGCCACACTGAAGAGTCCAGCTTCCCACAATACACTTATGCTGGCTTATTTCTCTCCATTGGCATTGAATCCTACTTCCCTTGTCATATCCAAGTCTAACCCACTATCACTGCCTCCAGGAAATCTCTCATACTCTGCCTTCTCACAGGCACAAGTGATCTTGCCTCTGGCTCAACCCTCACAACACATTCTAACACTTTCAGCCTATGCTAGATTATGTTTCTATTCTTGTTATTTTGGCATGTCTTAACTCCTCTCTCCACCATCTAATATCCTTAGGGAACAAGAGCTATTTTGTATGATTTGCTTCCTCCTACATGACCTAGTACAGCTCTTAACACATGCTACTTGTTCCACATAAATGTTTGGATATAAGTAAACAGTTTGACCCCACAAACATTCTCCACTCTATGACTCCTACTCTGTGCCAAGAGTGAACCAAATCATGGGGATACAATGATGACAAGATCTGGTCTTTTCAGCATACCATGAAAGCAGAGCAACCTGTAACTGGAATAGAACTGGGTTACTCTGAGGCCAATCTCAGCCCAATGTTTCAGAAAAAGGCTCGCATACTAAATTCCATAAACCTTTGAGGAATAAGGCAGGAATTCACTAAAAGACTCTTGAGAAGGTTGGAGAGGGTAGGGAGGAATGATGAGGAAAATAATACTACAGCATACAAGATCATATCCCCAAAGTTCTCTTTCCATCTGTCCAACCCAATCTTTTTTGGTAACTACTCATCCCACTTCTTTCTCTGCCTTCTCCCTAAACTCAAATAGCAGCTCTCATTCAGCCTTGATGGTGCTCCCATTGTCAATATTCCCTTCTCCTGGGACTTTGTATTTTTAAGGATTGTTGAACACATTCTCATTTTGAACAATTGAGCCCTTTTCTTGGTTTCCATGTCCTCATCCTAGGCACTACCTGCACAACAGTTTCTAGAGAGACCAAATTAATTTTTAAATTGAATCATTTGTTTCCACCATAAATTGATGAAATACCCTATGAGGGTTTTCTGGAGATGAAGATAAAAGTCCTAAAAAGAAGGAGAGAGTTTGAGGGAAGCCCTGAAGAGGGGTTCAGGAACCCATATTGCTCTTCTATCTTTAATGATAATTTCTTTTAAGCCCCCCTTTCAACTTGCAGCCAGTGGTTTCTAATGTGTCCTTTCAGATGGTCCCACACCCTGGTATACCCTTGTACAATCCCCTTACACTAAATTTAGGCTGGACTTACTACTAACTCACTTCTAATGAAATAGAATATGGCAGAGGTGATGAGATGTCACCTCCGAGATTAGGTTATTGAAAGGCCCCAGTACACATCTTGGTCTCACTTATTCATACTCTCTTACTCTCTCATAGATCACTCATTGTAGGGGAAGCCAAATGCCATGCTATGACCCAGCCGTTGGGAGAGGTCCAGATGAGTGAGCTTAGAAGAGGATTCTCCCGTTTTTGTCAAATCTTGAGATTATTGCAGCACCAACTGTCATCATGACTGCAACTTCATAAGAGGCTGAAAACTAGAGGCTACCCACTCCTTCACCCAAATACCTGACCCATAAAACCATGAAATGTTGTTTTGTTGTTTTAAGCCACTAAGCTGTAAGATGATTTTGGTTTGCAGGAATACATAACTAATATACAGCTGAGGCCTCCGCATGGTTCTCTCTGACTCAAGAGAGAAGGGATACAGCCAGCTTCAGAAGCTCAGGCAGCAGGCAAAGATGACTGCAGTAAGCACACCCATCTTATTTCATGTCCAAATGTCCTTTTATAATGCTGCAGTGAAAATGGTTAAGCTAGTGGTCTTCAGAGACAGTTGAGGGGCTTTTATAGCTATGATAAATCCTGCTTCATGAATCCCAGATCCATATGCAAATGTGTAGCTCAAACTTTGATAAGCCATTTGATTTCCCTTTCAGTTAATGTAGTGAAAATACACCATTTTACACTAAGATTAAATTGCTAAAATGTTTTACTCTGGTCCCCAGTTAGTTGTAATTAAATATAGAAAAAAAGAACAGGAAAGTCACTTGTTCTTTTACGGCATCTTGAGGCATGGAAGGGGAAATTTGTGGTCCTCTGTGATCTCAAGGTTAGAGGCAAGTACAGGGTAAGGGCACAGAGGGCAGTGCTCCAGACCCACCTAAACTGGCAAAGAGTGCACCCCCACATCTGCAGTCCCTAGTAGCTCAGAATACGAGGAAAAATTCTGCCTCATGCTTTCTAGGGAGAAGGAAAATTGGTAAGGTGCTCCCAATTGACACAGGGCTTCTTAACCTGAGACCTGAAGATACCTAAGGGTACATGGGTAGATGTCAAAGGACTCAGAAATTCCTGACACACGACCAGAAGTCTAATGTATAAAAAAGTGCATTTGTGTGGGTATATGGGTGAGGATGGTGTATAGATACCTGTGTGGGTAAGAAATGTGTTTGTGTCTTTCAGGTGAAGTATTTATGTATATATGAGTATGTTAAAGTGTGTGGATGTGGAGAGTGTGTACTTGTCTCTGTGTGAGCATATGTCAAATGGTATGTATGTGTGTTTATGAAGATCTGGGTGAGAAAAGTATATTTAAGTGTGTATGTGAGTTATGGATTAGAGGAAAAAATATCATGCCCTATGTGTAGATGTATGGATGAGGGAGTTTTGTAGTACTTGTGAATGCATGCAAGTGTATGGGTGGGATGTATGTGTACTTATACATATACGTATATTTATAAATATATGTGTAAATATATATACACATATATTTATGGGTGTAGTGGAAGTAAATGCGTGAATGGTGAATTTATACTTGAAAGGGTGTCTATGTGTGTATGTTTGAGTACATATGCGAAGGGGTATGTAAGTCTATGTGTGCTTTGGTGATAAGGAGTAGGAGTTTATATGTAACTGTGGATGTGTCTGTTATGATGTGTAAGGGTTTGTATCTATATGTGTGAAAGTGTTTGAATGTATGAATGAGGGGTTATATGTGTGTGTATATATATATGTATATGTGTGTTTAAAAGCACACAGGGCAAGTGGAGTGCATATATTTGTATATATATGTGATGGGTTGCATATTAACATGTGAGAGTGCATGGATTTAAGATGTGTATATAAGTGTAAGTATGGGTGATTTTATGCATCCATGTATGAGTATGTCTAAAGGAGTCTATAGGCACATGCTTATGTGAATGTGCAGTTTAGGAAAATGTATAGTGAGTTTGGGGGTGGTAGTATAGGTGTTGATAAAGATGAAAGTATGTACATCCATGCTTTTAAAAATATGTGTGAGGTGAGTATATATGTGCCTCTGTGTCAGTGTAGGCATGAGGTAATGTGCCTGTATGTGTGTGTATAAATAAAGTATATATGAATATGTGTATCAGTATAACATGAAGAATATATGTTCCTCTGTATATTCATGTGTGTGCATACATTCCAGTGCATGGATGATAGCATATTTGTGCATGTATGGTAGAGAAGTTTATGTGTATGTAAGAGGATGAGCTAGACATGGATGTGTACCTGTATGTGTGTGTATGCTTGAGTAAATAGGGAAGGGAAGTATTTATCTGTGTATGTGTTAATGTATGAGTGATATATACATATATATCTCATATATATGAATCTTTTTGTGTTTAAGTGGTTGTTAGCATTTATATTAATAAGTGTGTTTGAATATATAACTAAGGTATTATAAATGTGTGTGTGCGTGTTTGAATGCATGACTAAGATAGTGTATATGCATATATGTTTCAGAGTTTGGGTGAGGGATTATATATTGTGAGTTTGGTGACTATATTATGGATGCAGTGTAAGCACATGGCTTGTAAATATATCAGTGGAGATTTGTATATGTACACTTGTGTGAGTTTATGGGTCAATGGTTGTGTATGTATATGTATGTCAGTGCATGGGTAAGGAGCTGTATAGATGTATTTCTCTGTGTGTGTGTGTGTGTGTGTGTGTGTGAGAGAGAGAAAGAGAGTGAGAGATGATTGAGGAATGAGTGTGTAATTGTGCATATATGTGAGTGTGTATACTTGCATGATAGGTGTGTATGTATCTCTTTCTGTGACTCCATGGATGAGTGGTGTATATATAGAGAAAATACATAAGTATAAGGACAAAGATATTCTATATTTACATTTCTGTAGTATCTGGGTGAATATGTTATATACGTATGTGTATGTGTGAACATAGGAAGTCTACCTGGAAAAAGTCTAGCCATTGTTAATATAACGAGAATTGTTTGCATGACATTGATATGACCTGGCAGCCAAAGAGGGTGGACTAGAATGCGCATGCATGAACAATGTTGACGTCACTATACTAGTCAATGGGGGAAGTAGATGCCATTGAGTAAGCTACACATTCAAAATGACTCAGTGAATACAATGAATCTGCATGAAATTTTGAGTTAAGCTTGAACATTCCAGAGTATGTTCCAAGATGGCAGAGCAGTGAGTGGAAGTTACACTAACCTCCTCCCAGGACCAATCTGGAATTACAACTAAATTGCAGAAAATCAGCTGGGACAAACAACTGAACAATAGAGAGAGAGAAGCCTTATAACCAAGGACAGACAGAAAAATCAGCTTCAGCATAACGTGACTGGTAGGGAGTGCAGTGGAGATGTGAGAGCTGTGGTTGGGCTCCCACAAGCAGCAGCTGAAGTGATGAAGGGATATTTAAGTCGCTGGTTGGATCCCCCTGTGTAGAGTGAGGTCTAAACCCTAAGCTGGGATCCCCAGTTTAGAGCACCAGAGCCCAAAAAAGTACACAGATAACATCCAGGTGCAAAAAGTGGCAGGGTTTCTTTCTACCAGAGATGGATGGCTGGAGACACAAAGAGTTATTTAAGGGACAATGCATAAATTTTCATTTTCAGCCACTTACCCTGGGCTCTGGAAAGAGGGGTAGGGCAGAGTGGACTAGAGATGCTTGAGGAGAAACTGGGGATGGAGGATTTTGGTAGAACTGAGGCAGTAGCTGCTAGGATCATGGCGCTGAGTCACCGCCCATACTGCAACAGCCATCTTGCTCAGGCAGACCATTCCCCTCTGAGTGGCAGCAGCCTGAGGAGAAGTAATAACCCTGCCCCTGGGAGCATCTCTTACCTGCCCTATGGTGCTTAAGCCTGACTGCTAAGTGCAGAGTGACTAGATTAACAATGGAAAGAGTCAGCCACAGACAGTAGATTCCTGGAAGTCTCCAACAGGCTGCCTACGGTCAAATGGGGTCACCCTCTGACACCACAAGAGGTGGATCCAGAAAGAAAAAAAAACAAAACTGTGGTTAATACTAGATGCTACCAAGATGAAATCCATTATGGTCTTCTCCATGATTTGCAATATTTTCTTTCCTGCATAGCTTTTCAACATCCATTTCTTTTCCATCAAGTTTGTACATATAAAGTAACTAGATTTCATACCATAATTTCAATTCACACATTTTGCTCCCCTCTTCTCTTACCCCATTTTACCATCTGCTTTCCTGTTATTATTTTCATTTTAAATTTTGTTTTCTCTCTTGCTACAACTTGTTACCATTCTGCACTCTTACTATTTCTCCCTGTCTAGCCTCTCAAAATCAATTTTCTTGTCAATGGTCATCTCACATTCTTTTTGTCACTCTTAAAACACCCACATTCTCTCTCCACCTTTAGCAATCTTTACTTTTTGGTTGTGGATAGGGTAATTGTTGTATTTTTTTTCTCTAGTCCTCACTAACTTCGTATTTAAAATGCCAGATTTTATTGTTTCCCTCTCCTACTCCTTTTTTCATCTCAAATTTTAATTTTGCCCTGTCTTAGCTTGGTTTTCATTCCTTACACATACCATTTGCTCTCCCTCTACCATCTCACAATTACTTCCCTTTCCTCTATACATCTCTTAAGTTTTTCCTTCTTTCTTTTTTCCCTTTTATTCCCATCCCACCTATATTTATTTTTGCTCAGTTATTGTTCATAGTGCTGAGGTGAGCCTTTTTATATCCGACTTGGCTCCTATGTTTTTTTATTATTTATTTATTTTCCTTTTTCTTTCTCTCTCTCAAATTATTTCATTTCATTTTTAAAATTTTGGTTTAGAAAAAGAAGACTAAAAAAGAAAAAGGAAGGGTTAAGTTAACTGCAGGACAACATGAAACACATAATATCTGCATAACAGGGATAGAATCAAAAGAAGAGGAGCAAGGGATAGAAAACCTGTTTGAAAAAGTAATGATGGAAAAGTCCCTAATTTGGTAAGAGAACAAGTCACAAAAGTCCAGGAAATACAGAGGGTCCCAATCAAGAGGAACCCAAAGAGCCCATTCGCACATGCATCATAATTAAATGAGAAATTCAAAGACAAACAAATAATCTTAAAGGCAGTAAGGGATAAACAGGAAGTAACATACAAGGGGGTCTCAATAAGGCTGACTTCTCAACAGAAACACTGCAAGGCGGAAGGGAATGGCAACAAATATTCCTAGTAATGAAAAGCAAAGACATACAACCAAGAATAATATACTCAGCAAGGCTCTGAATTAAAGTAGGGGGGTAATAAGGAGTTTCCCAGACAAAAGAAGGCTAAAATAACACAGTTCCACCAAACCAGCATTTGGAGCCATGCTAAAAAAAAAGGCTACAAAAAGATGAAGAAAAAGAGTGAGAGAGAGAGGAACACAGGTATAAAGGGAAAACTGGCAATGAATAAGTACCTACCTATAATAACCTTAAATGTAAATGCATTAAATGCCCCTACCAAAGACACAGGGTAGCTGAATGGATAAGAAAACAGAACCCACACATATGCTGTTTACAAGAGACCCACGTAAGAACAAAAGACCTACACAGACTGAAAGTGAAGGGTGAGAAATAAGTATTGCAAGCAGATGGACAGGAAAAAAATGGGGTAACAATACATATATCGTAAAAAATAGACTTCAAAACAAAGGCCATAAAAAGGGACAGAAAAGGATACTTCATGATATTCAAGGGAAGAATCCATGAAGAAGACAAACATTGTAAATCTATATGCATCCAATAAAACAGCACCCAGATATAGAAGGAAAATCTTGCAGGACTTCAAGAAAGATATAGAGAGCAAGGCACTTATACTGGGGAATTTTTAACACCCCACTATCAACAATGGACAGATCTTCAAAACAAAATATCAACAAGGATAGTGTGGCACTGAATGACACACCAGGTCAAATGGGCTTAACTGATAAATATACTGAAACTTTCATGCCAAAGGAGCAAAATATACATACTTTTCAAATGCATGTGGGACATTCTCAAAGAGAGACCACATGATAAGACACAAAACAAGCCTCAACAAATTCAAGAAAATTAAAATCATATCAAGCATTTTCTTCAATGGCTTGAAACTAGAAACCAACTTCAAGGAAAAAACTCAAAAAATTCAAATTTAAGGAAAAGGAATAGCATGCTATTAAACAATTAATGGTTTAATAATGAAATCAAGGAAGAAATCAAAAACTTTCTGGAAACAAACAAAAATGAACACAAAACAACCCAAAACCCATGGGACACAGCAAAGGCAGTCCTAAGAAGGAACTTCATAATAATACGGGCCTACCTTAAAAAGATAGAAAGATTTCAAATGAACAGCCTATACCTACATCTACAAGAACTGGAGGAATGACAACAAACAAAGCCAAGAGCAAGTAGGAGGAAGGAAATAATCAAGATCAGAGCAGAGTTAACTGACATAGAGACTAGAAGGAAATTCAAAGGATCAATAAATCCAGGAGCTGGTTCTTTGAAAAGGTAAAGAAAATCAGCAAGCCTTTAAGCAGACTCGCCAAGACAAAAAAGGAGAGGGTCCCAAAAATAATAAAATCAAAAACAAAAGAGGACAAATTACAAATGATACCACATAAATACAAAGGAGTGTAAGAAATTACTATGAAAAATTATATGCTACCAAGGAATTTGAAAACCTGGGTGAATGGACAAATTTCTAGAAAAATATAATCTTCCAAAACTGAATGAAGAAGAAGCAGAAAGCCTGAACAGACTGATAACAGCTAGTGAAATTGAAGCAGTAATCAAGTAACTTCTGGAACACAAAGCCCTGGGCTTGATGGCTTCAGGAGATTACCAAACATTTAGGGAAGAGCTAACTCATATTCTTCTGAAATTATTCCAAAAAAAAATTCAATAAGAGGGAAGACTCCTAAACTCTTTTTATGAGACCATCATTGTCCTAATCCCAAAACCAGATAAAGACACAACAAAGAAATAAAACCACTGGCCAACATCACTGGTGAACATAGATGCTAAAATCCTCAAAAAAAAAATATTGGCAAACTGCATCCACCAATACATTAAAAAGATCATATACCATGATCGAGTGGGATTCATCCCAAGGATGCAAAGATAATACAATATTCACAATTCAATAAATGTAATACATCACATAAAGAAAAGGAAACACAAAAATCACAGGATCATATCAATAGATCATGAAAAAAAAGTATAAAGTACGGTACCCGTTTATGATAAAACACTCAGCACAGTGAGAGTACAGGGAGCATGCCTCAGCATAATAAAATCCATGTTCAAGTAACCTACCACCAACAAAATACTCAAAGGGAAAAAACTAAAATGTTTTCTTCCTAAGAACAGGAACAAAACAAGGGTGTTTGATTTCATTATTTCTATTCAAAACAGTACAAGAAGCTCTAACCACAGTGATCAGACAGGAATAAAAAAAGGCATCTGAACTGGAAAGGTGGAAGTAAAACTGTCACTGTTTTCAGATGACAAGATAGTGTACATAGAAAACCCTATAGAATCCACCAAAAAAACCCCCCAAAAAACCCTACTTGACCTATTAGGTGAGCTTGTTGAAATGGCAGGATACAAAGACAATATTCAGAAATCAATGCCATTTTTGTACATAAACAATGAAATATCAGAAACAAAAATTAGGAAAAGAATTCCACTTACTCTAGCAACAAAACAAATAAAATACCTAGGAATAAAACTAATCAAAGAGGTTAAAGTCCTGTACTAAGAAAACTACTCGACAGTGAAGAAAAAAATTAAGGAAGGAACAAAAAAATGGAAGCTTATACCGTTTTCATGAACTGGAAGAATTAACATCATTAAAATGTCCGTACTATGGAAAGCAATTTATAGATTCCATGCAATCCTCATTAAAATACCAATGACATATTTCATAGATGTAGAAGAAATATTTCAAAAATTTATATAGAAACAAATGACCTCACATACCCTCAGTAATTCTAAGAAAGGAGAGCAAAGTAGGAAGGCTCGCAGTGCTTGATATGAAACTACATTACAAGGCCACTTTAATCAAAAGAGTCTGGTACTAGCATAAGAACAGACCCATACATCAATGGAACAGAATAGAGAGACCAAAAATGAACCCATGTCCTTATGATTAATTAATGTTTCACTAAGGAGCAGAAGCATAAAATGGAGTAAAAATAGTCTCTTTAAAAAATGGTGTTGGGAGATCTGGACAGCTACATGCAAAAAAATGAAACTCAACGACCAACTTATACCATACACAAAAATAAACTCAAGATGGATAAAAGGTTTAAATATAGGTCATGAAACCACAGAAGTCCTGGAAGAGAACATAGGAAGGAAAATCCCAGATATTCCACCCAGCAATATTTTCACTGATATGTCCCCTAGGGCAAGGGAGATAAAGGAATGAATAAATAAATGGGACTTCATCACAACAAAAAGCATCTTCACAGCTAAAGAAAACATCATCAAAATAAAAAGGAATCCAACCATATGGGAAAATATATTTGCCAATGATAAATCAGACATGGGTTTGATCTCCAAAATATATAAAGAATTGATACAACTCCAACTAGGAAGACAAACAATCCAATGAAACAATGGGCAAAGGACCTGAACAGACACTTCTCCAGTGAGGACAAACAGAGGGCCCACAGACATATGAAAAGATGCTCACCATCACTAGCCATCAGAGAGATGCAAATTAAAACCACAGTGAGATACCACTTTACACCTGTCAGAATGGCAATCATGAACAAATCAACAAGTGCTGGGGAGGATGTGGAGAAAAGGTAACCTTAGTACACTGTTGGTGGGAATGCGGACTGGTACAGCCACCATGGAAAACAATTTGGAATTTCCTCAAAAAACTAAAAATGGAACTGCCTTTTGACCCAGCAATTCCACTACTGGGAATATACCCTAAGAATCCTGAAACACCAATTCAAAAGAACCTTTGCACCCCAATGTTCATATCAGAGCAATTTATAATAGCCAAGTGCTGAAAGCAACCTAAGTGTCCAACAGTAATTTAGTGGATCAAAAACTATGGTGCATTTACACAATGAGATGCTACACAGCAGAAAGAAAGAAAGAGCCACTGCCCTTCATAACAGCATGCATGGAACTGGAGAGTACTATGCTAAGTGAAATAAGCCAGCTGGTGAAAGACAAATACCATATGATCTCACCTATAAGTGAAACCTAATCAACAAAACAAATAAGCAAGCAAAATATAAACAGCGACATTGAAATAAAGAACACTGACAGTAACCAGAGGAGAGGGGTGGGGGGGGGTAATGGGGAAAAGAAAGGGAAGCATCATCAAGGAACATGTATAAAGGACCCATGTACAAAGGCAAATTGGGGAAGGATTGAGGGTAGGAGGTGTGTGTGTGTGGGGCAAGGGAAAGTGGTGGTAGGAAAATGTAGACAACTGTACCTGAACAATAAAAAAATGAAAAAATTATTCTCTCCCTATCTTTAATCTTGGGTAACTTAATTAAGATGTGTCTTGGTGTGTTTCTTCTTGGATCCAAAATTTTTGGGACTCTTTGAGCATCCTGGACTTACATGTCTAGTTCCTTCTCGATATGGCTGAAGTTTCCCTTCATTATTTGTTAAATAAGTTTTAAATTTCTTGCTCTTGCTCTTCTTCTGAAACCCCTATTATTCATATGTTGGAACCTTTAAAGTTGCCCCAGAAGTTTCTTAGCCTCTCCTCATTTTTTTGAATCCTTGTTTCTTCATTTTGTTCTGGTTGGATGTTTCTTCCTTCCTTCTGTTCCAGATTGTTGATTTGAGTCCCGGTTTCCTTCCCTTCACTATTGGTTCCCTGTATATTTTCCTTTATTTCAGTTGGAATAGCCTTCTTTTCTTTCTTCATTTTGTGACTGAACTCAATAATTTCTGTGATCATCCTGATTACCAATGTTTTGAACTCTGCATTTAATAGGTTGTCTATCTCCTCGTTGCTTAGTTCTTTTTTTGGAGTTTGATCTGCTCTTTATTTGGTACATATTTGTTTGTCTCAGTGCACCTGTTACTTTGTAAGGGGTGGAGTGTTAGGTATTTGTCAGGGTGAGCCAACCCACTTCACTGCATTTTGGTGCTGTGTGTCCAGGAGGGGCCAGAGAGGGAACAATGCCACTTGCTCAGCTCTCACCCCACTTTCTGTCATGTCCCCCATGTCCCACAAATGGATTGTACCCTTCCTGGTGCTGATTGGTTCCCCGATGGGTGGGTTTGTATACATCCTAGGATCCTGTGGGCCTCACAAACAGGCTCTCCTGTGAGACCAGGAGTTTCTCCTGCCACTGCAACCCCCAAAGGTTTTGACAGCCAGAGGTTTTGAGGCTTTATTTCCCAGAGCTGAAACCCTGGGTCGCATGGTGTGTCTCACTCCCCAGTTGTTCTTCCTGACTTACCTATACATGAATGTAAGATGTTCCCATATAACAGCCACAGCCTCACCTGCCCCAGTCCACCAGCCACTGGTTTGCTCTATGTCCTTTTTTTCGCAGGTGTCCCATCTCTGCCTGTCTGTCCTCCTGGATAAATGTTTCTCTTTAACTCCTTGTTTGTCAGACTTTCATGCAGTTTGATTTTCTGGCAGCTATGTTTTTTTGTTGGTTAGTTGGTTTGTTTGTTTTTAAATTGGTTGTTATCCTTCTTTTGGTTGTATGAGGAAGTAAAGCATTTCTACCTATGCCCCCATCTTGGGTAGAACTGATCAAATTACTTAATTGCTGTTAGACTTTCATTATATATTGTACCCTGCCCTTCTTAGTCTCAGTTTTTCTTGAGTTCAGTCTTGTCTAACAGTAATTATCAGATGTACTTCCTTTTTATTTCCATTTGTTGCTTAAGTCTCTGTCCATTCTTTTGCTATCAATTATTCTGTCTTTCATTTTTAGATAAGTAATTTTAGAGTTAGTATTTAATTGAGTTTTTTATTTAATTTTTTGGTATACTTTATTGAGTATGTTATTACAGTTGTCCCATTTCCCCCCCTTATACCTTATGTCTTGCACCCCATCCAATCATCCCCAGATATCTTAGACTATGTCCATGGGCTGCACACACCAGCTCTTTGGCATCTTAATTTCCCACACTACTCCCAGCCTCTCCCTGTCCACTTTTTATTTTGTCAACATTTTCCCACCACCACTTATCCCAGCCCCGCACACCCCCACCTCCCACCTTCAATCCTTCCTCCATTTGGCTTTGTCGATGGGTCCTTTATACATGTTCCCTGATGACCCTTCCCCTCCCTTTCCAATGTCATCCCCCTGCCTCCTCCCCTCTGGTTACTGTCAGTTTGTTTTTTATTTCAATGTTGCTGGTTATGTCAATGCAATATCAGTGTCTCTTTCCTGTGTACTAATGTAATATAGTAGATATCTTTAGAATGAGTGTTACATGTTTAAATCATTGACAATGTGTTTCTTTATATGGTACCCCCTTTAGATATTTTCAAAGGTGGATAGTCTCCTTTTGTTATTCTAATGAATGTCTTTGTAAGAATAATTTTATATACTATACTCAACCCTCTATTTATTAGCTAGCATCAGTTAACTCTTCAATAACAGTAGCAAACCAAATAAATATAACCCTACTTCTAGCATCCCTTTCCGTTCTCCTCTTAACTTTGTGAGATATGCTGTTAGTATTAGTTCTCTTAGTTCTTTAGTGGTTAACTTTATACATTTATATATATATATATATATATATATATATATATATATACACACACACACACACACACACACACATATATATACGCCTTTTGACTCATGGACATAAACAGCAGTGTAGTGGGGAGTGGGTATAAAGGTGATAAATGGTAATGGAAAAATCTGCAATAAAATTTTATGAAAAAATAAAAATATATACCTTTTAAAGTTTAGCTGCTGCCTTTAAAATATATTTGGCCTCCACTTACTATGAAAGATAAGAAAGCCAAATTACATGCAAAATCTCACTCTCTCTACCCTTATACCCCTAATTTTGTTTGTTATTTTAGTATTTCTTCATTATAAGATTTGATTACATTTACAATTTGTCTTTGAATTGTAATTTGATAATTGTTTTAAAGAAAGAAGGAACTCCTACCCTTTGTGACAGCATGGATGGAACTGGAGAGCATTATGCTAAGTGAAAGAAGCCAGGAGGTGAAAGACAAACACCATATGATCTCACCTATAAGTGGAACCTAATCAACAAAACAAACAAGCTAGCAAAATATAACCAGGGACATTGAAATGAAGAACAAACTGACAGTAACCAGAGGGTTTGGGGAGGGGGACAATGGGGGAAAGAAGGGGAAAGGTCATCAAGGAACATGTATAAAGGACCCGTGGACAAATGCAGCAGCGGGGAGGACTGAATGTGGGAAGTGGAGGTGGGCAGGTTGAGGGAAAGTAAGTGGGGGAAATGGTAACAACTGTAATTGAAAAACAATAAAAAATAAATTAAAAAAAACATTTAACCACAGTTTTACATTTATTTTTGCCACGGATTTTCTTATTCATTTTTGGTTCAACTTCATCTTCCTGTAGCTTTTTCAAAAAGTGTTCATGAGAATTATATTCCATGATTTCTTGCATATTTGGAAATATTTGTCCATTGCTAGTATACTTGAAGGACAATTTAGCTAGGTAACACTTATTGGGTCACATTTTCTTTTCCTGAAGAGTTTGTAAACATGCCTCTACTGTCTTCTGATGTTGAATATGGATTAGTCTGAAGTCACTCTGTGTTTTTTTATTTTATTATTATAGATAGTTTGATCATTTTTACCTGGATATCCATAAGATTTTTTTCCTATATCTTTTAATTCAAAAAAATCAAGCAAGCAAAATATAACCAGAGCCATTGAAATAAAGGAGAAACCAACAGTAACCAGAGGGGAGGGCAGAGAGGGATAATGGGGGAAAGAAGGGGAAGGGTGGTCAAGAAACATGTATGAAAGACTCATGGACAAAGTCAACTGGAGGTAGGATAGAGGGTGGCAGGTAGATGTGGGTGAGATGGGAGAAAGTGGTTGTGGGAAAATGGAGACAACTGTAATTGAACAACAATGCAAAAATTTTAAAAGAAAGAAAACAGAAAAAAGAGAAAAACAAGAAAATTTACTAGACTATGGTTCAGTGCTAATTTTTTTCCTCTTATGATATACTGTGCCCTGTCAATCTTCAGACTGTAATCTTTAATATATGTATCAGGGGAAAATTTTTAATTACCTCTTTGAATATTTTCTAATTTCTTAGTGTTTTTCTTCAAGAAGAAAACATTTGTGCTTATATTATCTCTCCTTTGCCTGTATTCCACACCTCTAATTTTTCTCTAATCATTTTTTTAAATTTCCATGTCATTTTTCTCAATTGTCTGAAGGCTGCTATCCATTCCTGTTGTCTTTAGTGTTTACTATTACATTAGTTAATAGTATGATGATGCAATGTCATCAGCTACTATTTGCAAGTAGCCATAATTCCTGTGATAATTGTAGCTTTCTTTTCCACTTTATGCCCTACACACAACCAGGTGAATTTTAATCTCCTTATGATGCCTGCTTTGATTCCTTATGCTCCTACATTGTGTTTTAATCCACAAGTAATTTCTTTTGTTAAAGTTCTTTGAATTCTTAAAAAAAAATTAGTCACCATTTTCATCAGCTCCACCTCAAAAATTTCATATTGTATCAGCTTATTTTGCTCTTTCGTCCTGTTATTTCCATGATTTTGTGATATTTTTGTAACATCCCTGGTTTCCTTTTTTATTATTAGTAGTACTCGAGTGAGTTTAAATCTTCCTAGGCCAGATATTTGAAAGGAATTGTGTCAAACGGGAGACAGGACAATGTTCTGGGTTAGCAGACAATCCCGATTGCCAGTAAATACCCTTACAATTCCTGATCTTTGGATGTGTTTTTTGTGTGATAAAGTGACTGAGAAGTAGTCCAGTATTTTTTTTTCTTTTTAGCTCACAAAGAATGACCATTACAGAGATGCTAAACACCCACAAGTTTTCCTCCACATGCTGCTCCTTTACAAAGATGGAGTATCTGTGACTTTTTACTCATTCCCATTTTTCCTGCCATGTTAATGCATCTAAGAGAATAGAAGAGGCCTCTGCATTCAAACATGCACTCAAATCTTATTGTTCAAAGAAAAATACTGTTGGATTTGTCCTTAGATGAGACCATCTACTCTGGAGAAATTTGTGTTCTGACAGCTCTTCCCAAGATCTGGAAAGGCACTTATCCTCTTTTGGAACCCCCATCATTCCATTCCAATGTTCAAGAGTGACTTCTCATCTTATTTTTGTGGTTTGTGATTATAGGTTTTTCCTAGTTCCAACAAAAATAGAGTTTTCATTTTTCTCATTTGCTTTTTATTTTTCTGATTTGGCCTCAGAGAGAAATAAAGACATTTTTACTCCAATATCTTAAAATAATGTCTGGAAGGGGTGTAGACTGTTCACGTATGTCTGGTGTGATATACATCAGAATCTATTTCCTCTTTTTCTTGAATACACAAAAATACTACATTTCCCAGCCTCTCTTGTAGTATTTTTATATGTGGTCATGTGGTTGAGATTTAAGCAATGGAATTTAAGCAGAAGAAAGGTATGCCAGTTTTAAGCCTTGCCCATTAAAACCTCCCAACATGCACTTTTTAATGCTTTCCCCCTTCTGTCTGATTTAGTTGGAGATAACCACCATGACATTAAAAACCATTTATCAAAGAAGACAGAGTCTCCTTAAGTCTGGGTCCCTGAATAACTGTGTAAAACAAAACTCCCTGACAATCTCAGATCATCCTGAATTGTTATACAATCAAGAAATAAACTTTTGTGTTCAACCATTAGGTGTGTGGGTTTATTTATCACTTCAGTCTAGCCTAACCAAAATAATATAGTGAGGAAATCAAGACAATGGAGAAGCTTTTCCAGTGTGTCATTATCTTTAGGAACAAGTTATAAAAGTTATAAGTACCAGGTATCAATGCTAGGTGACTCAACATTTACCAGAATAAGCAGTGATATGATACAAGAAGCTGTGATGGATATAAGTGGGGAATTGATCATTGCTATAGACAGTAAAGTAAGAGCAAAGTATCCAACCACTGGAATCCTCATATTAGGGAAGACTGGAACTTCCCTATGTAAAAATACAAGAAGGAAATAAGACAGGCAGTAAAGGTGAATCATAGATATAACTATTTGCCCTGTAGAAGAATTTGAAGGAGAAACTTCCTTTACTTATTTCATGCTAAAGGGGAGTTCTAGTTGTTTAACTCAGAGCAACCCTTCTGGCCATTGTCAACCAGCCAACTCACATCCTCAGAAGAATGGAATAAAGAGGTATCACTTTCAAGCTTCCCCTTCCCCACAAAGTGGGTTTGAATTTCAGACTTCCTTATAGTCCTTATTTCTGCTTCTTTCCATTTAAACTGCAATCACTGAGTATCTATTAGACACTAAGAATCATACTAGTAATAACAGGAAAGACAATGACCCTTTACTAATAATGCCTGATGAGAGGGAGAATATGAGAGTTCCCTCAAGGAGCCTGTAGTCTTCCCTTGGCAGTGCCCTTACTCTCCAGTCCAGACAGACCATGAAAAAGCAGCAGCCTCAGACAGATTTATTGAAAAGTGAATAAATATTCAGCTAAATAGTTTTTATTTTCAAGGGACCCCTCCTAAGGCTCTGCAGTTGATTTTGTATTTGTAGTTTTGAATAATTTTTCTCAAAGGGATTTCCCAAATTGTATAAGCTTCAAGTCCTATAAAACCTATTGCCTAATAGCCAAGTTGCTTGATGAGAAATAACTTCCAGGGCTCACTGGGGGCTGGAGTAGTCTTGGTTACATATTTAAATAAAAATGCAGAAAATCTGGAGAACTCTCAGACTGAAACCAAGGTTTTCTGCTGGTAGCATGACTGCCAATAAACAGAGGACAGGGTCTCCATCTGCTGGCACAAGACCAAAACTGCACCACATTGCCTTGACTAAGGACATTGGGCTTTGCTTCCCTTTAAGTGAAAAAATAAAATAAATTAAGCAACATTACATGCAATTAAGAAAACAGGAGAAGGACTCACAACAACATCCCCACAATAAAGCCATTACTTTCATTTGAGAAACCCATTTTTAGCCCCTGTTCACAATTTTATTTGGATATAATGATGTTCTAGACAGTCCTGCTTTGTAGAAATAGGTTTTTTTTTCCTCATCATAAGCATTTTACATACTTCTACATTGCCTCCACAGCCAGTTCATTTAGTTGCTACATCATATACCAGTGATGGGCCCTGAGTGATTTCCGCAGTCCTATTTGTAGTTTCCATATACCACTTTTACAAATAATGCTGCAATGGACACTTGAGTATAGAACCAGAGATTGAGTATTTTACCAGAGATTACTTAGGGTAAACTATGGTAACTAAATCCTACTTCATAACCTGGCTTAGCAGAAGCAAGACTTCAAAAGGTAGAGTGGCCTGGCTGGAGTTGCAACTGCTGGAGCATGCGGCACCACATGGTCAGTGAATGCTATGCAAAGTAACCCCAAGGTGGTTGCTTCAATTTGAACAATTCTGGAAGCATTCCAGTGTGTCAGTCTTAAAACACTCTCATTAACATTGACAATCATCATACAGACAATTTCTACCAGGAACCTTCTGACATTCTGCTCTTGAATCCCTGACTTGCAAATGTTTCAACAATTTACATATTCAATCAAAAGTGGAATCTAGTGAATTCTTACACTAATTTTGCTTCACATTTTGAAAGAGCATTCTACATTAATTAATTACAAGTACTGATAAATTGCTTTCTAAAAATGATACATGTGTAACATGTGCATACCCACCTCCAGTTCACACTCATCCCTGGCCATGGCTGGCTGGCTGAGTGATCAAGAGACAGATGGGAGGATGTAGTGAACAAACAGCTGGAACAGAGTCCAGGACTGGGTTTTTCTTCCCATTCTTAACATAGGTGTGCTCTGTGACCCTGAATAAGTCGCATCCCTTCTTCGTTATTTTACTTTGAAACTGAAGGTGTAAGGCTACTTGCTTTCTGAGGTCCTTCTAAAACTTGAGTTCTATCAGTTTATCAGACCAGACAGAATCCTGGACTTTCCTGAGATCACTGGGCATAAAGAGGCCCTGGGGCATCCCCTTCCTGAACCAACCACTCCAAGTTGAAACTGTAAGAATGAGCTCACAGTGTCATCATTTATACAGGCACAGGCCACATGACAGCCTATTGCCAAGCCAAGAACTAGGATGCAGTTTCAGTAATGACATGCAGGAATGCAACTTGCAAAGGGCTTCTTTAGCTAAAGACATTTTGGTTCGTCTGTATGCTCATTAGAGAAACCACTAAATTCCCACATTCCAGGAAGGGAGAAGGAAATACAATGCCATCAAAGTCTACACCCAGTCCATTTCAACAAGCATGGGATTGGGTTCATGAGCTCAACATATAATTCAGCACACTTTCTAAGCCCCACTCAAGGCCAGGCCAGTCCAGCCCCTGGAAAACTCCAGAAATAAGCAAGCAAGTTATTTGTCCCCAAAGCACTCATGGTCTAGTGGAAGAGATGAGCCCACAGCATAGTTATAAATGTACAAATAGTATTAATGAGTTCTTTAGAAGAGTTGAGAAAGTGCAGGGAGAGATTAATTTACACAGGACAGGGAGATGGGGAGAGATAGACTCCTGAGAAAAATATCACTTGTGGTGGGTTTTCCAGTCAATTTAGATTTTGATAGAAAGTAATAAGAAGGAAATCAGGGGTGGGGAGGCTATCAGAACAAAACAGTTTGAGTTTGGTAGATGGCAGTGAGGTAAGTGGGAGCTGAACCCACTTGCTCGTGCACCCAGCTGGGACAGTTAGCTGATCTTCTGATAAAGTGAACAGCCAACAGAATCTCAGCTGATATGAAGTTTAGGAGCCAGTGTGTGCAGAGAACACTACAAAAGAGGCTGTAATGAGGTTTTAGAAGCCAACAGAGAAGATCCCCTGGCCTACTGCAGGAGACCAGGGCTGCCACAGGGATATCAGAGGAGAACTGGGTCAACGATAGCAACCTATTGGCTCCCTCCTCTCCCCAGACAGAGAAGTCCCAGGCCCTCAACAAGAGAGACCTGGATGCATAAAGTTGCTGGAGGGGAAAAAAGGCAGCAAGAGACGCACAGCAGGTCATGTACCCAGTCTGGGATGGCAGTCACCCTCCACGACAGTGCCAGGGAATTTGGAGGAACCTGGTGACACCTGGAGCTGGGAGAAGAGATGGGATGCAACTAGCTCTGACAGAGAGATACTCTAGACTTGCCAGAGAGTTGAACTGTTCAGAAAGTTGGGAGGTGGCTCAGAGAAGCAAAGGTACCCAAAGAAACTGCTATTTTTTTAATTGTTCAGGTACAGTTGACTCCATTTTTCTGCCACACTTTACCTGGCCCCACTGACACCTACCGCCCACCCTCAACCCTACTCCCATTTGGCTTTGTCCGTGGCTCCTTTATACATGTTTCTTGACTTAACCCTTCCCCTTCTTTCTCCCACTATCCCCCTCCCTCATCCCCTGTGGTTATGGGCAGTGTGATCTTTATTTCAATGTCTCTGGTTATATTTTGCTTGCTTGTTTGTTTTGTTGATTAGTTTCCACTTATTCAGTTGATTATTCCTCACCTGATTAGGTGAGATCATATGGTATCTATCTTTCACTGCCTGGCTTATTCACTTAACATAATGCTTTCCAGTTCCATCCATGCTGTTATGAGTAGTAGAAGTTCCTTCTTTCTTTCTGTTGTGTAGTATTCCATTGTGTAAATGTACCACAGTTTTTTGATCCACTCACTTATTGATGGGCATTCAGGTTGCTTCCAGCACTTGACTGGTAAGTTGTGCTGCTATGAACATTGGGGTGCATAGGTTATTTTGAATTGGTGTTTCTGGTTACTTAGGGTATAATCCTAGCAGTGGAATTGGCAGGTCAAAAGGTAGTTCCATTTTTAGTTTTCCTAGGCAATTCCAAACTGTTTTCCACAGTGACTGCACCAGTCTGCATTCCCACCAACAGTGCACTAGGGTTCCCTTTTCTCCGTGTCCTCCCCAGCATTTGTTATTGGTTGATTTTTTAATGATGGTCGTTCTTACCCTGTGTAAAGTAGTATCTCACTGTGGTTTTAATTTGCATCTCTCTGATGGCTAGCGGTGCTGAGTATCCTTTCATATGTCTCTGGGTCCCCTGTATGTCCTCTTTGGAGAAGTGTCTGTTCAGGTCCTTTGCCCATTTTTTCATTGGATTGTTTCTCTTCCTAGAGTGGAGTCACGTGAGTTCTTTATATGTTTTGGAGATCAAACACTTCTATGAGGTATCATTGCCAAATATATTTTCCCATATGGTTGGATCCCTTTTCATTTTGCTGATATGGTTCTTTAATGGTACAGAAGTTTCTTATTTTGATGAAGTCCCATTTGTTTAGCCTTTCCTTTATATCCCTTGCTCTAGGGCACATATCAGTAAAAATGTTGCTATGTGGAATATCTTGCTATGTGAGATTTTCTTGTCTATGTTCTCCTCTAGGATTCTTATGGTGTCATGGCTAATATTTAAGTATTTTACCCATGTTGAGCTTATTATTGTGTGTGTAGAGTGTAAGTTGGTGGTTGAGTTTCATGTTTTTGCATGTAGCTGTCCAGACCTCCCAACACCATTTGTTGAAAAGACTATTTTTACTCCATTTTATGCTTTTGTCCCCTTTGTCGAATATTAATTGATGATAGAGGCATGGGTTTATTTGTGGGCTTTCGATTCTGTAAAATTGATCTTATGTGTTTGTCCTTAATGCCAGTACCAAACTGTTTTGATTATAGTGGACTTATAAGACAGTTTAACATCAGGTATGGTGATCCCACCTACTTAGTTCTTCTTTCTCAAAACTGCTGCACATATTCAGAGTCATTTATGGATCCATATAAATTTTTGAAATGTCTGTTCTATATCTCTGAAATATGTCATTTGTATTTAAATAGGAATTGCATTGAATCTATAAATTGCTTTGGGTAGTATGGACATTTTGATGATGTTAATTCTTCCAATCCATGAACACAGTATATGATCCCATTATTTATATCATCTTTAATTACTTTCTTCAGTGTTGTGTAGTTTTCTGAGCACAGGACTTTTACCTCCTTGGTTAGGTTTATTCCTAGGTACTTTATTTTTCTTGTTGCTAAAGCAAATTGGATTGTTCCCCTCATTTCTATTTCTGATATTTCATTGTGGGTGTACAAAAATACCTTCTATTTCTGAATATTTACTTTGTATCTCACTGTTTTTTCAAATTCACTTAATAGGATGAGTAGTTTCTTGGTGGAGTCTATAGGGTTTTCTAAGTATACTATCATCTCATCTGCAAACAATGACAGTTTTACTTCCTCCTTTCCAGTTCAGATGTTTATTTATTTTTCTTGTATGGTCACTGTGGCTAGAATTTCTAATACTGTGCTGAATAGGAGTGGTAAAAGCAGACACCCTTGTCTTGTTCCTGATCTTAGTGGGAAAGTTTTTAGATTTTGTCCGTTGAGTATGGTTTTGATTGTAGGTTTCTCATATATGGTCTTTGTTATGCTTAGGTATTCTTCCTCTATCCCCACTTTGCTAGTGTTTTATCATAAATGGGGGCTGTACTTTACTATATGTCTTTTCATGGTCTATTGATATGATCATGTGATTTTTCAATTTCCTTTTATTTATGTGATGTATTACATCTATCAATTTCTGACTATTGCACTATCCTCACATCCTTGGGGTGAATTCTACTTGATCATGGTGGATGATCTTTTTAATGTGTTGCTGGATGTGGTTTGCCAATATTTTGTTGAGGACTTCAGCGTCTGTGTTCCTCAGCGATATTGGCCTCTGTTATTTGTTTTTTTGTTGTGTCTTTTTATGGTTTTGGAGTTAGGATGGTGGTGGTCTCATAAAGAGTTTATGAGTCTTCCCTCTCCTTGGATTTTTTGGAATAGTCTGCGAAGTATAGGGGTTATCTCTTCCTGAAATGTTTTGTAAAATTCTCCTGTGAAACCATCTGGTCCAAGCCTTTTGTATGCTGGGAGATTTTTGATTACTGCTTCAATTTCACCAGCTGTTATTGGTCGTTTTAGGCTTTCTGCTTCTTCCTTATTTAGTTTTGGAAAATTGTATATTTCTAGAAGTTTGTCCATTTCACACAGGTTTTCAAATTTCTTGGCATATAGTTTCATAGTAATTTCTTACAATCCTTTGTATTTCTGTGGTGTCAGTTGTAATCTTTCCTCTTTCATTTCTGATTTTAATTATTTGGGTCCTCTCCCTTTTTTTCTTGATAAGTCTGCTTAAAGACTTGTCATATTTGTTTATCTTTTCAAAGAACCAGCTCCTGAATGTATTGATCCTCTGAATTGTTCTTTTAGTCTCTATGTCATTCAATTGTGCTGTGATCTTATTTCCTTCCTTCTGCTCATTCTGGGCTTTGTTTGTTTTTGTTTCTCCAGTTCTCGTAGATGTAGGATTAGGTTTTTTTATTTGAAATGTTTCTTTTTAATGTATCTTTTTAAGGTAGGCCTGTTTTGCTATGAACTTCCCTGTCAGGACTGCCTTCACTGTGTCCCATAGGTTTTGTACTGTTGTGTGTTCATTTTCATTTGTTTCCAGAAACTTTATGGTTTTTCCTTGATCCCATTATTAACCCATTCTTTGTTAAGTAGCATACAGTTTCCTTGAATTTGAATGTTTTTGAACTTTTTCCTTGAAGTTGGTTTCTAGTTTCAAGTCTTTGTGGTCTGAGAAAATCCTTGATGTGATTTCAGTGTTCTTGAATTCGTTAAGGTTTGTTTTGTGTCCTATCATGTGGTCTTTCTTTGAAAATATTCCATGTGCTTTTGAATCGAATGTGTATTTTCTTCTTTGGGATGAAAGGTTCTCTATATATCAGTTAAGACCATGTGATCTAATGTGTCATTCAGTTACACAATATCCTTGTTGATATTTGTTTTGATGATCTATGCATAGTTGACAGTAGGATGTTAAAATCCCCTACTATAATTGTGTTGCTGTCTATATCTTTCTTCAAGTCCCCTAATATTTTCCTTATAATTTGGGTGCTCCTATGTTGGGTGCATATATATTTACAATGTTTATGTCTTCTTGATGGATTCTTCCCTTGAGTATTATAAAGTGTCCTTCTGTGCAAGGAGGCTATTCTCAAAAGGGGAACTTAGGTACACTGTGTAGGAACCTCGTGTATGCTGTTGTCCATCCATCAAAGAGGGGCGAGTGTGGGCACAATTTGCTACCACACAGTACACCTGATGGACTGATCAAAGGTGGGGAAGCAAGGTGGCTTATTGGAACTAGCCTGGCACAAATGCACAGAGTACAGAGTGTGGACCAACAGTGCTCTGAGGGCTGTGGGCTGGAAAATGGACACCTGTGATTAATGTAGCCCAGACTAACCCCCATCCTTGAGGAACCAAAGAAAAGGAAATAAAAGAGCCCAGTCCCCCTCTGCCTGCAGGGTCCAGTAGGATCTGCAAAACCAGCTTCGCAGGTTTAAAATCAGTAGGAGGCTTCTTTTTTTTTTCCCAAGAGTAAAACAGTAAGACCTAGAGCTGAGAGAAAACCAGAGACAGATCCAGAAAGAAGGCATAAGATGAAAACCAACAACTGAGACAAATTTCACCTTACTCTCCATCAGAAATTGCATGTTTTCTTTTATTTCTCTTGCTTTTTCTGTTTATTTAAGTGTGTATTTGTTTGTTTTTATTCTCCCTTTCATATTGCATTTTAATTGTTCTTAGTTCACTTCATTCATATTCTAAATAACACACTATTCTTGGTCTTTTACTTTTTATTCTTTTTATGCAGGTTATATATTTCTTATCATACTATTGTTATTCCAAATACCACACAGCACCCTTCCCTGTTCTCAATCCATTTTACCATCTACCTGAGCTTTATTACTGTTGTGGCTAATTTTACTTTGTTTCTCACAGTGCCAGTTTCTGTCCCTTACTCTCACTATTTCTCCTCCATTTAACCTCACAGAAGTGCTCTGCTTTCTCAAGTCAGCTCACATTATTTTTACCCTCTAATAAAAGTCTTCTTTCTTTTCAACCTTTTATAAACAGTGGCTAGTTGGCTGAAATACCATGGTTATTGCTATACTTCTCTAAAAGAACTCCTATGTGTTCACTATTTGTTCTTATTGTAAATCCCATAGAATACTTTCCCATTATCTTACTCCATTTCTCCTTCCCCCTGCCACTGATCAGTTGAGGGAGGAATTTTATTTCACTGTTTTCTCTTTCAATTTCCCCCCCTCTCTCAACCTGGACTTTACTCCTTACTTTTCTTAGTTTCCCTCCCCAGTTATCTCAAAATCATTTCTCTTTACCATGTACATGTTATATTCACTTTTTGCTTTTCTACAATGTTCTTTTTCCTGTTCCACTTTTATTGAACTCCTTTCAGTTGTCATTGCTGTCGAACCTGTTACATTTTTTCTGCCATTTTGCTCGTGTTGGTCCAGTACCTTTTCATTTTTACCAAACCTCATAGTATACTCCTCCCTTTTCTTACCCCATTGTTCCAATTGCCCTTTCATTTGTTACTTAAATGTTGTTCTCCCCCTTTCTTCACCTCAGTTCTATCCCAACTCTTATCAATCCTCCTCCCTCTTGCAACTCAATAACATTTTCCCCTCTTTTAGTCATCTCATATTCCCCTTCTCATATCATATAACATCTGCAATCTCTCTTCACCTTTATTAATCTTAGTTCAATTGCAATAAGGATTGCTGATGTAACAAGAGAGTATTTTTGCTGCCATATGTTTGGTTTTCTGGTACTACTGCTTTCTTAACTAACACTAGTACAACAGCATACAAGACAGGGTGGGAGTTGTGACTATTGGCAAGCCTACTTGGGGGGCAAACCCACCAACTAAGGAGCCGCCAGCAGGTAAAACCCAAGTATAATAAGAGAACCCAAACAAACCAAAGAAAGGGCAAACCTAGAGCGTTCAGACAAGGAGATCAAAGAGACCACACCACTTAGTCCCATAGAACCCCTCCCACAGAAGTTCACCCCACAAAGACAGCTTGCAAATCAGAGAATCCTAAATTGCAGAAATGAACAAAAAGAGTCAACTAAAATGGGGAGAACCAGAAAGAACCCACAATCCAAAGAAATTGAAGATTTCCCAGTAAAAGAGATAAATTAAATGAAGGCAAGGCGACTATCAGACATAGAATTCAAAAGAATGGTTGTAAGGAGGCTCAAGGAACTCAGTGACAACTACAAGAAACTGAGTGGGAACTAGAACTGCATGAAAAAGGGAATAGAAACTATAAACAATAACCAGGAAGAAATGAAGAATACAATACCTGAAATTTAAAAAACTACCCTAGAAGGAAATACAGGCAGGTTAGATGAAGCAGAGGGCTGAATTAGTGAGCAAGAAGACAAGGTAGAAAAAAATACCCAGGTAGAGCAGCTGTACAAAAAAAGACTAAAAAAATATGAAGATAGCTTAAGGAAACTGCAGGACAACATGTAATGCAACAACATTCGAATCATAGGAATACCAGAAAGAGAAGAAAAGGAGCAAGAAATAGAAAACTTGTTTGAAAAAATAATAACAGAAAACTTTCCTAACTTACAGAGGGTAAAAGCCATGTAAGTTCAGGAGGCACAGAGGCTCCCAATAAGGTGGTCCCAAAGAGACCTACTCCGAGACATATTATAATTAAAATGCCAAATTTTAACGACAAAGAGAGAGTCTTAAAGGCAACAAGGAAGAAACACTGAATAACATACAAGGGTGCTCCAATAAATCTACCAGCTGATTTCTCAACAGAAACACTACAAAACAGAAGGGAATAGCAAGAAATATTCCAAGTAATGAAAAGCAAAGGCCTGGAACCAAGACTACTCTACCCAGTAAGGCTCTCACTTAAAATGGAAGATAATATAAGCTTGCCAGACAAAAGAAGGCTAAAAGAATACACCTGCATCAAACCAGAATTGCAAGACAAGCTAAAGGGACTCTTTTTAAGAAGATGAAGAAAAAGAGTCACAGAGAGGAACACAGGTACAAATGAGAAAAATGAATAAGTACCTATCAAAAATAACCTTCAATGTAAATGACTTACATGTTCCAATCAAAAGACATAGGATAGTTGAATGGATAAGAAAACGTGACTCTCACATATGCTGCCTATGAGAGATCCACCCAAAATCAAAAGATCTACCCAGGCTGAGAGATAATCCAGAGTTCTGACCAAGATGGAGATGTAGGTAGAAATGCTTTGCTTTCTCACATAACAAAAAGAAGGTTAACATCCAATTAAAAAAATAACAACAACCAGAACTGGAAGAAAACTAAACTGCATGGTAGTCTGACAACCAAGGATTTAAAGAAACATTCATCAAGACTGGTAGGAGAGGTGGAGATGGGCAGCCTGGGCAGAGAGGATGGGCAGCAAGCCAGTGGCTTGCAGACTGGGGCAGGCAAGGCTGCAGCTGGCAGACAGGATTTCCCACATTTGCATGCAGATAAGTTTGGAGGAACAATTGGGGAGAGAGACAGACCACACATACCAGGGTTCTAGCACTGCGAAATAAAGCCTCAAAACCTCTGGCTGTAAAAACCAATAGGAGTTGTAGTGGCAGGAGAAACTCCCAGTCTCATAGGAGAGTCTGTTGGAGAGGTCCACGGGATCCTAGGATGTACACAAGCCCACCCATCAGGGAATCACCACCTGAAAGGGCACAATCCACTTGTGGGACATGGGGAAAGTGACAGAAAGAGGGGTGAGAGCCAAGCAGCTGGCATTGTTCCCTCTCTGGCCCCTCCCACACACAAAAAACCACAACTCAGCAAGGTGAGTTGCCCCTCCTTGATGAATATGTAACGCTCTGCTCCTCATAATGTAACAGGTGTGCTGAGACAAAGAAATATGTCCCAAATGAAAGAACAGATCAAAACTCCAAAAAAAGAACTAAGCAATGAGGAGATAGACAACCTATTAGATGCAGAGTTCAAAACATTGGTAATCAGGATGCTCACAGAAATTATGGAGTTCAGTTGCAAAATGAAGGAAGAAAAGAAGGCTAAACAATGTGAAATAAAGGAAAATATACAGGGAACCAACAGAGAAGGGAAGGAAACCAGGACTCAATGATTTGGAACAGAAGGAAGGAATAAACATCCAACAAGAACAGAATGAAGAAACAAGAATTAAAGAAATAAATGAGCAGAAGCTTAGGAATCTCTTGGAAAACTTTAAATGTTCCAACATCTGAATCACAGGAGTGGCAGAAGGGGAAGAGAAAGAGCAAGAAACTGAAAACTTATTTGAACAAATAATGAAGAAGAACTTCTCCAATCTGGCAAGGTAAATAGACAAGCAAGTACAGGACACTCAGAGAGCCTCAAAGAAGGTGGATCTAAGAAGAAACACATCAAGGCACATAATAATTAAGTTACCCAAAATTAAAGATAGGGATAGAATCTTAAAAGCAGCAAGCGGAAAAGAGAGTTACCTACAAAGGAGTGACCATAAGACTCTGAGCTGATTTCTCCAAAGAAACCCTACAGGCAAGAAGGGCTGTAAAGAAGTATTCAAAATCATGAAAGGCAAGGACCTACATCCAAGATTACTCTGTCCAGCAAAGCTATCATTTAGAATGGAAGGGCAGCCCCAGGCGGTGTGGCTCAGTGGATTGTGCGACGGCCTGTGAACCAGAGGGTTGCCAGTTTGATTCCCCAGTCAGCAGACCATTTCCCCAGTGGGTAGCACATAAGAGGCAACCACACATTGATATTTCTCTCCCTTCCTTTCTCCCTCCATTCCCCCCTGTCTAAAAATAAATAAAATCTTTTTAAAATTTCTATAGAATGGAAGGGCAGATAATGTGCTTCCTAGATAAAGTCAAGTTAAAGGAGTTCATCATCACCAAGCCCTTACTATATAAAATGTTAAAGGGGATTATCTAAGAAAAATAAGATAAAAAACTAGGTACAATAAAATGACAATAAACTCACAACTGACAACAACTGAACATGAAAAACAAATACTAAGACAACAACTAGAACAGGAACAGAATCAAACAAATGGAGATCATATTGAGGGTCATCTGTGAGGAAGGAGAGGGGGTGAATGGCAGGAAAAACATACAGGGAATAAGAAGCATAATTGGTAGGTACAAAATAGACAGGGGGAGGTTAAGAATAGTATAGGAAATGGAGAAGCCAAAGAACTTATATGTACGACTCATGGAAATAAACTAAGGGGGAGATGCTGGAGGTTGGGGGGTGCAGGATGTAAGGGTATGAAGAGAGAAAACTAAGATAACTATAATGGCACAATCAATAAAATATACTTACAAAAAGAATTTTAGATATTCCAAATTTTAAGATCAGAGAGAGGAAGGGAATGATAAAATCTTAATTAACAACAACAAAAGGACTACACAGACTGGAAGTGAATGGTTGTGAAACAATATTCCAAGCAAATGAACAGGAAAAAAAATAGCTGGGGTAGCAATACTTGTATCAGACTAAATAGACCTCAAAACAAAGTCCATAGAAAGAGTAACAGAAGAAGACTTCATAACACTCAAGGGAAGAATCCATCAAGAGGACATGAACATTATAAACATATATGCACCCTATGTAAGAGCACCAAAATATAGAAAGAAAATCTTGGAGTACTTCAAGAAACATATGAACAACACATTTATACTAGGGGATTTTACCACCCCAATCTCAAAAATGTATAGATCTCCCAAACAAAATATTAACAAGGATATTGCAGCATTGAAAAATGCCCTAGATAAAATGGATTTAACTGATATATAGAGAGGTTTTCATCCCAAAAAAGCAAAATATACATTCTTTTGAAATGCACATGGAACATTTTCAAAGTTAGACCACATGACAACACCCTAAACAAGCCTCAACAAATTCAAGAAAATTGAAATTATGTCGAGCATTTTCTCTGAACACAAGGACATGAAACTAGAAACCAACCTCAAGGAAAAGACTCAAAAACATTCAAACTCATGGAGATTGAATTGCATGCTATTAAACAATGAATGGGTTAATAATGATATCAAGGGAGAAATCACAAAGTTTCTGGAAACACATGAAAATGAATACACAACAACCCAAAACCTACGGGACACAGAGAAGGCAGTCCTGAGAGGGAAGTTCATAGCAATACGGGTCTACCTAAAAAAGGTAAAAGCACTACAAACAACCTAACCTGACATTAACAAGAACTGGAGGAGTAACAACAAACAAGGCCCAGAGCGAGTAGAAGGAAGGGAATAACCAAGATCAGAGCAGAGTTAAATGACATAGAGACTAAAAGAACAATTCAAATTATCAATAAATCCAGGAACTGTTTCTTTGAAAAGATAAACAAAACCAATAAACCTTTAACCAAACTTATCGAGAACAAAGGCAGAGAGGTCCTAAATAAGTAAAATCAGAAATGAAAAAGGAGAAATTACAATGGATACCACAGAAATACAAAGGACTGTAAGAAATTACTACAAACACCTATGTGCCAAGAAATTTGAAAACCTGGGTGAAATGAACAAATTTCTAGAAATATATTATTTTCCAAAACTGAATGAAGGAGAAGGAGAAAGCCTGAACAGACTGATAACAGCTGGTGAAATTGAAGCAGTGATCAAAAAACTTCCAACATACAAAAGCCCTGGACTGGACAGTTTCACAGGAGATTATTACAAAATATTTTAGGAAGAGCTAACTCCTATCCTTCTCAGGCTATTTCAAAAAATCGAAGAAGAGGGAAGGCTCTCAAACTGTTTTTATGAGGTCAGCATTGTCCTAATCCCAAAACCAGATAAACACACAACAAAGAAAGAAAACTACAGGCCACTATCGCTGATGAATATAGACACTAAAATCCTCAACAAAATATTGGCAAACTGCATGCAGTAATACATTAAAAAGATCATCCACCATGATCAAGTGGGATTCATCCCAGGGGTGCAAAGAAGGTACAATATGAACAAATCAATAAACACAATACATCACATAAAGAAAAGGAAAGACAAAATCACATGTTCATAGCAATATGTACAGAAAAAGCATTTGAAGGTACATCACCCATTTATGATAAAAACACTAGCAAAGTGGGAGTATAGGGAGCATACCTCAACATAATAAAGGCCATATATGAGAAACCTACAGCCAACATCATACTGAATGGGAAAAAAAAAAACAAACTAAAAGCTTTTCCACTAAGATCAGGAACAAGACAAGTGCATCTACTTTTACCATTTTTATTCAGCACAGTGTTGGAAGTTCTAGCCATAGTGACCAGGCAAGAAAAAGAAATAAAAGGCATCCAAATTGGAAAGGAGAAAATAAAACTGTCATTGTTTGCAGATGACATGATAGTGTACGTAGAAAGCCCTGTTGACTCCACCAAAGAATTACTCCACCTAACACATGAATTTGGCAAAACAGCAAGGTACAAAGTCAATATTCAGCAAAGGTATTTTTGTACACCAACAATGAAATATTAGAAACAGCAATCAGGAAAAAAAATCCCATTTGCTATAGTTAAGATAAAAATGAAGTACCAAGAATATACCTAACCAAGGAGGCAAAAACCCTGTACTCAGAAAACTATACAACACTGAAGAAACTAAGGAAAACACAAATAAATTGAAGCATACACCATGTTAATGGTTTAGAAGAATTAACATCATCAAAATCTCCATACTACCCAAAGCAATTTATAGATTCAATGCAATTCTTATTAAAATATGAACGACTTATTTCACAGATATAGAACAAACATTTCAAAAATGTATATGGAACCATTAACTCAGAAGAGCCTCAGCAATTTTGAGAAAGAAGAGCAATGTAGGAGGGATCACAATATCTGATATCCAACTAGATTACAAGGCCACTCTAATGAACAGTCTGGTACTGGCATAAGAACAAATACACAGATCAACGGAACAGAATAGAGGGCCTGGATATAAACCCAAGTCTCTCTGGTCAATTAATACTTGGCAAAGGGGGCAGATGTATAAAATGGAGTAAAAATAGCCCCTTCAATAAATGGTATTGGGACATCTGGATAGCTACATATCAAAAAATGAAATGACAACCAACCTACACCATACACAAAAATAAACTCAAAATGGATAAAAGACTCAACTAGTAGTGACATCATGAGAGTCCTAGAGGAGAACATAGGCAGGAAAATTTCAGAGATTCCATGGAGCAACATTTTCATGATATGTCCCCTAGATCAAGGGATATAAAGGAAAGAACAAACAAATGGAACTTCATCAAAATAAGGAGCTCATGCATGGCTAAGGAAAATATCAGCAAAATAAAAAGGGAACCAACTATATGGGAAAATACATTTGGCAATGATACCTCAGATGAGGGTTTGATCTCCAAACTATATATAGAATTCACATGATTATGCACCAGGAAGACAAACAATCAAAATAAAAAATGGGCAAAGGACCTGAGCAGACATTTCTCCAAGGAGGACATACACAGGGCCCAGAGACACATGAAAGGATGCTCAGCATTACTAGCTACCAGAGAGATGCAAATTAAAACCACAGTGAGATACCATTTCACCCCAGGTAACAATGACCATCATTAAAAAATCAACAAATAACAAGTTCTGGTGAGGTTATGGAGAAAAGGGAAACCTAGTACTCTGTTGGTGGGAATGCAGGCTGGTGCAGCCACTGTGGAAAACAGTTTGGAATTTCCTCAGAAGGCTAAAAATGGAACTACCTTTTGACCTGCCAATTCCACTGCTAGGATTATACCCTAAGTATCCAGAAACACCAAGTCAAAAGAACCTATGTACCCGAATGTTCACAGAAGCACGATTGCAGTAACCAAGTGTTGGAAGCAAACTAAGTACCCATCAGTAAATGAGTCAATCAAAAAACTGTGGTAAATGTACACAACGGAATACTATGCAGCAGAAAAAAAGAAGGTACTCCTAACCCTCATGGCAGCATGGATGGAACTGGAGAGCATTATGCTAAGTGAAATAAGCCAGGAGATAAAAAAACAAATACCATATGATCTCATCTATAAGACACCTAATCAACAAAACAAACAAGCATGCAAAATGTAACCAGAGACATGGAAATAAAGCACAAACTGACAATGATCGGAGGGGAGGAGGCAGGGGAATAATGGGGGAAAGAAGGGGAAGGGTCGTCAAGGAATATGTATAAAGGACCCATGGACAAAGATTATGAGGGGAGCGGATGGAATGTGGGAGGTGTTTGGTGGGTAGGGAGTGTGAGAGTAATGGTGGGAAAACGAGGAAAACAGTATTTGAAGAACAATAAAAAATAATAAAACAGCTGAACTTCTAAAAAAGGACATAGTGTGAGCAAAGGTCTGGAGGCATGAAAGCATGGACTACGCCGTGCACTATGAAGAATGTGGTTTTACCAGAGCACGGGATGTGCAGAAGGACCTCCCATCATCAGTGGGCTCTCCTGCTTGGTGGGAGTCTACTATAGCTGGAAAAGGAACAAATTAGAATAGGTCCTCTTTGGGGCTCAGCCCAACAAGAGGGCTGGCTGGTTATCATTGATTTCTGCATCCTTAGCTTTCCCTTCCCTGGCATCATCACAGACTCCAAAGGCAGCCCCGTGATTGTACCAAGACAGATGTACATTGGTTTGTGATAATCAACAGCATCCATCTTATTTTATTTGCTCCAAGAAGACATAGTAAAATAGTAAGGGCTCCCAAGACAAGGTAGAACTGTTTTTTCCCAAGGATAAGGAGACTTCTCCACTCTGGCTGTCTTTGACACAGCAGCTCTCTGCTCAGTGTCCTTGCTCCCAAACCTGACATTTCCCATGTGGTCAGTTAAGATGCACAACACTCCGTGATTTTTATTTTTGGACCAATATAATTATCATTGCTCTTATTACCAAAAATCATATATGAGGGGGGAAACCCCAAAAAACAAATTATATTCTGGAGGGCCAGCTACTTGTAGTACAGGTTTCCCCTACTAGGTGATTGTCCTGGGAACCCATCTGTATCAGTGTATCAGCTGGCATTGTGAGAAGTTGTGTTCAGTTTCAGTGATTGTTTTTTAAACTCTTTCAAAGTATTTGCCCATTTCATGATAGGTGATTTACGAGCACATCTGCCCTCACTGTGCAGAGGTGTTCAGCAGTTTTTGAACAAAAATTACATGACACCCATACTCCACCCTGCCTATTCACCCAATCTCACCCCAAGCAACTTTTTTAAAATTTGTTTCCATGGATGAAAAAAAAAAGTCCTCAAAGGGAAACATTTTGCCCATGAAACAGATTATGGCAGAAGCACTGAAAGGTATCAAAATTGATGAGTTCCAAAACTATTTTGAGCAGCGGAAAAAATGTTCTGATAGGTGTATTGCATCAAATGGAGGGTACTTTTAAGGTGACTGAACTTTAAACGTGTAAGACTAAATACACATTTATTTTTTTATAAATTCTCTTTTTGGGAGCCCCCTCATAAACACCCACTTAAGAGTAATATAGGAATTATTTGTCTCTTTAATTTGATGAGATCATCTTTCTGCTTAGCTTCTGTTGTAGGAGGGACATGTAGTGGGTTGCAATCTGTCATCACACTCTCTCCTAAGCCTGTTACTCAGCCACACATCCTAAAATTCTACTCCTGCACGTTGAAAAAAGGGACCTCCAAGGATGTTGTGGGCAGATGCACTTATAAATCACCCAATAAGAAATGGGAAAAGACATTGAAAAGGTCTTCAAAAAAGAATCACCGAAGCTGAACACAACCTCTCACCACGATACCTGCATGGGCCAGAGGCTCTGTGGTCTGACATCCTGGGACATCACCAACAAGGAGTCAGTAGTTTAGGCCAGTGGGCAACCTAGTTATCTACCTACATCATGAATAACAAATGGGATTCACCTCACCTTCCAATCCTGAGTAATTGGAAGTATCTCCCTGGAGTGCTCTGTTAAGAAGGATGCTGAAGTAGTATCTGGACCATATGACTTCCCTAGAAAAATAAACCTTTCAACACAGGTGGAGGGGGGAGGGAAGGGGTTGTTAATAGCCCTCATAGACTAAACATCCACTGTGTGCCAGGAGCTGTGACCACTCTACGTCATATTTCTCTTTGTACCTTGGTATATGACCTGTCCCCACCCCACAGACACACATACAAACCTTTACTAGAGAACAGGTAACATCTTAGGGTGCTCTCTTATGACCATTCCCTGGAATTAATTTTTGAGAGCAGGCATCATTTTTCATTCCTTGGAACCCCCAGAACCCAGCACAGGGCCTGACCCTGTTCAGGCCTTCAGGAAAGACCTCATTGAGTCAACAAATGCAGAAACCTGAGAGTGTCTAATGCCAAAGTCCAAGGCTTTCCTCTAGTGGGGCATGGCCAAGACTCCTCACGGAGTGACACTCCATGGAAGGTGGGGCCTGCAGGCAGGTCTAATTGTCATCTATTCTCTTACCAGCCCATGAAAGATTTGCTAAAAGGACCCGAGGCTATGAGGTTTGCTTGATCTTCGCTCCCCCAGACATAGTGAACAACTCTGGCTCAGCTTCCCCACATTAAGTCCCACAACTCTGACAGAGTGAGGGAAGCAGAGTCTGGCTCCAGCTGCTAAAAAGAGAAGACTGGGATCTTCCTCAAGCCTCATCCAAGATAGCCCAGGGGCTACATTGACATGAGTAACTTATCCTAGGCCTGTCTCTTGGCAACTCCATGACAGAGAGGCTAGGGACTCACTTTTTCTTCCACTATGAGTGACATTACTGTGCATCACCACAGCTGGCGCACCTGCTAAACCTTAGAACTCCTGGGTTGTGACTGGAATACCACTGAATTCAATACACTAGGCAAATGGACATGGTCCTGTGCTAAGCCCCACAGGAGGTAGTGGCAGTATATGCCCTCAAAGGGTACTCTCATTTTCAGAAACAGCAGAAACATTGGAGATCATCTGAATTATACTGTAGGTTCTAGAGTGGGTGGGGTCTAAACCAGAAGGAAGAGGAGGGTTGGGATTATAGGGCACTGGAATCTCTGCTCCCAGTTCTTTATCTATTGGGATTCCACACACCAAAAAAAGTTTAGAAAAGAAAGAAAACCCCCTAAAAACAACACTGGTAAACAGTTTACCAATCAAAAATTTTTTTTAAAAAACGGATTTACAGAGAAGAAAGGACATTGTCTTCAGTCTCACAACTAGTTCATAGCAAAACCCAGCATGGAACATGTACTTCCTGAATCACACTATCCAAAGCACATAGACATAAGCCTATCATATCCCTGGAGAGCTCTGCTAAAGGATATGTGCCCTTGCAACTGCTTGATGACAGAAGAAAGAAGGAAAGTGGATTATTTTTTTGGAGCTGCCATAAAAGTGCCACAAACAAAATGGCTTAAACAACAGAAATTTATTGTCTCAGTTATGGAGGCCAAAAGTCTAAGATTGAGGTGTCAGCAGGGATTATCCCAATCTCTACCTCCATTTTCATTTTCACATGGCATTCTTATTTGCAAGCCTATCACTGTTTCTGAATTTCCCCATTTCATAAAGACACCAGTCATATTGTGGCCTACCTTAATAACCTCATCTAAATTTGACTACATCTGCAAAGACTCTTCTTCCAAATAAGGTCACACTCTGAGATACTGGGGGTTAGGCTCCAACATATAAATTTAGGGGGGGCATAATTCAACCCATAACAACAAGTATAGTCAGAAGCCAGAGGTTAGCAATGAGCAGTTAGGTTGTATGCACAGAAGGCTTTCTGAGGAAGGGTGAAGAGTTGGGTGTTGGAAGGAGGGTAGGGAAGGCTACCTTTTTTCTCCTTGTTTTATCTTCCACTACTTTTCAGGGTTTTTGTGGAGAGGATAGGAGGAAATGTGGGTTTTTTTTAAATATAAAAGCACACATGACTAGAGTTATTGATGCACTAGTGGTGGCATATGACATTCGCACATATTGCCCCACCACCCCATCCCCACACATGCCCATTTACACACATAACTGCATGACCAGGAATGTGAAACCAGAAATCACCTCAAAGATATGAAACTTTATAAAATCTTTCCTATCTTGCACTAGAACAAACCACTTGCCCTTTAATGGGTCAGCAGAACTTGAAGGTCTCACCTTCTATAGCTTCATGGTGATCCACAGAATAGCAATTGAATGCTTTTAAGATCTGGTTACATGTTTTATGCAATTCTATAAGGAGAACCTGTGACCCAGAGTGAAGGGACTTACCCAAGTTCACAAATAGAGTTTCTGACAAGCCTAGAATCCATTCCTCAGTTTCCAGCATCATATTAAGAACTCCCTGATCATGGGGTGGCAAAGCCCATTGGTCTTTCTACCTTTTCCCTTCCTTCCAGCATGTCAGCTTCCTGATCATTCTAGGAAAACAGTAGCAAGTTTTCCCACCCTATGTGGGCCATGGATATTATCTACAAGAACCAACTGAAGATACTACCTTGCTCCAAAAAAGGGACTCCTGGGTGAGGCGAGGGGCATTTCCAGTGTTGTATCGAAGTATGAGTTCTGTACCATCCCTGTAAGTTGTCACTTTCTACTTTTTGACAGCCTGCCCTTGTGTTACCCCACATCACAGGGCTGCTTCTGCTCTGCTGCTAGGTGGACTAGGAAATTAAGTAAACTGAACATTAAGTATACTAGACATTAAGTAAAGAAGATGGCATGGAGGCTATAGAAGGGATTTCTGAATGAAATCCATGTGTACCAGCTACTACTCCAGCTGCTGGAGTTGCGAGGGTGGGATTGGGCGGTTCTTTGCTTTTTTTTCTTGTTCTTGATTGGATACTTAACAGGTTAGCTGAGTTTGGCACCCTATAAGGTAAGTGAGGAAAGGTTCATAGAGAGCAGTGTCCAAGCTATTCAGATGCTGAGAGCCAGGGCACAGCAGAGTACCAGCAGGTACTTGATACCAGGAAAAGGGGTACTCAGACACTTGTCTTTCACTAATATACCCAAATAATAGTGTTTTCTCCAGAATTATGTCTTCTTCCCTGATGGAATCATGGACCCCCTGTGCCAAGAAGCTTGTCAGTTAACCATTTGACTAAAAGGCAACCCTTGTAAGTGTTTCCTTGACAACACCTGCAACACACAAAGTGTCCTTGCATTTGTCACCTTTCTAACTGCCAACTATTATTAAAGGCATTAGAATAGACCTAAAATAACTATTTCACCATTAACACAAGATACAGTCTTTAACCTGTCCTGGAATAAAACAAATTGTAATACCATTCAAATGCATGAGGTTAAGCACCTAAGTGACTGGCTGTTCCATTTTTTAAAGTATGTAACAATTTGCATGTAAGAGATTTCATGCAATAAAAGGAATTGAAAAATGAAGGAAGGAATAATGTTTATCTTACCTTTTTAAGCCACAAAATGTATTAGAGAACTGAAATATCATACTAGCACAATGCATTTTTATAAGCTGCCCATTTTACACTAGCTTTGAAATATTACCTCTCCTAGATCCATCATCAGAAAGTCCTCAGGGTTGCCACTATTTTAAGGTCTAACCAGAAAATGGGGTTGACAACTAATTCATCAGCATTCTATTAACATGGATTGAATTGTATGCCAGGTCCCACACTGGATAACTTATATTTTTATATTGTATCTCCTGTGCTCTTGGCAACAACCCAGTGAGACAGATATTAACAACATTTTACAACTGTGGCAACTGATACCTAAGGAAGTAAAGTAACTTGTTCCAGGTCGAACAGTGAGTGAGAAAGAGGCAGGATTTGAAGTGGAATCTGTGCTACTATCTGTCCAATAATCAACCAATAGTAGCTGTGTGGCTCTGCAGAGACCACACTGGGAAATCACTTGGCTGGGGCTCTTTTCATTAGCTCTGTTGTTGATAAGGGACCATATAAGTTGTGAAATCCTTCTCCCATACCAGTTGTATCTGGTATCATTAACAAGGCAACACAATACCTCCATGGAAGGTGGGAATACTTTTTAAAGATTTTATTTATTTATTTTTAGAGAGATAGGAAGGGAGGGAGAAAGAGAGGAAGAGAAACTTCAATGTGCAAGAGATACATTGATGGGTTGCCTCTCTCACTCCCCCAACTGGGGACCTATCCTGCAACCCAGGCATGTGCCCTGACTGGGAATTGAACCAATGACCTTTTGGTTCTTAGACCTGTTCTCAATCCACTAAGCCACAACAGCCAGGATGGAAGATGGGAATATTAATTTATGAGACTGATTTTGCATCACCGTCCAAATGGGGGGCTAACATACTCTGTTTGGGTATCCTGGCTTCATGACTCATCCCTTCTCTGGAATAACACCTTAAGAGATAGAGGGTTGCTACAGGGGAGGGGTCTCTGACAGCAAGCTTGGTGAGACATAAATGGAGTGATAGAGTTTTAGGAATGAATCAAATAAAGTGTGTTTTCAGGAGCATCAAGAGCCACCAGCCATAAGAGCCTTTATAGAAACAGACTTGATTGGAATAGACTTGCTGTGTTGATGAGTTCATTCATTAAGACTTGGGCAACATGAGCTAGACAACATATTCTCCTAGCTCAAATGCAGATCTTAGATTTTCTTCCCTCTCCGTGGGTAGGTAGCATTTTCAGACAAAATGGAAAACATCTGGAGAAAAATATGGCCCAGAAGTGAACCTCAGATGCCTTCTACCATATAAGCTCCTGAGATACATTTTCTGAGGAATAACAGTATGCCCTTAATGCAATTAGATCAAAATACTACAAGCCAGAAGTTTAAAGGCTTAAGTACGTATCTTCCTAGGTTCTAACTGGCTTTGTATGTAACCATTTAACTTTCTACCAAGAGTTTAGGAGTGTGACATTGGAGCCTATGAATTTAGATAGCTCATTGGTTGTTGGACACTTAGCATGCACAGGTATCAAGTATATTTTAGATCCCTCAAACATGACAAGAATTCAGGTAAAGTATTATATGTTACTACCTACTGCAGATACAGACTCAGCTCTGAATTTCTATGACAGTCTTATTCATGACTTTCAGACTTCATTAATTTGGGTAGAATTATGGTTTGGCTTTAGTTTTTTTTTTAAATGTGTGTGTGAAAAAAAAAAGTTATGCTTTCATTTTGTAAAACCAAATACTTACATGGGAACTGTCAAGGCCAGCATAAGCTACAGACAGTCACACTGATGAACTTAACTGTCATTTAAAAATAACTCATTGCCTTCAAATTGATTCTTCTATTTTATGTCCTTGCACAACATTACTGTGTTTCACTCTAATTATTCAATGCTAAATTCATACTTCTGAAACAGGAGACTTGAGTCAGAGGAACTGGTGTTTGATTTGCTGCCATGGAAACATCTCACTGTAGATGGACTCTAATCCCATGGTAACTCTCTTAAGAACCATTATTTCTGACATAATACAAATCTGAACAAGGTCAGATTTAATAACCATCTCAATTTCCAAATTTTCCCTTGTATTCGGTGTCAGTCATTTTTGAAAGAGATGCTTAAAAGAATGTTTGCTTGCTTTATGTATAAAATGATTGTCTATGCTTCTAAATGCATAAAACCTTTTTCATGTCACATTACTTTGCAGTCATACCTTTTGTTATTGCATAATTTTTGCATTAAATGAAAGTTACTTATAATTGTTCACACTGCGTTGGCAGATGTTAACATTTTGTGGTGCATAGTTCTTGCTAATATATATATTAGGGATATCAATAAAGATTATCATTTACCAACAAATGGTGCTTACAGTATTAACAAATGCTATGATCATTTATCTTTCAGTTTGTACTATAATAATTTAGCAAACTGATTACATGCAAGCATGCAGTTCAGTGAGACAGGAGCTGTGCATTGCCGTGTTGAAATGAAAGACTTTGTATTGGAGAAAGGTAAATGAACGATTGCCTGCTGTGTTTTTAAGCAAAGCCTTTCCTGTCCCTGGGCCTTTCCTCTCCCTGAGCATTGTTGTCTCATCTATACAATGGGGAATGAGAGCACATGGTTTCTAACGATCCTTCCCACATCTGGCAGACCATGATCTGCACAAGCCTTGCCAAGTCAGGGGCATAGGCTTCTGGGCTCTTGTCTTGCACCTCATCCTGAGGATTTCACAGAGCCTTCAGGCTATAATCAACTCTTCTACATGTCATGATTATGGTGGTACTTGCCCAATCTCAAATGCCTTTAATTTGCTTCTTTATAGATTTACACTCATCCTCTGAAGGGAAAGGGCAGGCATTTTTAACTCGTTTGCAGGTGAAGAGCCTGAGACTCATAGAGGTTATTTAAGCCACCTGCTCAACATCACACAGGTTTTAGTGTGCAGAAGTAAGTTTCAGATGCCCACTACTCCACACTGCCAAGGGAGTCAGGTTAGTGAAACTGCTCAGGAATACAGATGCATCCAACCTCTTTCATATTCAGGATTTTGAATGCCAGCTCTGTCTCTTACCACTTAGATGTCTTGGGGGAAATTATTTAACCTCTCTCTACCTCAGATTTCTTATCTGTAAAAACGGGAAGTTGGCATGACTACTTCACTGAGCTGAATCAAAAACGAAATGAGTTTATGCATGCAAATTGCTTAGTGCAGAGCCCAACACACAGTAGATGCTCATAATGGTAGTGATGATTAGCGTCATCATTACCTCCATGAACTCCATGTGGAGCCTGCACACCCCCCTGACAGCTTCCTTTCATCATCCCTACCATATTCCCTGGATATTTGGGGTCTTTCTCTCCCTTTCCCAAGCTTTGGCATGCCTATCATTCCCAATGACTACAGATCTTACAGAAAACACCAAACATAAAATAAACCAGATGCCTACGTGCCTAAATCATTCCATTCCTTGACAGTCATTCTGTAAACATGTTTTTTATATCCCTTTAGATATAAAGGCCCCATGATTTGTGTGAGAAATGTAGCAGATGCAAATATTTTTCTTCCTTCTTTCCTGATTTTCTTCCACCAGTCATCAAAGCTTGTCCACCGAAATCTGTGAAGGTAGCATTCTCTAGAGTGAGAGTCATCGTAAGGTTAGGTCACATGAGAACTCATTCATATAGACTGGGAGATTTTCTCCCAGAAAATTCACTTATTTGCAATTCTACTAATGTCTCAATGCTCTGGCCTGGTATAACACTTGGAGTGGTGCAGAGGAAAGAGAAACAAGTGTTCTCTTAGGAACCCATGGATTCATCTCCTTACCTTCCAGTGAGGGAAATCTTGGCCCTGAGTACTTTTGGTGGCCTCCCATACTTGCTCTTGTTTGGGGGTTACCAAGTTCAAAGGGACACAGGATGACCCAAGCCTGCCTCTGGGGTCTTTATGACTTACCCATACAACTTTCTTCCTTCAGTTTCCCATCCAACTCACTCTCCAACATACACACCTCAAAATGAAGTGATTGGACTAGGTTGCTTTTAATAACACCTTCTGTGCTGCCAGCATGGATACAAATTAGTCTGCCATGACTGTCTTTAATTGCTCTCAGGGCTGCAAACTGAAAAGGGACAAACATCAAGTCACTCTTAGACACTGCTCTTGTAAAACTTACTTTTACATGTAAAAAGAATTGATGTTGAAATATGTTAAACAATAAGTGAAACATTTTACAGACCTATGGCCTGAGTTTTGTTCTCTGGACATTAGTACAGAGAATACCCAGAAATGCAGGCAAGATATTAACGGATTGTTCTTCCTTGAATAGCCAAACAATACCTTTCTCTCTGGTGAGAGTTAGAATAATTGAGTGAAAAACATGATGTAAGGCTCAAGTAGTAACAGTACAAAAGATGAGTCAAGTGAAGAGACAAGAGTTCCATTTCACTTTTGACTCCTAGATATTAGTTCTACTTCCCTAATATCATCCAAATTGGTTATCTGTCCATTTACTCTGCTACTGTCATAATTTGAACTCTCAGCACTTCTCTCCTGGTCACTACACAAGCCTCCTAGCAGGATGCCATGCCCTATGTCACTCTACTTTTAACTCTAATACCAGGGAGAATTTGATAAAACTGTGTCAGAAAATTCTTAGGCTGTGACAAAATACTTAACATACAGGAATCCCAGTGTCAGGCACTGTGCTCAATCAGGCACCAGGGACATGATAATAAACACTCATGGGCCCTCTAATGATAGGCATGATGTGGCTGTGATTGGGACAGGGAAGGGGCTACAGAGACAGAACTCATTCAAATCCTATCACTTATACTACCTGTGTGACATTGAAGAAAGCACATAAACTCTCTGGCCTTCAGGCACCTTGACTATACAATGGGCATAAAAGTGATAACCCAGCCTATTGGATGCATCCAGACTCAGGTGAAATTAGTACCTGAGGAAAGAGCTCAGTTCATCATAAAATGCTGTACCCAGGTCAGGTAGTGGGTCTGTTATGGACTCAGGAATGACAGAGGAGCCTGAGCACGTCTTTCCGAGAAAGTGAGATGTTACCTGAAGTTTTAGCAAGAATTTCACAAGGTAAGAAGAAGAATAAAGGAGTTTCCTTAACTCATAAAGCTCAATTACAACCAAACAGAGACAAAACAGTCCCTTGATAACCAATCCAGCAGTGGTTGTCTCCATAACCAAGACAATAAGAGTACTTTCCCCTTTATTTACCCAGTGTCACTGCAGAGTCAAGAGCAGGTTGTGAGAAACACAGTGCTGAAAAGAAAATGAACAATCAAATAGGGCTACCAGTGCTGCCAATGATCTGTTGACCAAAGACATCATTTTTGCCTCTTACTGCTCTAGATTCTCTACATCCCAATCTCACTATTTTGTAAGAAAATATGTCAAATAATTTATGACATGAACCAAGACCTAACAGGAAAGTTGCCTTAGGCACATTAGAACTGCTGCTGTCAGAAAACCCATGCAGATAGGTTTGGTAAATATTGGGAATGTATTTCAATGTCCCAGTAGGCACTGAGAAATGCCCCTAATGTGGCCCTGCTGACAATAGGGGCAGCAGGGTGAGGGGGTAGGGTAGAGAGCATGGAGAAGGAGCTCCCTTCCACACAACAAGTTCCATAATCCAAATTCCCACTGCCTTTAATAATCAGAGCTCAGCTTTGACTTCCTAACTGGTATGCTCACTGAGGAAAGTATACTGGACCAGGAGTCAACAGATCCTGGTTAGAGTCCTTGGTGTTCCTCCTACAAGTGGAGTGATCTTGGAAAGAGGCCTTGCCCTCTCTGATTCTCAGTTCATCTGTGAAATGGGTTGGATCTTCACCTACCCCACAAGCTTGTGTGAGAGAAGAGAAGGCTATAACATGCTAAACAAACAGGAGTGATTTTTATTATTAAATCAAGCCTTGGAACTTACACATTCACTGCCTGTTCTCCAGGTTGAAAACAGAGCTCAAAGTTCAAGTTCAGTTCATTAAAAACTAATTTGAAGACAAACTGTCTTTCATTTGAACACATGATACAGAATCCAGCAGCTTAAATATAAGGACGGTTTATTTGAAACTCTTTGTTTTAATTCATAGTTTCCAGGGTTTGTCAAGCAGCTGCTCTGTGCAGGCCCTCTGAGGGGAATGCGGGGAAGAGGGCACTGTACCCGCCATCCCAGGACTTGCCATCCAATATGATGATAAGGTATGTCCACAAATAAACAAGAAACAGTGTGCTTGGGTGTTGACATAGCTACAGAAGTCATGTAGTAGGACAGGGGTCCCTTAGGGACAGCAGTTACATCTAATTGAGAATAAAGTCTAGATACTTCTTCTAAAAATGAAGGGCTTGAAAGACTGAAAGGGAACACATGGCTTGTCAGGGACAGAAGGCAAAAAAAGAAACAGCAGACAGAAGCAAAGTATCAGAGGCAGGAGAATGTGGGCTTAGTTCAGAAACCCCCAGACCCCGACCTAGGTGTGGTGGATACAGTGCAAAGACAAGCTAATGAAATGAAACTAGGAAGATCAGACTAAGAAACTTGACCTTAAGTCAGTTCCTAGTGCAAAGTTGTAGGCTTCTCAGATATGACTTCATATGTTTTGATTTTCTTCTGCTGTCTTCATTGGTCCCCAAAGTCTTCCTGTTTTCCTGACCTGCCTGAATTTAGGACTGTACATAATCAGCCTGCCTTCAGTCTGTAATAACCTGGATTTTTCACTCAGTTAGCCTGTCTTTCTTTTATTCCATAATAATCTGTTGAGCACCCTGAGAAGTTTTTGATATGCCATTTGGTTAGGCTCAACTTTAGTCCCAAATTATTCAATGAAACACTAATATAGATGTTACAGTAAAGGGAATTTTGCAGATGTAATTAAATTGCTTAATTGGTGGGTTTAAATTAATCCAAAGGAGGTTATTTTAGGTGGCCTGATCTAATCAGGCAAACTCTTTAATGAAGGTTTAGCCGGGGGTATGAAACCTTTTGACATCTGTGGGTCACAGTGGAAGAGGAAGAGTTGTCTTGGCCACACATTAAACACACAAAAACTAACAAAAACTAATGACCAAAAAAGGGTTTTAAGTAAATTTACAATTTTGTGTTGGGCTGCATTCATAGCCAGCTTGAGCTGCATGTGGCCAGTGGGCCATGGGTTGGATACCTGTGTTAGTCCTTTCCTGAAACACTCCAAACAGTTACTGCTCACAGGGATTCAGCCTGCCCATGACACTCTCTCCTTATTGCTGCCTGTGAATAATGAGTTTCAGCCAGTACCTGTGTGGCTATAGCCTGCTAGTGATCTCTCCTTGCTGACTGCCTGCTCTACAAACTTTGGACTTGCCTAATCAACCCCCACAATTGCATAAGCCAATGCCTTACAATTATATAGATATAGATATAGATATATAGATTAGATATAGATTTACAATTACATGTATTATATATAATTGCAATTACATACATCATATATTTTATAATAGTACATATAATATATAACAGTATAGCTAATACAAAACACACACACACACACACACACACACACACACACACACCTTACTATTGTTTCTGCATCTCTGGTTCAATCCTGACAGAGAGCAGTTACCCTGTACCAAAATACACAGAGCACTGAAGGCACAATGGTGAGTAAAACACAATCCTTGTGCACAAGGAGTTCAAGATGTATTGGAGGCGAGACGTGGAAATCAACTACCACTTTGAGACAGCAGATCTATTCAATGGGTATAAATTATCACTTATGCTAGATGAGTAAGTTCAGTTCTGCTGTACAACATTGTGCCTGTAGTTAACAATACTGTATTTTACATTAAAAATGTTGAGGGTAGATCTCATGTTAAAGGCTCTTAACTGCAATTTTAAAGAAAGATAACAGATCAGTACTGGAAAAGGGTGGCATACGGGAGGCATGAACAAAGGACATTAGGCTAGAATGAGATGGTAAGAAACACTTTGGGGAAACATGATGACAAAGCAGAAGCCTGAGGGCTAAGGCATTTGACATGTGAATGGGGAAAAGACTAAGGCATTCCTAGATAGAGAAACTATTGTGTAAAGAAATGGAACATTAGCTAATGTTATAATAATCAAAAGTCACTGAGTAGATCTTAAATTTTCTCACCACAAAAAAGAAATGGTAATTATGTAGCATGATAGAGGTGTTAGCTAACATCACAGTGGCAATTATTTTGCAATAAGTAAGTGTATAAAGTCAACATGTGCATATAAGCTTAGAAAATCAATACATTGTACACCTTAAACTTACACAATGAAATATGTCAACTTTATCTCAATAAAGCTGGGAAAATGTTACATAAATTTTTTACACAACTTAATAGCAAGGGACCTGAATAGACATTTTTCCAAATAAGATATACAAAAAGCCAATAGGTGCATGAAAAGATACTCAAAATCAGTAGACATTAGCATAAAGCAAATTAAAACCACAATGAGATATAACTTCACACCTGTTAGAATGACCGTTATCAAAAAGACATGAGATAACAAATGCTGGCATGGATGTAAAGAAAGGGAAGTCTTGTGCACTATTGATGGGATTGTAAATTGGTACAGCCACTATGAAAAACTGTATGAAATATCTTCAAAATATTAAAAATAAAATTACCATATGATCCAGAAATTCCATTTCTGTGAATATATTCAAAGGAAACAAAAAGACTAACTTGAAAAAATATCTGCAGCCCCATGTTTACAGCAACATTATTTATAATAGCCAAGATACAGACACAACCTTAGTGTCCACCAATAGATAAACTGTGGTATATATACCCAATGGAATATTATTCGACCATAAAAAATGATGAAATACTGTCATTTGTGACAACATGGATGGATTTGAGAGCATATAAATGAAATAAGTTGGGCAGAGAAATACAAATCCTCATTTAAATATGGAATCTAAAAAAAATTCTGGAAAAAGAGATCAGAATTGTGGTTAACAGAGGTAGAGAGTGAAGAAAGGTGGTCAAAAGGTATAAACTTCCAGTTATAAGATAAATAAGTAATATGTATGTAATGTGCAGCATGATAACTATAGTTAACACTACTATATGGTATATAGTAAAGTTAAGTGAGTAAATCCTAAAAGTTCTCATCACAAGAATACATTTTTCTTTTCCTTTTTATTGGATCTTTATAAGATGATGAATGCTAGCAGAACTTATTTTGATAATAATTTCATGATATATGTAAATCAAATCATTATGATATATACTTTAAAGTATACAGCAATATATATCAATTATGTTTCAATAAGAATGAAAAAAATTAAATAAAATACTCTGAGGTCATAACTCAATACTTATCAGAATCCAACATATAGAAGATACTCAATAAATATTTGTGGATGAATGAATAATGTATTGGTCTTCTGCATTTAAGTAAAAAAGAAGAAATTACCTTGGATAGGAATATAAATCAAGTATAAGCCATAATTATTGAAATAAGGAAATGAATGAGAAACCAGGTAGTCTTCAAAGATTCTTTGAATAAATAGTTCTTCTGAGGTATGTTTTGGACAAGACAGTAATAGCCACTAGGCCTCCATCCATGTGCAGAACCTCGTCTTGGACTAGATCAATTTGAAAGGAGCCTGCGTAGTCCAAAAGTAACAGTATGATTATGGACATAAAAGAGATCTTGGGAACAGAAACTGTGTGAATGAGTACAGATCAAAGGAGACTGTATCACACCCGTCAAAAGACTTTGGTATACTTGGTGGATGTAGCCTTTCAAAGAGTTTTTTTTTTAAATTCAAACTTTCAATATAATGCTCAGAAAAAGCAAAGAAAACATGTAAAGGAAAAGAAGGTATGGCTACCTTAAGTTCAAGTGGAGGAGCTGCAACACTGCAAAAAAAATTTTTTTTTTTAATCTGGCCTGGAAAGATCTGATAACAATAGTTAAAGCTGTTTAAAAGTACTTAACATTGCTTTACAATACAAAATTGGAGAAATATTGATCCCTTGTGAAAATGATGAAGTCCCCCAAGCAGCTATCCTCAGGAACACTTCTGTGAAAAAGAGGGAATCTAACCAGTCTTCCACAGTGGGTCAGTCATGATGGTTCAAGTGACATTTAACTGTTGACTTTTTAGAGTTTGAAACTATACTTAGCAAAAGAAAATTTCACTGACAAAACTACTGACATAACGGTCGTAATATATTACATGATTCCTTTTGTTTTCCTTGCAAAATATCCAAGGGCAAGCATCCTGTACTCATCCAGCTTATCATGCCTCATGCCAGGCACTAGACTCTAATGACAAATCAGTCATGACCCCTGTCCTCAAAGAATATTTCCTTGAAAGACCTGAAGGAACAAAAGTGGAGAAAAGACTAGGGAAAAGTCTGCATGGTATCCCAAGGGGGTCAGTTTATTTCGGTTTTTGTTTTTTGTTTTTTTCTTTTTAGTGAAGGGGGTCAGTTTTAATGAAAGGGGTATGGTTCCCAGATGGAGTGGCTGTTTCCCAGGTAGACAAGTATCATGAGAAGAGAGGGATATTCCAGGCAGTAGGTCATGGGAGATAAGACTCAGATCCTGGCAATTTCAGAGGTATTTCTTACTGACTGGACTGTTAGGTAAGAAAGGAGTGCTAAGAGGGAGACAAAGGACAAACCATCAAAGGCCCACTTATGCTGTTTTAAGGAGGTTGGAAGTGATTCTGTAACTAGTGGTTCTCAACTCTGTACAGAGGAGCCATCTGAGGATTTGTAGAAACATGACTGGAGACCACTGAGCCAGGTTCTGTTGTTCAAAATGCAGACCAGTGGTGGAAAAGCAAAAGGGAGACACTAAAGAATCAGTGTGGGGTTCTTTGATGGTGGAGGCCATGTCCATTGGACCCCAAATGATATTTAGGGTTTTAATAGGCTTTTAAGCTCTGAATGTTTTCCATTAAAATCTAGATGTGATGAATAATATTAAATTTAAAAAATATAACCTGCTTTCTTCACAAAGCCTGAAGAGTATTTCATGTGAAACAGCACTGGCACACCAGGGATACTCCACTGAAATTCATCTCGTTTTTTAGTCTTACTTTTGTTTAACAGTGCACAGGACAGAGTACTTTCTTGTAACCTCCTCCGCAGCAGCCTCAGCATTGAAGAGATTGGCTTTGCTCACTCTAAGAAGCTGTGGGGAAACAAAAGAGGTAAAGAAGGGAGGGAGCCTGAACTTCCACCTCCACCCAGCAGTAACGAGAAGACCCAACCATCCTTGGTGTCAACAAAAACACAGAAGTCAATCTACAATTTTATCCCCGCCTTGAATTAATGAGGTCGTGCCTCTGTTACAATCAATCTGGAACTTGACTGAGTAGGCTTCTTGTTGGGAATGGTGTTGTTGTGAAAACTCTAAAACTACTTTTTGGATCTGGAGCAAATGAGTAAATATATGAGGTTGGCAATTAAAATTCTCACTGAAAGTAAATAAATACAAATATGGAATTGAGGAAATAGAGAATTTTGGATTGTAATTAAAAGCACCTGTATCAAGTTGCAATTTAAAAATAGATGGGGGATAGGGAGGACACATGAACATGTGTGTGCTTCCTACCGCTGTCCACTAAAAGTAACTAGAAGCAATGAACTCACCTAGTCCCCAGATGTTGGTTTAAATTATCCACACAAAGTAATCAGTTTCTTGGAGAAATGGCAAATTTCAGTCTGGGGCAGACTAGGATATCCCTATTGAAGCAGCCACCCCATTGGAGTTAGAAACCAGTTGGCACTCTCTGTGATGATACACCAGAACTAAAGGGCATTGGTCCAGAAGAGCAAAAAACAGTCATTTGGGACCTACGCCTGCATGTGTGTGAGGGGCACTCTAGAAGCTGTACTTCCTGGCCACTCTATCAAGGCTTCCTTGCCATGCTCTCTTGGTACTCTGTTCTCTAGAAGATTGCAAACTTCTTCAGCTATACCAAAAGTAACTAAGGGAAGAGGTTTGTGTCCTCACCTTAGCTGGACATTTAGCAGTTGTTGTACATAATTTGGGAGGTATCTCAAGTCAGGGAATTAACTGGAAGAGCCTTTAGTTACCCTGAATTTCCTCAGAGTACCTCTTTCTGGAGTTTTTGGCTTCTTCTTGAGATAGTCAGATGGTTCTTTCCATAAGAAAGAACAATCTCCAATAACGTTGTGTGAGGCCTAATGAAATTCGATGTTTTTATCTATTTTCTTTTATGACAACTTTCATATTGGGAAGCGATTCTCTCACTCCTTTATACAGTGAAAGCCTGGGGAGTGGAAATTTATCTGGATGTGCCAAGAAGAAGAGACCACTGGGGCTCTGCTGGTATTGAGGGAGATCAAGATGTGAGCTCTAACCCGAACAATGGTTGGGCTGCACAGATAGACAGTCCTTGGTTCAGCCACCTACTTTTTACTTAGTATCTATTTTATGTCAGTTCAAAACATAATAACATAATGGAGCAGATATTTAGTACTGAGAATTGGAGGCCCAAAGATAAGGAATATGTACCTACCCTAGTCAACTGAGGCTGCCGTAACAGAATACTATGGACTGGGTGGGTTAAACAACAAAAGTTTATTTTCTTATAGTTCTGGAGGCTGGGAATCCAGTATAAGTGTACCAGCATGATCCAGTTCTGATGAGGGCCCTGTTCCTGGCTTCTAGACATCTGCCATCTTATTATGCAATCAGACGGCCTGTCCTCAATGTGTGTGTGTGAGAGAGAGAGAGAGCAAGCTCTCTGGTGACTCTTCATATGAGAATACTTCTTTTAATGGTCCTGTTCTCATGACCTCATCTAAACCTAATTACCTCCCACATGCCCCAAATCCAAATACCAGGACATTAGGGGTTAGAGCTTCAACATATGAATTTTGCAGGGACACAATTTAGTCCATAGCATGTCCTGTCCTCAAGGAGCTTATAGACTTTGGCCAGAGATATATAACTAAACCAACAATTACAACATGATGTGGAATATTCTGTAAGAGAGGTAAAGTCAAAATGCACAATTATACCGAGGGATTACTTTTCACCTCTTAGATGGGCATAAATCCCAGAAGGAGACAGACATCAAATAAATTATACCCCAAGTCATGCATAATTACAAACCATGAGAAATTCTATAAGGGGGAGCCAGGATGCTATTCCAGAAGGAATAACTCTGGGGCCAGAGAGCGAGCTGAGTTCAGTTTGGACAGGTTGAATTAGAAGGGCCTGGGAGATGGTACCTATACATCATATTACAGAAGGGATTTTGATTAGTAATCAAGTCCAACAAATGAGTAAGCTTGTTTCTATACCTTCAAAACCCCTCCTCACTTATTAACCTAAGTAATAGAAGCAAGAGTTGTAAAGGATACAAAATGCCCTTGGGCAACTTTGAATGGATTATATTAATTTTATGGCTAATAAATCAGGGCTACTCTTAGACAAGTAGAGGTCTGGGACCCACAGATCCTCTTACAGAAATGCAGATTGCTAGAATTTCAAGGGCCTCAGAGATTTCCTACTAAAACCTCTTCATTTTGTGGGAGAGAAAACCTCAACCCAGAGAGTAAATGTGTTCAAGTTCATATGGCTGGTTTCTCAAATGTCACACAGTTAGGATTTTTTTTTAATTTACCATGTAACCTTCAGCAAGTTCCTTAAGTCCGCTTGATTCAGTTTCTTCATTAGTAAACTAGGGGTATTGATAGCATCTACTCCATAGGTGTATGGGCCACTTCTGCAGACCCTTTTAGTGGCACCAGAACCTGTGTCCTCTAGTTAAAGCCATCCCTCAAAAGGTCAGAGGACTTGATGAATAGAAATGCAGGCAGGTGACTGGGTCCTTGGCTTGCTCAGAGGCAGTTATCCATAAAGTGTGGAATATAAATCTAATTGATGACAACAGTAACAGCTATCCTATATTGAGCATCAATCATGTGACAGGCACTATGTTAGAGACTATTTTCATGGAATGGCTAAACATAAAATCAGACTTTCAAAGCCAATAGAATCACCCTTATTTCATAGAAGAAATTGAATTAAATGAAAAAACAAACAAATATTTCAGCAGATATGACAGGAGTGAATATTCTTCATATATAAAAAACTCTCATAAATCAGTAAGAAAAAATTTCAACACAAAAGAAACAAAAGACACAGGCAATTACAACACATGCATCATATATTTTTGATAAATATTAAAATGTACAATCTGACTGGTAATCAAGAAATATAAATAAAAATGAGACCGTTTTTTGGTCCATAAAATTGGAAAAGATTTTAATCACCAGGATACACATGATTGGCAAAGTGGCAGGGGTATTTGTACTCACACACTGATCTAAAACTCCAACTGATGACTCCTCAAAGGCAATTTAGTAAATTACATTAAAAAACCTATAAAAATATTTATTATTTGACTCAATATTTCTACTTAAAGAATTTATTCTATAGGGATAATTAGGAAAATGCACTCATATGTGAAGAAGAGCATTCAACAATATTATATTAAAAGTCAAATTGGTTAGTTAAGCCCTGATATATTTATGTGGTAGAATAGAACTCAATACTAAAATTACGTTTTCAAAAATATATTGTCCATGATATAATAAAGAAAAACAGCATACAATATTTTACATCCAATATGCCCCAACCTTATGTTACATAGACATATATTTTATACATTCATGCACACATCTGCACATACACAGGAAAATAGTGAAAGAACACAAAAATTAACAAAGGGGTCTAAGAGAGGTAGGATGACGTGATTTTTAAATTTTCTTATTTTTCTGTATTTTCTAAATTTTGATCAGTGACTTCATGTTCAGAAAATACATTCATTTTACCAAAAGACAGCTGTAAGTTATTCTAAATGAGTTTATATCTCCTAACCTGGGCAATTTCTACTTCAAGACAGTGTGACAACAGAGAGGGAGAATAGCTGAAATCTACCAATCCTTGAGGAATTTCTTTCATAAGACTATGACACTGAGAGAGTAGAAAAGGAAACATTCTGTTCCAATTTTATAAAAAGAGAAGGTGGGTAATTCTATAAATCCCAGTGCAGTTTAGTGAGTTTATAACCAATTGAATGACTTCATACACCTACACACCCAAAATTCTAATTAACTCAACTGTGTTAGCTGGAGGCAGACCTTGGGCTTGTCTAGTTTAACTATTTTCAGCAGACCCTTGGATGCAGACATTGATGACTTATAAAGTCTACAGATGTCATGAAACTAGAAGGGAAATAAACTATATTAAAGAGTATAGGATCATGTGGTTATTTGAAAGGAAGATCTACTGAAGTGAAACTATGAAGTTTCATAAAGTTAGTGGAAAGTTCTGCACTTAAGTCTCCCAAAAGTCAATGTTTTAGGGGAAACTTGATTTAATGGCATGCATGAAGATGACATAAGCCAAATGGAAGAGACTCCTCCTCACTCCCTGACCAACTATGCTCAATACACTCCCACCTCCACACATCTGCTTCTGGCATGTGCCTTCCTGGAAGGCCTTCTTGCCTTTCTCTCCTCTCTACCAGGCTGATTATTTTCCCCCAAAGGTCTGTCCCATCCTGCAGAGATTCAGCCCATGGTCCTCTTAAAGCAACTGACCAGGCAACATATGCTCTCTTAGGGTGGCTGGAAATTCCTCAGATTTGTATCCTGTACCCTAACATAGGTCCTGTGCAATACACATCTGGCAGGGAGGGCACAGATGTAGCAGTGCAGCCACAGAGATCTAGGAAGGTCATTAAGCAGAATAATAGTCCAGAAAGGTATGTATGCTGTTCTGTTCCCTATTATCCTGCTTGCTTGTTCCTTTAAGGTCCCTGATAATTTATGGTACAGCAAAAATCCCATTAGAACAGGCTACATGAAGGTGTTCCAGTTATGTCACTGTACTGGAATTTGGGTTGTTGAAGGCAATTCCAAATGAAAGAACCACTGGCCAAGACTTTGTCAGTTTCCACTGGGAATTTGCCTTGTAATGTCATTAACAGGAAAAAGATATGCCTAGTTTCGAGGATGCCTATGAAATGAAGTGATAAATACCCGAACAAAAATTGTAAATAGATTTTGTAAAAGCTAAATGTAGCCCTTTAAGACCCATGAAGAAAGCCAATGGTGGGGGGCAGTAGGATTGAGTGTGGGAAGTGGGGGTGGGTGGGACCAGAGAGAGTGGTGGGGGGGAAATTAGGACAACTGTAGTTGAACAACAATTTAAAAATATGAAAAAAATAAATGTAACCCTTTGAGTATATAATTAGTGTGTGGTTTACATAGCTAAGGATGACCAATGAATGGGAATAGGGTTCCAGAGACCTGGACCCAAAGCAGTATGGTTAACTGTACAACCAAAAGCAAGTGACTATTAGATGACATAGCTCATGATGCTAAACACTGGCTATATATTTGCATTTTGTGTATAAACATAACAGGTTCTCTTCTGTTACTCTGACGAATCTTTGATGATTCACATGTGAAATTAAAGGCATTTTATTCATTCAGTTATTTATTATTCTCCATAAAATGAGTTAGGAATTTGTCCCCATGAATAATGTTACCCGTAATAGTTAATTTATTCCTGTTCATTGGTAGTAATAAAAAATGTACAAGGGGAAGCAGAAACGTTATTATTTCTTGCTTGAAGTGCAATTTTGTGTGGTGAGAAAACATGTTAATATGTGCAAAGTGCTATAGGAATTTAGTTCTCAAATGAATGGCAGTATTAAATGTATTCTGACAAGAAGGAGCCTCAGAAGGGAGACATTTATCTTTACAAAATCATTAAATTTACTGAGCAGCAATGCATTCTTCCTGCAGTCTGCTGACTCCATTAAAAGTGAAGCTGTGGAGTTAGCTCTGCCACATGAGAGGTCCCTGCATTTCTGAGAAGAGGAAGTATGGAGCTCTTTCCCCATGATAATAGGTTTCCCCCTGAAACCCAACAAGCACAAGTCCAGACACACAAATGGTTGATCTTTTACCTCTTCCAAAATAAATGAATGGAGTACTGACAAGTTTCTTCCTTTCCCAATGGTTAGATGATTCATCATGCAGCCAAGGGAGAACAGATTTTGCAAATCTTCCAGTTTCAAAATTCCAAGAGACTCTTGATTCTGAGAGTGTTTTTCCATCCTGCTGAAATGGACCCCAGCAGCTGACATAGGTCTGGGTCAGCATGTGGGCAAGAGCAGTTCTGCTCAGCTTTTCTATATGTGCATTTCTTAATCCATGTATTCTTATTCATATATAATACCATGAATCAGTGTTCTTGAATATCACAGAGGGAGAGAGGGCTCTGGTTCCTTGGAGTTATGTGCTTCTCTTTCTTTTCAATAGGTATGGATATATTTAATGAGTGCAACTAGCCAAGAAAAGCAAATAGACTTCAGAACCAAAGCCTGGCTGTCAGCTTGGACACATGATAGGGAGTGAAAAAAAAAACTGAAGAGTTTTCAATATACTGCGAGAACATTTCCACTCACTTTTAATTTCCAACCCTTTGCAAATAGAGTGTGTACTGGAAATGAGGACAAACATCTTATCTGCATTCATATCATGAGATAATGCAATTTCAGGTGTCATTCAGGAAAGGATGGGGGTATAGAGCACAAACTAAAAATATTAAATTAAGAAAAGGTACTGTGAATATTTATTTAAAAATCTGAGAGTAAGTTTATCTAGAGAAGAAAATGGCTTTAATTGAACCAGGAAAGCCAAGGCTTCCTCCACACAATGCCACAGGCCACAGTCGTGACTGTCTAAAGACAAATCTAAAAGATTCAAGGTATTCATTTGGTGACGTGAAAACCAGACATGGGCACAACTTATTTTATTGTGCTTCACTTTATTTTGCTTCACAGGTATTGTGTTTTTAAAAGTTGAAGGAAAGGCCCTCTGCCTGATTATGACCATTTTTATTGCAGTGATTTAGAACTGAACATCCAATATCTCCAAGGTATCTCTGTAATTGAAGTGAACTAACAATAAGTTCCAAGAGGTCAGAGACAATATTGGTCACTATAAGAGTCCCAACACTTAGGTGATATTTAATGAATATTTGTTAAGCAAAAGAATGGATGTATAGATGAGGTGCATTGCTCAGTTTTTTTTCCTCTGGCAGTTTGGGGGCTTACATGGATGCATTACTAATCCTGTCCTTCAAGTGATGTTGGTCTGTCCAAAAGAGGTTACATTTTGTTAGCAGGATGGATTCTAAAATGTTTGACAGGGTAATAAATTTCCAGTGACCAATTCCCAGAATTCTAATTATCTCTTCTGAGAATAGGCTAACATCTGCTGGGTATACATCATGTGTAAATTATTTGACCTGTGTTTTCATTGAATCCTTAGAGAAGCCCATTTTACAAGTGAAGAATCACAAAAGGGTTAAGTAACTTGCCTCAGCATATACAGCTAGGAACTGGTAGACCAGTACCTGCAACACACTCATTCATTTGGCAAGTATCCCATATGAGGTCCCAACATGCCAGACCCTGTTCTTGATGCTGGGTTTACCATAGAAAAGAAGACAAGATGTTTTCTGCCTTCCTAGAAACAATGATCTAGAGGAAGAAACTATCATTAAATAATTAATAATCCAATGAATCACATGGTTACACTGGTGAGAAGTGTTACAAAGAAGAATCACTCAGTGCTATGAGAACAAACAGCAGCTAGAACTAACCTTATCTCGGATGAGGCTCACAGAGTCTTCCTTGACAAAGTGATATTTGAGAAACACTTTGATGGATTAATTAAAATTAACTAGATAAAAAAAATGGAATAGGAATGTATTCATGCAAAAGAATAACGTGCAAAGGAAGGCCTAGAGGTGGAAAGAAATAATATATCTCCTGAGGAATTAAAAGGCAGCCTATGTGACTAGATGGCAGAGAATGAGGTGGAGAGTGGCTCAAGACAAGGACCCAGTAGGCCATAGGAACTATGTAGCTGATATTAAAGATTTTGAGATTTATCCTAAGAACAGTAAAAAAACCTTTGAATGGCTTTAAGCAAGAAGAAAGACCTGATAACATCTGCGTTATTAAGAGGTCACTTTTACTGCTGTATGGAGAACAGATTGAAAGTGGTAAGAGAAGAAACTGGGAGATGTGCTGGGAACCAGGAAAGTTGTCCAGATGAGAGGAAATGATGGTGGCTAGGGTTGGCAAGGAGGATAAAAGGAGGTAGACGTAGAAGAAATATACTTAGGAGATGAAATCTATACAGTTAGTGAGTAGAGTGGTTGCAGGAAATCAGGGAGAATGAGGTGTCAAGGATGACTCAGATTCTGGATTAAGTAACTGAATGGAGGGAAATATCCTCCACTGAAACAGGGCTTGGACAGGGTAGGGAACAATCTGCCTACCTTGAATCTATTTACTTAGTATTCCAGCAGGAAATACTTTTCAACGCAAACACTGACAGTGCCCCATACCTGGTATGACTATATGAATCACTTTCAGAGGTGAAATGTTATTCTGTTCAGGAAGACATCAGAATTGGTCAATGGAAGTTCAAATGGCATTAACATGAGAAGACTAGTGCCCATTTAGGTTACACACCAGCTTTTCTTTTAAAATGATGTTAATTACATTGCAGATGCATCTCCATCACCACCAATAAGCAGCCGAAACCTATTCAGCCTTTTCATAGTTTCACTATGAGGTTTCCTAGCCTTTGCCCAGGATGCTCAGTTAATAGAGTATACAGAATAGGACACTGGTGATGGGCCCAAGTGTTTGTCTAAGCCTCACACAGTTGTCTACTCAATGATTCTTTTAAAAGAACTTTGAAACATTCAAGTGAATAGAAGCATTTGAGAATATCTGTCCTTTATAACTGATCTGGGTAGCTGCCAGCCCATCTGGAAACCCACAGAAGGCAGAAGAGGTTTCAAAAAATGGACTTTGGAAAGCTCGATGCTTAACAGCCCAATGACTCTGTGAAACAACCTATCAAGAGAGAAAATGTTGAGCAATCTGCTTGAATGGAATGATAGCACCGTGGTCCTTCAAAAGGCACTTGTTTCCATGCAGTAAGAGCATTTGCTTTTAGTGCTATTTTATTCAGCATTTACTGATGAGTCAAAAACAGAATCTGACCCAATCCTAAGCATAGATTGTACAGCACATCAAATTCCTATATTCACAATATGTCTAAATAAAGGAGATTCATTTATTCAATAAATATTTTACATGAAAACATAAAATTAAATATTCAAAAGAATCACTCATCATATTTAAGCAACATGACCATCATTCCGTACACCCTTCATGTATGATGACCTTGCCCTAATGTTTTCCAAGCTCTACTCCATGCTAGGCTCTGTACTCGAACTCTCACTGTCTGACTTGGGGCTTCTGTTTGATAGCCTTTTAGACTACCTTCTCTGGCTTTCTTGATTTCATGTCCCACTTGGCTCTCATTCTGAATGCTTTTTATTAGCTCAGTGCTCCTCTACGAATTCAAAAGTAAGGTTTCCCCATAATCCTCAGCTTCTTAGAGTTCTTCTACCTGGGCATAAATATACATATGCATATACACGAATTACCCCCCAATCACCTTTTTCAGAAGTTAAACACGTGGGAGGTTACTCACATCACTCAGATTAATGTTCCCCAGGAAGGCAGAGCTTGTGGCACCATAATCTCCCTTACTCAGATAGCTAAAACCACATGGGCCTAAGGTACCGGACTTGGACTCACAGTAACTGCATATCTTATTTTAGTGCTAATTTGAAATTTTAAGAAACAATTCTAAGGACCCAGAAAAGGTAAAAGTCTATTAAATAGTTTCCCTCTTTCGAATGCCATGAATATCAGGGGTTATGGAGGGAGCCTTGGCATTGACTCCCCCTTTTCTGAAGTCAGAGAAGAAAGGAAGAGAGGCTATCCCAGTAGGGGGTTGACATTTGATAACCTTCTTCCCAGGTCCCCAGCTTCTATTCTCCATGCTCACTAGCTTTACACCATGTTGTAGGTATGGTGCAGGCCTTTCTCAATCTGTCTTGTAGAACTCTGAACTCAGAGGCTAAGAAGCTCATTCTTGTCTTTGTGTTGAGATTATTAAATATGCTCTTTGCTCAGCTGTTGTGCTGGTGCTTGGGTCTGGGATATTAAGTGTTCATGGTGTTATCTGTGTGGTATAGATTCAGGGAGGCTTCATCTCAAATGATGTCTGTTAGAGTAAAAAGAACACTATGTTATCATAAATTCTTTCAGCAAAGTGGTAACTATATCGCTACTTGTTGAGAAACCACATTCTATTCTCAACATTAACTGACTTTGTTTTCATTTCCACAAGGAGCCTTCTAGAACAGGCAAAGCCCGGGCCACACTGGGACTAAGGTGAGGTAAATGAAGCATATATTGCCTCCTTGAGAAGTATACCCAAAGTGCCTTACTTACCATACCCTAGTCCCTCCCTTCCTAAGGCATAAGGTTAACAGTTATCCCTTTAAAAACAGTCCAGATTTAAAGTCAGAAAAAGTATAGATAGGACAGAGATTTTTAATTTTTAAAGAATATTCTCTAGTGCCATCCACACTGTTGTGAACAGTAGAATATTTTTTTTAATTAAAAATTTCTCTTCTACCAATACTTTTTCCAACTTTAAATCTGGGTTTTTTTGTTAGTATTATTCTAAATGAAATAAGCTAGATGGTGAAAGACAAATACCATATGATCTCACCTCTAAGTGGAACCTAATCAACAAAACAAACAAGCAAACAAAATATAACCAGCAATATTGAAATAAAAAGCAAACTGACAGTGACCAGAGGGGTGGAGGAGGGGATAATCGGGAAAGAAGGGAAAGGGACAAGTCAAGGAACATGTATAAAGGACCCATGGACAAAGACAACAGGGTAGGGGAGGATTGAAAGTGGAAGGTGGGGAGTGGGTAGTACAGGAGAGAGTAATGGGGGGTGATGGGACAGTTGTGATTGAAAAACAATAAAAAAATAATCTTGGTCCATGAAATATCTTAGATCAGACTTATAAAACATTCATTGAACAATTCAAATGTTCTTGTATGAGGTCTGGGAACCCAAAGATTAAATAGGATGTGGAGGAGGGAGGGCATGCACAGGGTCCCTAACAATGTGCTCAGAAGGCCATAGGTTTTGTTAAATTTGCAAAAGCAAGATGTTTTAATCACAGCCAGTAAAGTCTACTGACCCTTTTGACTCTGACCTTCCCCTCAACCACATTTCCCATTTCTTCTTGTCTCAGATGGTATTGAAATGGCAACAGGCATTTTGAAAATCGTGCTGGGAAAGTTGACTTGGGAAATAACAATTTTGTGCTAAGTAGGATATATTTATGGGGTTTTCAGTTACTTCCATGATTAGTTAAATTATTCCTAAGCATCCTGCCATAGGAATGACATCCAGGACATTTCTACCAGCTAATTAGGTTGACTCACCTAGGGTCCTGATGTAACAAGGTACAGAGCATAGGTCCCCTGAGGGCTAGGGAGAACCACCACACCCCTAAATCTTGCAGGGTGCAGAAAGGGAGCAGGAGGGGTGCCCACAGAGTGGAAAGTGCAGCATTTAAGATCCAATGCATAATAAAGGCAAGTTAACAGCCCACACCTTCTTGAAAAGAAGATCTCAGAAGCTGCAGAATTGTGTATGTGACTGAGAATGTGCAGGTGACTCATGACATAGCCGGGGGGAACTTCATGAGCTATGGGAGTGGGGGCAGATGCCCTTCCCGGATGCTTGTGTGTTGCTGGAAACTCTTGCCCTGACTAAAGATAGCAGCCAAAAGAGGGCTGAAGAAAATGGAGAGCTGATAAAAATGGTAGACACTAATGCACCATAGGAAGATCCAGATGTTAGGCCACACAGGAAGTTCTAAAGCAAGGATTTAAAATTGGAGCAGGAGGTCAGAAGGTCAGTCAGCCACCAGGTCCGTGGAAAGGTCAGCCATGAGGTCTGTAGAGAGGTCAGGAGAGAAGGCCACCACAAGGTCAGGAGGTCTGCTTGGAAGCCTGCCTGCAGAAGATAGCGGCAGAGCTTACAGTGCTGTGGAACCTGCCTGGCCACCCAGACTTGTGAAAGATGCTTGAAGCTGAACTATGACTGGGAATGCGAAGCTGCAGACTTCTGCCTTTATAAAAAAAACAGTACCTCTGAGTGGCATATACTGTAAGTGGTCTGGTTTGGCAAAGGAAGGCAGAAATACTTTCTTTGGGTGTTTTAAAAGAAAGCAGGACTTAATGGCAGAAATATGTTATTATTCCAAATCTATATAACCTTTAAATAAACAATCCCTTTCCTTTTTCACCAAACTCTTACCTTGAAAGTCATGCCTCTTGGCAGTGGGAAACCAAACCCCATAGCTGTTTCAGAACATCATTTGCTGGTTCTGTAACACTGACACAAAGGTCCAGAGTTGCGTTGCTTATGCACATATCCTATAACAGCTGGTACAAACGTGTGGATAGTGGAAGACAAACAAAGCTTAAGTATACTGAATCAGAAGCCAGTCTATGGAAACATCTTTTAAATCTTATACTTAGATTTTTAAAAAGAGGTTTTTTCTAAATTTGACAATATTAACAATTTAGATGAATGATCAACAAAGAATTGTGAAGCTGGTTGATAGCTGAACTATCAAATATATAAAACAAATTTTAACCAACAATGAAAGGGGAAACAAAAATTATGTTCCAACTCTCTTCACATAAATATAAAATTGTCATATGCAGAAGTAATTAAAAATATGTCAGGCAGCTACTTAGGTAAATGTGCCTCCCCTCCTTACACAACTCTAGCAAAAATTACTAGACTACAAAACAAATATCACCCAAATCATCAGAAACTCAAGCTGTATGGAAGTCTGACAACCAGAGATGTAAAGAAGCCACATTTATCCAGACAGGTAGGAGGGGCAGAGGTACAAAGATGCACAGAGAAGAACAGAGAGGTGGAGACCCAAAGTGACATGGAGAGACACAGAGACACAGAACAGGTGATCCCACATCCACATGTGGTGAATAAAACGTGGGAGGAATACCTTGAGAGTGAGGGATCCCAGCCCCAGACCAGACCTCATAGCCCACGGTTCCGGTGCCAAGAAGATAAGTCTCCATAACTTCTGGCTATAAAAACAAGTGGGGGGTGGGGAAGCAGAAGAAACTGCAGGGTTTTCAGGACACTCCTCCTAATGGGCCTGCAATGGACTTAGGACTTACCTGGGTTCTCCTCCTCTGGGATTCATCACTAGGGCAAAGCTTGAAAGACACCATTGGCATATGGGAAGAATATGAAATGACTGGCAACAGGGCAAGCACTGGGGGAGAGCTTCCTCTCAGGAAAAATACCAGAGGCCCGGCAGCAGCATTGTCCCCTCTCTGGCCCTTTCCCCACACAGGGCCACAGAGCAGTGACATAGGTTGCCCCACTCTGGTAATTGTCTAAGGATCCACCCCATACAACTCATAGGTACACTTTTGTACAACGGGCCACACTACTAAGAGAGGGAGTCAAAGAAGCTCTACCTAATACACATAAATAAACACAGGGAAGCTTCCAAATTGAGGAGACAAAGAAATATGTCCCAAATGAAAGAACAGAACAAAGCTCCAGAAAAATAATTAAATAAATGGAGATAAGCAACCTATCAAATCCAGAGTTCAAAATACTGGTTATCAGGATATTCAAGGAACTCACAGTGTATTTCAACAGCATGTAAAAGACCCAGCAAGAAATGAAGGTTACATTAAGTGAAATAAAGAAAAATGCACAGGGAACCAACAGTGGAGGGGATGAAGCCAAGAATTAAGTCAACAATTTGGAACATAAAGAAGAAAAAAGGATTTAATCAGAACAGGAAGAATAGGGTAAGGCAGATGGCACTGACGTAGGTGGGAGCTGAGCCCACTTGCTCATGTACCCAACTGGGACACCTAGCAGGTCTTCTGAAGGACAGAGTAAACAGCCACAGAATCTCAGCTACCATGAAGTTTGGATGACAAAGTATACAGAGGATGCTTAAAAACATATGGTAAGGAGATTTTGTAGACCCATGGGAAGGTCCCTGGGCCATGTGCTGGAGACTACGGCTACTGCAGGAGCACTGGAGGAGAGCCAGGTCGTTGATAGCCACTGAGTGGCTCCCTCCTCTCCCAGAGCGGGGAAGTCTCAAACATGTGCCAGAAGAAACCTGGACACATAAAGTCACTGGGGGGATAAAAAGGCATTAAGTGACACACAGCCAGCATTATACCCTGGCTGGGATGATGGCGATCACTGGCTGGGGCAGTACCAGAGAAATTGAGGAGCCAGGTGACACCAGAGCTGGGAGAAGAGATGGGCAGCAACTGGCCATGACCCAGATAGATTATATGCTGGCCAGAGGACTGGACTGTTTGGAAAGCCAGGTGCTTGTTAGGAGCGGCAGGTGGCACCCAAGGGGACTTTTCTCAAAAAAAGGAACTGAGCAACTGTGCAGGACCTCACACTCAGGAACCTCAAGTACTCATCAGCTAGGCCACTGAAGAGGGAGAAGTGCAAGTGCAATTTGCTCCCACTCAGGGCACCTCACAGATTGATCACAGGAGGACATCAGGGTCTTAGAGAGGCAGCAGCTCCCAGAGAGACTTCTTTCAATAGCAGAACTGAGGAGCCATGCAGGAATCTGGTGTGTGCCCAGCAACCAGGCCATCAAATGGGGGGCCAATTTGCTCACACTCTGTGCACCTCATGGATTGATCAAAGGATCGCAAAACTGGGTGGATTATTGGTGCCACTCTGGCACAAATATGCAGAGTGGACAGTGTGGGATGCACAATGCTCTGAAGGCATGGGTCGGAACCTGGGCACCTGTGATTATTGTAGCCCAGATTGACCCCCACCCTTACAGAACCACAGGAAAGGAAAATAATGGAGCCTAGCACTTCTCTGCCTGCTGGATCTTGGGAAGACCTGTAAGATGGATCGACAGGTGTAAAATCAGCAGAAGACCTTTTTTTCCTAAGAGTTAGACAATAAGACCTGGAGTTGTCAGAAAACCAGAGATGGACCCAGAAAGAAGTCAGAAGTTAAACACCAACAGCTGAGACAAATTTCACACTGTTATCTTTCAGAACTTGAAATTTTTATTTATTCTCTTTCTGTTTATTTAGTCTGTTTTGTTTGAATTTTTTGTTGTTGTTTTAAAAGATTTAATTTATTTATTTTTAAACAGAGGGGAAGGGAGAAAGAAAGAGAGGGAGACAAACATTGATGTGTGCTTGCCTCTTGCACACCCCCAACTGGAGACCCAACCTGCAACCCAGGCCTGTGCCCTAACTAAGAATCGAACCAATGACCCTTTGATTCACAGGCCAGCACGCAATCCACGGAGCCACACCAGACAGGGCATATTTGTTTGTTTTTATTGTATGGTTTGTTTTTTTATTCTCCCTTTCATATTTCATTTTAATTTTTCTTCTTTCACTTCAACCATATTCCAAATAACACACTATTCCAGGTCTTTTTTTTATTTTTTATTCAGATTATATATTTATTATCATACTATTGTTATTCCAAATCCCATGCAGCACCCTTCTCTGGTCTTAATCCATTTTGTCATCTTCCTGAGCTTTATTACTGTTGTGGTTGACTTTATTTTCTCTCACACTATGCCAAGTGTCTATCCCTTACTCTCACTGTTTCTCCTCCATCTGACCTCTCATAAGTGTTCTTCTTTCTTAAGTCAGCTCACATTCTTTTTCCTTCTAATAAGAGTCTTATTTCTTTTTCAGCTTTTATAAACGGTGGCTAGTTGGTTGAAATATCATGGTTATTGCTGTATTTCTCTGAAGGAAGTCCTATTTGTTCACTACTTGTTTGTAGCTTGAATGACATAAAATGCTGTCTTGCTGTCTTACTCCATTTTGCTTTCTCTCTGTCCATTACGAGTTAAGTAAGGAATTTCATTTCATTGTTTCCTCTCTCCCTTTTTATTTCCTTTTCTTTTTTTTCTTCATTCTGCTCTCTCTAACATGGCTTTATCCTTACTCTTATTAGTTTGCCTCTCCCATCTTCTCATAGTCATTTTTCTTTACTATAGATATCTCATATTCACTTTTTGCTTTTATACAATATTCTTATTCCCATTCCACCTTTATTAAACTTCATTCAGCAGTCTTTGTTATTGAGTCTTCTGTGGTTTTGTTGCAATTTTATGCCCATTGGCCCAATACCTTTCAATTTTTCTTCAAACCTCATAGTATAGTCTTCCCTCTTCTTACCCAATTGTCCCCAACATGCTTTTGTGTTTTACCTACATTGTAAATATTGTTCTCTCCCTTTCTTCACTACAGTTCTAGCCCAACACTTATCAATTTTCCACCCTCTTACCACACAATATTTCCCCTCTATAAACCATCTCATATCCCCCTTATCATGTCTTATAATACCTGCAATATATTTTCACCTTAATTAATCTTAGTTCAATTTCAGTTGAGACTGCTGATGTGGTAGGGGGTTCTTCTTGCTGGCGTAGGGTTGGTTGTCTGGTAATGTTGCTTTGTAAACCAACACCTGAACAACGGACAAGGTGGGAGTCATGAACTTCAGTAACCCACTGGAGTGGAGTACCCACCAACAAGGAACCACCAATTGGTAAAGCTGAAGTACAACAACAGAACCCATACAAACAGAAGAAAGGCAACCACAGAGCATCCAGGCAAGGAGATCAAAGAGACCACACCACTGAGTCCCATAGAACCCCTACCACAGAAGTTCACCCTAAGAACACAGTAGGAAAAGCAGAGCATCTGGAATTGTGGAAATGAACAAAAAGAGTCATCTAAAATGGAGACACAAAGAAAGAACCCGTAATCAAAAAAATGGAAGATTTCCAGGTAAAAAAGGTAAATGAAATGGAAGAAAGTAAACTATCAGACATAGAATTCAAAAGAATGGTAATATGGATACACAAGGAACTCAGTGACAACTACAAATAACTGAGTGGGAACTATAACAGTATAAAAAATAAAATAGAATCTATAAACAACAACCAAGAAGAAATGAAACATAATACTGGAAATAAAATATACAATAGAAGGAATTATATGCAGGTTGGATGAATCAGAGGACTGAATTAGTGAGTAGGAAGACAAGGTAGAAAGAAATAACCAGGTAGAACGGTTGAATGAAAAAACACTAAAAAAATATGAAGATAGCTAAAGGAAACTCCAGGGCAACATATATTGCAACAACATTCAAAACATAGGAATACCAGAAGTAGAAGAAAAGGAGCAAGGGATAGAAAACTTGTTTGGAAAAATAATGACAGAAAATCTCCCTAAACTGCAGAGGGAGAAAGCCCTGCAAGTTGAGGAAGCACAGATGGTTCCAATCAAGAGGAAACCAGAGGCATAATCCAAGACACATCATAATCAAAATGCCCAATTTTAAAGACAAACACAAGCCTGGTTGCTGTAGCTCACTGGATTGAGTGTCAGCCTGTGAAGCAAAGGGTCACTGGTTCAATTCCCCAGTCAGGGCACATGCCTGGGTTGTGGACCAGGTCACCAGTGTGGGGCACAGGAGAGGCAACCACACATTGAAGTTTCTCTCCCTTTCTTTCTCCCTCTCTTCCCCACTGTCTTAAAAAAAAAAAAAGACAAACAGAATCTTAAAGGCAGCAAGGGAGAAACAGGAAGTAACATACAGTGGAGATCCAATAAGGTCAGCAGCTGATTACTCAATTGAAATACTACAAACCAGAAGGGAATGACAATAAATATTCCAGGTAATAAAAAGCAGAGGCCTGAACCCAAGACTACTCTATCCATCAAGGTTCTCAATTAAAATGGAAGCTGTAATAAGGAGTTTCCCAGGCAAAAGAAAGCTAAAAGAATATACCTCCACTAAAACAACACGGCACGAGCTGCTAAAGTGACTATTTTAAGTAGAGGAAGAAATACAGTGAGAGATAGAGAGGAACACAGGTATAAAGGAGGAAAAATGGATTATAGATCAATAATAACCTTAAATGTAAATGTATTAATAGCTCCAACCAAAAGACAGCATAGCTGAATGGGTAAGAAAACATGACCCACACATTTGCTGCCTATGACAGACCCATCTCAGAAAAAAAGACCTACACAGCCTGGAAGTGAAGGGTCAGGAACAAATATTCCAATAAAATGAACAGGGAAAAAAAGCTGGGGTAGAAATACTTATATCAGACAAAACGGACTTCAAAACAGAGGCCATAAAAAGAGACACAGAAAGACACTTCATAATATTCAAGTGAAGAATCCATCAGGAAGACATAAACATAAACATATATGCACCCAACATAGGAACACCCAAATATGTAAGGAAAATCTTGGAGGACTTCAACAAAGATATAGACAGCAACACAGTTGCAGTAGGGGGTTTTAATACCCCATGTCAACAATGGATAGATATTCAAACAAAATATCAAAACAGAAATTGTGGCATTGAACAACACTCCAGATCAAATGGACGTAGCTTATATGTATAGAAACTTTCATCCCAAAGAGGCAAAATATACATACTTTTCAAATGCACATGGAATATTTTCAAAGATAGGCCACATGATAGGACATGAAACCAGCCTCAACAAATTCACGAAAACTGAAATCATATCAAGCATTTTCTCAGACCACAAGGACCTGAAACTAGAAACCGACTTCAAGGAAAAAACTCAAAAACATTTAAACTCATGAAGATCAAAGAGCATACTAGTAACAGTGAATGGGTTAATAATGAGATCAAGGAAGAAATAAAAAAAAAATCTGGAAACAAATAAAAATGAACACACAAAGCTATGGGACACAGTGAAGGTAGTCATGAGAAGAAAGTTCATAGCAATACAGGCCTACGTAAAAAAGATTACATATTTCAAATAAACAACCTAACCCTACATCTACAAGAAATGGAGGAACAACAACAAAAAGAGAAGAGTAAGTAAAATGAAGGAAATAATCAAGATCAGAGCAGAATTAAGTGACATAGAGACTAAAAGAACAATTCAAAAGATCAATAAATTCAAGAACTGATTCTTTGAAAAGATAGACAAAATTGACAAGCCTTAAAGCAGACTAACCAAGAAAAACAGAGAGAAGACCCAAATAAATGAAATCAGAAATTAAAGAGGAGTAATTACAACTGATACCACAGAAACAGAAAGGATTGTAATAAATTACTATGAATAACTGTATGCCAAGAAATTTGAAAACCTGGGTAAAATGGACAAATGTCTACAAAAATATAATCTTCCAAAGCTGAATAAAGAAGAAGCAGGAAGCCTGAACAGACCAATAACAGCTAGTGAAATTGAAGCAGTAATCAGAAAACTCTTCACACACAAAAGTCCTGGACAGGATGGTTTCCCAGGAAATTTTACAACACATTTGATGAAGAGCTAATCCCTATCCTTCTCAGACTGTTCCAAAAAATTCAAGAAGAAAGACTCTTAAACTCTTTTTATGAGGCTAGCATCATCCTAATTCCAAAACCAGATAAACACACAAGAAAGAAAGAAAACTACAGGCCAATATTGCTGATTAGTATAGACTAAAATCCTCAAAAAATATTGGCAAACCAAATCCAGCAACGCATTAAAAAGATCATTCACCATGATCAAGTGGGAATCACCAAAGGGATGCAAGGATGGTACAATATTCACAAATCAACAAATGTAATGCATCACATAAAAAAAATGAAAGACAAAAACTACATGACCATATCAATAGATGTGGAAAAAGCATTTGATAAATTGAAGCACCTATTTATGATAAAAACACTCAGAAAAGTGGGAGTAGAGGAAGCATAACTCAATTTAATAAAAATCCTAAATGTAAAACCTATAGCCAACATCACTTAATGGGAAAAAAATAAAAGATTTTCCAGTAGGATCAGGAACAAGACAACGGTGTCTACTTTCACCACTTCTATTCAACATAGTATTGGAAATCCTAGCCACAGACATCTGACAAGAAAATGAAATAAAAGGAATCCAAATTCTAAAGGAGGAAGTAAAACTGTCATTGTTTGCAGATGACATAATAGTGTACATAGTAAACCCTATAGATTCCACCAAAAAACTACTCAACCTTATAAGTTAATTTGGCAAAACAGAAAGATACAGAGTCAATTTCAGAAATCTAAGACATTTTCATATACCAATAATGAAATACCAGAAACAAAAATCAAGAAAAAATCCCATTTGTTATAGCAACAAGAAAAAAAGTACCTAGGAATAAACCTAACCAAGGAGGTAAAAGAACTGTGGTCAGAAAACTATACAACACTAAATAAATTAAGCAAAACGCAAATAAATCAAACCATACACCATGTTCATGACTGGAAGAATTAATATCATTAAAATGTGCATACTACCCAGAGCAATTTATAGATTCAATGAAATTCTTATTAAAATATGACATATTTCATAGATATTGAACAAACATTTCAAAAATTGTTATGGAACCATAAACGATCCAAAATAGCCTCAGCAATTTTGAGAAGAACAAATTAGGGGGGATCACAATACGTGATATCAAACTATATTACAAGACCACCGTAATCAAAATAGCCTGGTGTTGGCATAAGAACAGAGACATATATCAATGTAACCAAATAGAGAACCCAGAAATAAACCCATATTAATTAACATGTTTCTATGGTCAATTAATATTTGACAAAGGGGGAAGGAGCATAAAATGGAATAAAAATGGTCTCTTCAACAAATGGTGTTGGGAGATCTGTAGAGCTACATGCAAAAAGAAAAAAAATTTGTTCGCAAACTTATGCAATACACAAAAATAAACTCAAGATGGATAAAAGACTTAACTATAAGTCATGACACCATAAAAGTCCTAGAGGAGAACACAGGCATGAAAGTCTCAGGTATTCCATGCAGCAATATTTTCACTGATATATCCCCTAGAGAAAGGGATATAAAGAAAAGAATAAACAAATAGGACTACATCAAATTAAAAAGCTTCTGCATGGGACTCAAAAACATCGGCAAAATGAAAATGGAACCAACCATGTAGGAAAATATATTTGCCAATGATACCCCCGACAGGGGTTTGATCTCAAAACTATATAAAGAACTCACGCAACTCCACTCCAGGAAGACAAACAATCCAATTTTAAAAAATGGGGAAAGGACCTGAATAGGCATTTCTCCAAGGAGGACATACAGAGGGCCGAGAGATGTATGAAAGGATGCTCAGCATCACTAGCCATCAGAGAGATGCAAATTAAAACCACAATGAGGTACAATCTCATACTAGCCAGAACAGCCATCATTAATAAATCTACAAACAAGTGCTGGTGAGGATATGGGGAAAAGGGAACCCTAGTACACTGTTGATGGGAATACAGACTGGTGTAGTCACTGTGGAAAACAGTATGGAATTTCCTCACAAAACTAAAAATGGAACTTCCTTTTGACCCAGCAATTCCACTGCTGGGATTATACCCAAAGAATCCTGAAACACCAATTCGAAAGAACCTATGCACCCCAATGTTCATAGCAGCACAATTTACAATAACCAAGTACTGGAAACAGGCTAAGTGCCCATCAGTAAATGAGTGGGTCAAAAACTTTGGTATACTTACACAATGGAATACTAAGGAGAAAGAAATAGGACCTCTTATCCTTCACAAGAGCATCAGTGAAACTGGAGAGTATTATCCTACGTGATATAAACCAGACAGTGAAAGACAAATACTATACCATCTCACCTATAACTGGAACTAAACAATTTTAAAAAAAACGAGAAAAATCAAACCAGGGACAGTGAAATAAAGAACTACTGACAGTGGTCAGAGGGATGGGGGGAGGGTGATAACAGGGGAAAGGGTAAGGGTTGTCAAGGAACATGTATAAAGTACCCATGGAAAAACCAAAGGGGGTAGGATTGAGGTTGGGGGGAGGGGGTAAATGGGTCTGGAGAGAGTAATGGGGGAAATGGAGACAACTGCACTTGAGCAACAATTTTTAAAAAAGAGCAGCAAGAAGAAAAATAATAAATAATAAAAACAAGGATAGGCTACTGAGTCTCTGGGATTCCTCAAACATATAAACACCTGAATAATAGGGGTGCCAGGAGGAGAAGAGGAAGAACGAGAAATTGAAAATTTATTTGTAAAAGTGATGAAAGAAAACTTCCATAACTTGGTGAAGGAAACAGACATACAAATGCAAGAAGCGCAGAAAGTCCCAAACTAGTTTGTCCCAAAAAGGACCACACGAAAACACATCATAATTAAAATGCCAAAGGTTAAAGATAAAGATAGAATCTTTAAAACATCAAGAGAAAAGCAAATAGTTACCTATAAACAAGTTTCCATAAGACTGTCAGATGATTTCTCAAAAGAAATTTTGCAGGCTAGGAGGGACTCACTAGACGTATTCAAAATCATGAAAAGCAAGGACTTACAACCTACATGACTCCATCCAGCAAAGTTATCATTTATAATTGAAAGGCAGATAGGATGCTTCCCTGACAAGTAAAACTTTAGTTCATCATCACCAAGCCATTATTATATAAAATGTTAAAAAGAATTGTATACAAAAAAGAAGATCAAAACTATGACAATTAAGATGGCAATAAAATTCACAAATATCAACAATTGAGTGTAAAAGGCAAACTAAGCAAACAAGCAGGACAGAAACAGAATCATAAATATGGAGGTCATTTGAAGGCTTATCAGTTAGGAGGGGGAAGGGAGAGTTAGGGGAAAAGGTACAGGGATTAAGAAGTACAAATTGGTAGGTACAAAATAGACAGGAGGATGTTAAGAACACTATAGGAAACGGAATAGCTAAACAACTTATATGCATCACCCATGGACATGAACTAATGGGGGATTTCTGGAAGAAATGGGAGTATGTGGTGGAGGCAGGCAAAGGGGGAAAATTGGGACAACTGTAATAGAGTAATCAATAAATTATGATTTTGAAAAATAATGACTACAATTGATTGAGCACATCCAATATGTTTAAATCTTTGATTTCATTATAAAAGTCTGATTAGTCACTTGAAGAAAAAATAGGGGGAGGCTAAGAACATTATGGGAAATTTAGAAGTCAAAGAACTGATATATATAACCCATAAACATGAACTAACAGCTGTGGGGATGATGGGATGGGGTGCAGGGTGGAGGAGATAAAAGGGAGAAAAAAATAAGGCAACTGTAATAACATAATCAATAAAATATACCAAAAAAATCTAATTAGTCACTTTAGCACAATGATAAATAGCCAACTTACTTTTTTATTGTGATAACTTTTTTTACTGTTGTTCAGTTAGAGTTTCCCCTCCCTTTTTCCCATTGTTCACCCCTACCCTATTCCCCTCTACTCCCACAGTCCAGCCCCACCGTTGTGTCCATGAGTCCTCTATTTGTGTTCCTTTGCTTGCTCCCTCCCCTTCTTTCCCCCGTTATCCCCTTCCACCTTCCCCTTTGGTCACTATCAGTTTGTTCTTTATTTCCATGTCTCTGGTTCTATTTTGGTCAATTGTTTGTATTGTTGATTAGGTTTCACTTATAGGTGAGATCATATATTATTTCTCCTTCACCACCTGGCTTATTTCACTTAGCATAATGCTCTCCAGATCCACCCATGCTGTTGCAAAGTGTAGGAGTTCCTTCTTTTTTCTTGCTGGGTAGTATTCCATTGTGTAAATGTACCACAGCTTTTTGATCCACTCATTTACTGATGGGCACTTAGGCTGTTTCCAACACTAAGTTCCACTTTATGAAATGCTTTTTCAGCATGTGTGCATTGTTGGTGGAAATGCAGACTGGAGAAGCCACCATGGACAACAGTGTGTAATTTCCTCAAAAAACTAAAAATGGGACTGCCTTTTGATCCAGTGACCTCACTGCTGAGATTATACCAGAAGAATCTTGAAACACCAATTCAAAAGAACCTATGCACCCCAATGTTCACAGCAGAGTTATTTACTCTAGCCAAGTGCTGGAAACAGCCTATATGCCCATCAGTAAATGAGTGGATCAAAAAACTGTGGTACATTTACACAAAGAAATACTACACAGCAGAATGAAAGAAGGAGCTCCTACCTTTCATGACAGCATAGATGGAACTGGAGAGTATCATGCTTAGTCAAATGAGGCAGGAGGCGAAAGACAAATACCATATGATCTCACTGATAATTGGAGCCTAATGAAAATTACAAACAATTGAGCAAAATAGAACCAGAGACATGGAAACAGGGAACAGACTGACAGTGACCAGAGGGGAGGGGGGGAATAACAAGAGAAAGATGGGGAAGGTTCAACAAAGAGCATGTATAAAGGACCAATGGCCATGGACAACAGGGTGGGGACTGACTGTGGGAGCAGGGGTATGGGTGGAGTACAGGGGATCAATGGGGGAAAATTGGGACAAATGTAATAGAACAACAACAAAAATAATAGAAAAAAATGTAGACAGAATAGTTTAGTAAACCATCACATACCCGTTACCCAGATTCAATAATTATCAGCTCAGAGCCAGTAATACTGCATCTCTGGTCATATCTATGAGATCTGTCCAGGATGTGTCCAGCCACATACTTTGAAAAATAGAGACATTTATTGAAGAAGATACAAGATACAAGAAAAATTGTGCATAGGATAATGATTACTCAGTCTCCTTCAAAGCAGGCACCTTGGGACCTCACACAGTTCTCCCAATCTCCATCAGCTGCCCTATTGTATTTTCCTGAATCTCATCAATGGTCTGAAATATCTTCCCTTTCAAAGGTGATTTTAGTTTTGGGAAAAGCAAAAAAGTCACAGGGTTCCAAATCTATGCTGTAAGGTGGCTGAGTCACCTGGGTGATTTGATGTTTTGCCTAAACAACTGTGCATGAGACATGATGCATGAGCAGGCACATTGTCATGATGAATCTGCCAATCACCAGTTGCCCGTAGCAGTGGCATTCAGAATTATCCAAATAGTTTCCATGTAGGAATGTTCAAGTTTAATGCAAAATTTGATGCAAATATGCTGCTCTACTCACTCAGTCATTTTGAAAGTGATAGCCATGCAGTATCCATGCTCACTTAATGGCATCTACCACTAGTACAGTGAAGTTTTCATTGTTCATATATGCACATTCCAGTCCACTCTCCTTGGCTGCCAGGTTACATCACTATCACACAAACCTTTCTCATTATATTGACAATGGCTGGAATTTTTCCAGACAGACTTCATCATACTTCATTGCTATCATATTATTTTAAAGCAAATCCCAGACTTCATATCAAGTAATCCATAAATACTTCAGTATGTATCTCTAAAAACTATGAAATATTTTATAACATAACCACAATATTGTTATTAAATACAAATAGAGCAATAATCTCTTAATATAATCATATAGCTGTTTAGTGTTCTAATTTCCAATTACATACACACAAACACACACAATATTGCTTGAATCAGGATCTAAATAAAGTTCATATTACAATCAGTTAATATTTTTTCAGAATTAAAAAAATATGTCTATAGGAGCCCTCTCCATTTTTCTTCCCCTTTATAATTTGTTTGCTGAAGAGATCAAGATGTTATCCTGTAGAGTTCCTCATAATTTGGATTTTACTGAATAAATCCCATGATTTAGGTTAGATGTTCTTTTGTTCTGTTTATTTCTTATGAATTGAAAGCTGTATCTAGAGACTTGAAATGATTTAAATTTAATTTTGGGGGTGAGCAAGAAAATATGTCATATGTGATATTGGCTATCTCCTTCAGGAGGACATCCTTTCTAGGTACCTTCCTTTTTTGTGATGATACCAATCATTATTGCTCAAAGCATATATCCCCTAGTTCATTAATGATTGCATGATGGTGATATCTAAGTCTAATTACTTCTTTAGTTATTATCCACAGTACTTCTATAAAGGGAAATTTTCCTCATCTACTCTTTCATTGTCCAGTGGTATAGTCCATATAGAAATGCAGAATTAGTTGGTTCCCTTTATTATAAATTTCCAAAATAATAAATTGACATATTTCACAGATATGGAACAAATATTTCAAAAATGTATGCAGAACCATAAATGACCCCAAATGGCCTCAGAAATTTTGAGAAAGAAGACCAAAGTAGCAGGGATCACATTACCTGATATCAAACTATATTACAAAGCCACTGTAATCAAAACAATGTAATACTGGCATAAGAACAGACACATAGGCCAATGGAACAGAGAGTCCAGTAATAAACCCATGTCAATATGGTCAGTTAATATTTGACAAAGGGGGCCAGAACATAAAATGGAGTTAAAAAGAGCCTCTTCAATAAATGGTGTTGGGAGATCTGGACAAGTACATGCAAAAAAAATGAATCTAGACCACCAACTTACACCAGTTATATATATAAAGGACCCATGGACATTGACAACAGTGGGTTGAGGATTGAATGGCAGAGAGAGGGTGTGGACAGGGCAGAGGATAGTAATTGGGGTATAATGGGAACAATTACAAAATTGAACAAAATTGAAAAAAATGTTAAAAACCCTGTAGGCTCCACAAAAAAAACTACTGGAGCTAATAAATGAACTTGGCTAAACAGCCAGATACAAAGTCAATGTTCATAAATTAAAGACATTTTCATATATCAACGATGAAATATCAGAAACAGAAACTGGGGAATAAATCCCATTTACTGTAGCAACAAGAAAAATAAGGTATCTAGGAATAAACTTAACCAAGGAGGTAAAAGTCTTGTGTTTGGAAAACTACAGAACGCTGAAGAAAGAAATTAAGGAAGACACAAATAAATGGAAGCATATACCATGTTCATGGATTGGAAGGATTATCTTCATTAAAATGTGCATACTGCCCAAAGCAATTCATAGATTCAACACAATCCTTATTAAAATACCAATGACATATTTCACAGATTTAGAACAAACATTTCAAAAATTTATATGAAACCATAAATGGCCCTGAGGAGCCTCAGCAATTTTGAGTAAGAAGAATAAAAGAGGAGGGATCACAGTACTTGACATCAAACTATATTACAAGACCACTGTATTCTGTCTACTTTTTATATTTTTAATTTCCCATATATTAAAAATAAAGGTAGAGCTGTCAGAAGTTAATTGGTAGAGAGGGAGTAGGCTAAGAGTAGATCCTTTCAGGATGGAGCCTTCCTGTAAACAAGGAAGATGCCATCATTACAAAGGTCTGCCACCAGCAGTCACCTGTGTTTCTGTCCTTAGGGGCCATGAGAAGCCTGCCCTGAAAACCTTCAGTGCCCTTCCACCACTCCAGCTCCCATCCTCAATGACCTAAAAATTCTCAGCAGAGGCTCTTATTCCTAAAACAGTAAAGAACAACTTTTCTAAGTGTGTCTCTTTACACACAAGACAAATCTGAAACACACCTTAATGATACTATGACTTTTTAATTATTGTGGCTGTCAGTGGATTTAACTACTTTAATGTATGGTTTTATTATTCTTCTTGCCTGAGGCTTTAAGCACTAAGCACAGTTGTAAAAATCAGATGTTCTCGAAGACATATTTCTTTAGCATTTTAATAGTTTGCTGAGAACGTTCCAATCACAACTACTTGTTACAACTCACACTGAGAGATGAGAGCAGTGGTGGTTTTATGGAGAGAACCTTGAAAGAGATATCAGAAGTCTTGGGTTTAAATTCTGCTACTCACTGGCTAGGTGAGTTTGAGCAAGCATGTTGATCAATGTGAGCCTATGTTTCCTCATCTATAACATGGATATAATGAGCCTGACTGAAACAGTTGTCTTAAGAATCAAACTGAAAAATAGGTGATTGTACTTTCTAAACTGTAAAGTGCAAGGCACATACAAAAGATTTATACTGCTTTATACAAGTGAAAAATATGCAATAATACGAAAACCCAACATACTAGTATTTAATATATAAAGACATACTGAGCTTTCTCCATATACTTAGGCAGAACTCTCTACTCCTTATTTCTTGGAGTCTGCTTGTGTCTGTTATGCCTGTAAGCAACACAAGGGAGCCCCACATATCCACAGTGCCTGCCAAAGAAGACTCCCAGCACATGCTACATCAGAATGAACTGGAATGCTTTCCACAACCCCTTCCCTCTTCCAAACTGTATTAATCCTGTAATTTCAGGGGTTTCTAAGTGCTGCTACATCCCATAGTCCAGGCAAATCACACAAATTCAGTGCATGGCTTCCTGCAGTTCACGTTTTCTGGAGCATGTGCACATTCATGATATCATCTTAGAGCATCTTGGGTGGTGATTTAGAATTACCCACATTTAAAATCCACTTAGTTTTCTAGACGCAAAACTCCTGTTCCTTTAATATAATTTGACCTTGGTATGGATCATAGATACATAGTTTTTCCCTTAATTTTTAGGGATTGTTAATTACAGCAGGAGTGCTGTTACTTTCTAGGGCTCCCTTATACTTACTAGTTTTGTCCAGGACAGGGAAGGTGTTTAGGCATTAAGATCTATATATGCATCACAGTCGGTCATTGGCAGATGGGATTATAGGTAAAATTGGACTGGTCCCTTTTGGGGTAAATGGTCAGAACAAGAAATAGCCAAAGTGTGGCATACGTTATAACACTTGCAAAAGTAGGCAAAGTTTAGGAAACCAGAAGCAGCAGGTCCAATAGAAGTCAAGGGTTCCGTTTACTCATAAAGAGAGGAGCAGTCAAAGACATCCAAATATCCTGGCTAGCTTCTTGGAAGCCGCTTGGACTAAGGATGTGTTCTGACTGTTGCCTCTAAGGTTTACTATTAGTCATTTAGCATTCAGTTTTGATTGCTATCTACCTTGCTGGATCCTAAACCCCAACCCCAAGTCAATTTCAAAGCTGATGTTAGACCATACCTGGCTTGGGTTAGAATTTCAAGACACCTCAAAAATAAAATGATGCAGAAAGGCATAAATCAAAAGGCAAATATATACCTAAAAATGCAAAGTACACAGGATTGGTACTATCACTGACACAGTAGAGTTCAAGGCAACAAAATTAAGCAGAATATAGAGAGATTTTAAATAAATAAATAAATAATAAATCCACCCAAAGTAAATATAGTCATGAACTTGAATACTCCAAACAATTCGTCATCAAAATTTTTAAAGCAAAAATTCTAGAATAGGTGGAGATGAAGTGAAAGATGTAGGTTGGGCCCATGTGGTAGAAAGGCTTCTGAAGGAATCTGTGCCTTCTAGTGGACAGGAAACCAAACAACCTCTCTGTTCTTTGGTTGTAGCTTCTACTTTTTTTACTTGGATCAAGTTGTGCCTGTAAGCAACCCTGGAAAGCTGTCTCTTACCCCCAGTGTCAGCTACAGTGGACACAGAGGATACACAGTACATACTACTCCAAAATGGATGGGGGTGGTCTCCAAACCCCCTTTTCCATCCAAATTTGCCTCATTCTGGAAGATACAGTTAAAAACCCATCTCCTAGATCAAGTCTCTTCCCACCCCATTTACCATTGCCTCTTCTTCCTACCTCAAAGTCCCTAAACAATTATTAGTAAAACTTTTGGGAAATTAATCACCCCTCTCCTTGTGACCTATCCCCTTGAAATTTATCTATTTGAACTTTTGTTCAAGTTTTGCCTTGCTATTTTACACAATTATGTTTATCTCTCTAACTTGGCTATATGGTTCAGGGAACTGGTCTAGTATTTCTTTGCACAGGGTAGTGTCACTGTCCTGCAGTAACAACTGCATACCTTCTCAGAATACTTTTGAGGAATAGAACTCTGGAGCAGTGAATAGATGAGCCTGAGAGCCAAGAGGCTTCCTCTGATGGGAAGCTACTATGATCATCCAATGTGGGGGTAAGGAGATGGTATGTGCCCATGCTACAGAAAAGGCAAAGGAAGGAATTCAATGGGATTGAATTCTCAGGAGGAATCATCAGGGCTGAATCGGCTCAGAGGAATAAGAAAAAGTCAAGGATATCTCCAGCTGAGTTGGGCATGATCTTCAAGATACCAAGAATGGTGCCAACATAGATGACCCACATCAGCTAAAACCTTCACATCAAGAAGACATTATAATCAAACACCAATCAGTTGGTCAAAGGCTAAATGGTCCAGTGGCTCTGATGGCACTAGGGATGAGACAGGCACAAAGGAAGAGGAGTTCACCAGAGGCTACTTTCTTGCAAGCCTTCTGCTTGTGGTCCTGATAGTTCAACCTTCCCACCCTTCAGATTATCCAAGCCCTTTGCAGACCAAAATACAAAGATCCCTATGAGGGAGGGTGCTCAGAATATCACTCTACCTCCCAATACCAAAGATAAGCCAGCCCTGGCTGGAGCCCATCATCTTTAGATGCTGGATCAAAAAGGGCTTCCCAGAAAGCAACATTCCCCCCTCTCTCCCTTGTATTCTTAGCAATTGGCATTTGGCTTACTAACACAACTTTCACCCCATCCCAGAGTGCCTGGGGTAGTTCTGGATCTTCCCTGGAAAGGCAGCTTAGAAGAGGGAAAACCACGGGGACTTAGGAGTCATAAACTTGGGTTAGTAGTTTTGTTACCTTAGGCAAATCATTTCCCATTTCTGGGCTCCAGTGTCCCTCTCTCAAATAGCAATAAAATGGTAATATATTTACCCAACAGGTTGTTGCCAGTGTTAAGTGTCACCTATCACAAGCAGGCACTCAATAAGCAGAAATCATTATTGCTATCACTATGTTGAGGTAAATTTAGACAAAGGAAAGCCTAGAAATGGGAACAATCAACTGGATTGCTAGGAGCCTGCCCCTCCCCAAACACATCCTTATCCTCATCCACTCAATGCTCTTACAGGTCTCCCAGGGCTTGTCTCAGGCCTGGCCAAAGTCCTTCCCTAGTGTGCCTCTTGCAGGGGTGAGGCTCATAGTTGCTTAAAACATCCCCACACTTCAGCAGGGGTTGAGCTCCCCTTCCTGCTGTCCAGGCCTGGAGCCTGCGTCTTATTCAAATACTGATTAACATCTGTAGGAAAAACTCATGATTTTGTTCCTTGTTACTGTGCAGGGTGTCCCTTTCTAGGTAGAAAAAATTCAATCTTCAAGCCAAATTAATCTGCTTTCCCCCTGGATCTATGACCAGAGAATGGGCTTGAACTCTGCTAGGAGTTTGCTATTACCACAGGAAATCTTCATGCACGGATTCAAAAAGTCAATAACCCAAGGCCCTTTTGTGTATACAGTACTTCCAAGTTTCTTAGGCATTTTCACAACCATGATCACATGTAGTCCTCTGAATAAACCTGTGAACTAGGTATAAATACACCCATTTCACTGAAGACTGTAGGCTCATAGAGATAAAGTGATTCAGCTGAGGTCTCTCTCACACATATACACATGGTCTCGTGGTTTTTAACCTGAAATTCAAACATGAGTCTGGACTCCACAATCCAACTCTTTCTATCCCACTCTGCTACCTCTTATTATGTCCTTCTTTCTTCTTAAATACCCATCAAGCAATCTCCATCATCCCCTAATTTAGTCTCCTTTTCTGTGTCTCCTGTTCACCTAGGGAGTTTCATGGCTCCAGAGTCAAGCCAAGCCCTCTGGCCCGAAAGATGAACATGCAACAAGTAGTGACCCAGCAGTTTCTGTTTTTAACAATTTAATTTCAAAGGAAACAGACATCTCTTAACTAAATTTATTTTTCTATTTTTTCTGCCTATTAAAGAACTTACATATCTAATAAATATTTAATAGGAATTCCCCTCCAGCTGAATTCAGACCACTCAGCATCTCATTACCATGTCTTAGAATAGTATCTTCACTGTCACTTGCTTAATTATGCCAAGAAAGAGTTGAATCCTGTGGCTGTTGGGATCAGAAAATGATTAAACTCGCTTGGCAAGACTTTGGATATCTCATTATGGTCCTCATTTAGCACTTCTAATGGAGTTTTTTTTTTTTTCCTCCAATACTGACTTGGGAAAGGCTTGCTGAAGTGCAGCTACTAAGTATTTTCCTAAGTCTCGCACAACTTTGCACTGTGCCAGAAAAGATCAGAAGTCACTTCACACATCATTTGTACTCCCAAGAACACCAGCTACTCAATAAATAATGACGTAAAGTCCTAGAGAAACATATGGGGAAATCAGACCGAGTCATTCTTTTCAGATCAGGCAGTGTGGTCCCCTCTGCTGTTTGAATCTCTTCTGCAGTAGCAGCACGTAGGACTCATCCAGACTGCTTGGATTCCTTCAATGTTAGGAAACTCACTTCTCTTTAAGGCACCCCCTTTCCACTTTAGCGCACTCAGTAAGTCCTTCATTGCTTTCAGTCGCTAGCCCTCTCCCTGCACTCCAGATGCTCCTTGTTTGCTTTGATAAAGAAATCTCTCTCTTCAGCAATGTGCAGCTTCCTCCCATGGCCCCTCTAAGTCTTCTCCTCTCTCAGATATGCGTCCCTATTTCCTTCTTTCTCCACATGACAGGATTTCCAGTCCCTTCCTCATTCAAATAATAATCTCCTGTTTTCCTCCTTATCTCCCCCCTCCATTTCTCCTCTTCCTTCCTTCTTTTATTCTTGAGGGCCCACCCTACTGAATAACAACCACAGAGTAGGTAATGGACATAGAGCAATGATCATGGCAAATGTGTCCCCTTGCCCTCTCAGAGCTTAGGCTCTTGGTAGGGAAATAAACAAGCACAGAGACATTTATACTAATAACACAGGCATCGTGTGAATGTTAAGTGGAGGAGTAGCATCTAATAATTATTAAATGTTGACTGTGCCCACTTTGCTCTAGGTATATTCCATGGATTACTTCACTTATTTGTCACAACAACCACATTCTATAGAGGAGGAAACTGAGGCATATGAAAGTTAAGTAATTTCCCCAAGATCACCCAGTAAGTAACAGATGAAGGATGTGAACCAATCAAATACACTGTGACTAGACTTTCTGATTCTTGAATTCTTATTTAGACTCAATACCACAAGAGTCCTCCGACCAATCAAGAAAGATCGCAGCATTTCCCTCCTCTTGAACATTCCATCTAAGCAACTCTTTCTTTTCTTATGAGCATGACTCCTCCAGATGCTTGATTTTATGAACGTGCTGACCCCCAAACCCAGAGATGCTGCTTGCCTATGCTCATTCCTGTGGTCCCTCACTGAACCACCTCCCTACCCTGATTTGGGAAAGTTTTGCTCGGTGTATTTCCTTAAGCCTTGCATAAATTTACACTGTGCCAGAAAAGATCATAAGTCACTTCACACATTATTTGCACTCCCAAGAACACCAGCAACCCAATGAGCAAATGACATAAAATCCTGGAGAAATGATTGGGGAAGTTCCCCCTCCCCCAGATTTTCCCTCAGCAAGGCTCATGCCAGGCCCTTGCTCCTAGGTCCACAAGCCTTCAGGACCATGGCTTGGCAAAAGAGAACTGAATCCTAGAAGAATGGCCTAACAGGAGCTCCTAACTGCTCCCCAGAAGCACCATAGTATCCCTGAGTTTTATTCTTGGGAAAACTCGCTTCTTCTCCCCATGAATAAAGTAGACACAAGAGTGCTAACTACGTATTCAAGCCTGGGCAAACTCTGTGTTTTATTCTTGTCTCTTCCCTAGTAGAGGGGAAGGCTAATAGGTCAAGTTAAAAGGTATGTAACACTCTGATTTCTTATGGAAGGCTATTTCTTGGATAAGGAGGATCAACTTGAAAACTTAAATACACCACCCCAGTTCTGCCACCTACTTGCACGGTGAATTTGGGCCAGTCCTTTCTTCTTTCTGGGCCTCCATTTCTTGCATAAGGAGTGGTTTGAGTTAGCCAATGGGGGAAGAGAGGCTAAAACATTAATACTTGTCCTCTTCTCTTCTGAGTTCTTCTAAAAGGGCTAATCAGAAAATTAACAGAGACAAGTTAACAGAAGAAAATCAAAGTTTTAATATATGTGCATTGGAGAATTCACATAGGCATGGTAATACCAAAGACAATGAGGCAATATAAGACATTTTAGACAAAAGAGAAAAGGGAGGGTAGGGAACAGCGTATTCGATTTCAGAAGTGAGAATGGGTGATTTACAGGTGGTTGAGGAAAAGCGGAACGTACATGGCAGAAAAAAAATCTTGCTAGGAAACTCATAAACAGCAGGACACAGGGGTATCTAGCCTAGGGCTTGGAATCTTCCTAAGGATAGGGTAAAGATTCTTAAGGTAATTAAGCCAAGGCTCCCTTCCTAAAGTAGGTTTCTGTGTCTGAAACTCTTGCACAGGAAAGGAGGGAGGGTCACAGGTTCTTTCTGACTATGTTTCTTAATAAACATATTAAAAATCAATATTCCAAAAAGACAGCCCTACACAGGCAAAAGTTTGGCCCCCAACACCAATCTCTGTGGGTCCTTCTAGCTTTAGGATAGCATGGGTTTGTTTAAGCCCATTCATTAACTGTTTTGTCTTCCAAGAATATCCTTGAGTATCTAAATGCAAATTCCTGTGAAGAAAAGGTGAATTGGGTTCTAGGTAAGAGTGACTGCAGAGGCAAATGCACCCACTGTGATGCAATATTTGAACCTTCCTGAGGCCCCCCTTTTGCCCTTTTGCTGGTTATTAGCAAGCCCAGTCCTATTCCCTGGGAAGTACTAGCACTACACAGCAGGGCAGAGGGAGGAAGGCCCAACCTCTACCACAGGCTGCTTTCTAACAACTTTAATGCTGCCTCCCCCAGTCATCAGCCAGATACCTGGGCTCTGGGACTAGAGTTCCTTTTCGTTGGCCTCTACCCAGACTAGAGAAAAGACAGAACTTTCTGAAAACAAACAAAATGATTGTTAATATTCACTACTCTTGGGATTATTGCCTATTGTCAAATAGAATACAAAAGGCAAAGCGGTGATGTTTGCAAAGAAAGGCTGTGACTCAAAGGAATACAGAGATATATCATTGGGATTGGCCTGCAAGCTGACAGCCCAAAGATCAAACAATCTGGAACTCACCTGGTGAATATACAAGGTCTAACCAACATCTTAGCACTTTAGAACACATTTCACATCACATACTGATCTCATTATCACAGGGTTGATTGAATGGGGGGTTACTCATACACACTCTGAAAGCTCTTGAGGTCTTAAGAAAGAAATGAAATGACTCTTTATTAGATTACCATAAGAAATAAAACTGTCCAGGAACCTAGAGTTTCTTGTCACTGGGTCTCTGGGAAGCCAACTTATCATCACCAAGTTGCTTGAGTAATGAAGGCACACTGTGGATCCCTGCTTTGGGCCACATCTGTCAGGGACTTGAATGCCTCCCTGGGTAAAAGAGGAAGTTGAATCAGGCAGTCTTAGATCTTCCATTCAGCCCTTAAAATACAAAGAGTAAATATAAATCCTTCTCAAGTTTGCAAATCACAGAGCCACCTTTCTCCTTCTAAACTCAAACACCTACACACATCCTCTCCTCCCCCTTTAACATCTTGCCACTCACATTTTCATGTCTTAGTTCTCTGTGTTCCCACAAATGCACCCATTGCCCCATGACCACCAAGGCTTTGTTCCATTCAACGGTCTCTGCTTTTCCCAGTTCTTCTTCCTAGGCCTGCCCATCCTAAGTGTGGCAATGACAATGCAAAAACTGCTTTAAGTGCTAAATTTGCTCATAGTAGGCACCTTAGACTTTGTTTCTGCTGCTTTTGGGAAAAACGAAATAATTTACTGAAACTTCCTACCCAAATAGAGCCTTATCCAATGGTCCAAACCTCGTAAAACAGCCACAAATAAAGAGCACATAGGCCTAATAGACCTGTACATATGAAAATTCACTTGGCTTACAAAATCCTTTCTACAGGTTCTCCTAACCCACCTTGTTCTAACAGGATGAGGACTGCAGGGTGGTAGACTGGAGCTGGAAGGGCACACAGCATGGGAAGTCAGAGGCCTGGATTCTGCTGTGAATTCTACTTAAATTTATCAGCTTTATGCAGCACATGACCAGTGCCTTGATTAGGTGGATGATCTTGGAAAACTCTTTCCACTTCTCTGAACTTCAGTATCTATATATGCAACAAGGTAAAAACAAACTTGGTATGAAAAAAACGAGAGAATCAAATGCAATTTAATTAACAAACAATATAGAGCTTATGGTTTGACATACACTGTCCTAAACTCTTTACATATATTAACTCAATCTTCCTCACAATCCTTTGAGGTAGATATTTTTGTTATTATCTTGTTACAGAAGAGGAAACTAAGGTACAGAAAAATTAAGGAACTTGCCCAAGGTCATATAGTTGGTGAACAGTGGAGCTGGGATTTGAACCCAGCTAATCTAGCTCCAGAATCTGGACTCATGGCCATGATGCTATGCTGAGTAACAGGCTGTTTTCACTATTTCTGACTTACAGATAACCAATAGGCTTGGATTCCATATCCACTGCTCTTTCCCTTACTTGGCTTCGCCTATCACATACCCTGTATGCTCACCGAAGATTCTCTATAGAAAGTTATACCTGGAAGAACCTGAAAATTTCAAGGCCTTGTTCAGACCAGAGATTAGTAATTCAGAGGAATGTTTAGTGCTCCTATGAAGTCTCATGAGAGACTGGTTTTTGAGGTCCACAGTGTTGATCTTATTCAGAGCCATGTACTCATTTGTCATGGTACTTTGATCAACAACATCTACTTCAACAGCTGAAACTTTGGGCTGGAATTCATGGACATGATATCCGGTGGAGGTCAGACTTATTTCAAGAGGCCAATTCAAGTACCCTACCAGAGAGAAGCTCCAGGGCCCTGTAGTTCCCTAGACAAGAGACTTTTCCTTTGTATAATATCAGGCTATAGTTCCAAGTTGTCACTTGGCTTTCATATAATAAATGTCTGTCCTGAGAGATTAACAGACTTCATTTCCCTTTCCCTTATTTTATGTGTCTTACTTGGCTCACAGGTAGCTTTAATAGCAAGAAAACTAGTTGGAAACATCTTCTTGAAAGTAACACAAAGCCCTGTCAGTCCTCTGCAAGATATTTTCCAGAGACTCTCTACTTATCCACCACCCCTTCAGAGAGCAGGAATATAAAAAGCAGAGCACCTTCTATAAGAATCTGAAGCCTGGTAGATCATTCTCCTGAGATGTACAACCAAGTAACCAGCCCACAGTGCACTCCTACCTATCAAGCTTTAGAATATATTTCACAGCCTTCTCTGAATTCTCATATCTAAATACATTCAGGTAATAAAACTACTATAAAATTACGGTGACAAAGTTAAACAAAAATGCCTGATGGTTTTATTATTTTTTTATCCTTTATCTCTGGGAATGAGAAACATGGTGCCAACACTTGAATGAAGGAGCCCTGCCTTGAGAGCAGACAATGCTTACATCTTGGTCTGCTCTTTCAGGATACATGATTTTAATCCACAATGTCTTTATCACTAAGGTCATCTTTCTAAGATCACCCTGGCAAGGAGAGTCAACCCCGCAACATAAAAAATAACTCCCATGTCATGCTTTGTTTCTTATCTAAAAGGAATCCACTCATGATCAGAAATTCTTTGTGATGAAGGGCATGAAAAATACCAAGAAAGAAATAAATGATTACTATCAGCACAGCTGAAATGAGATGGCTAACAGTAGATTAAATTTGTAAGTTAGTCTCTATAGATAAATAGCCCCATCAATGCTCTTTAAGAAATGTCAGTACAGCCCTGGCTGGTTTGGCTCAGTTGATGGAACACCGGCCTGTGAACAAAAGGGTTGCTGGTTCAGTTCCCAGTCAGAACACAAGCCTGGGTTGCATGCCAGGTCCCCAGTAGGGGTTTTGCAAGAGGCAACCACACATTGATGTTTCTCACCCTCTCTTCCTCCATCCCTTCCCTTCTGTCTAAAAAATAATTAAATAAAATATTTTTTTAAAAGAAATGTCAGTACAGACTCCTTGATGGCATTCAATCAAGAAAATAATGGATGGAAGAAAATCAATATTCATTGAGTTTCTGTGGAGCTGAGTGAATAATACTAGGTGCTTTCCTGTGTGTTACACCATTTAAGTTGATCAATGTTCCTGTCCACTAGGTTTTCACTGGGTCAATAAGGAAACCAAGACTCAGAGGAAGTGGCTTACTGAGGGCCACTAGGAAGTGGCAGAGCTTGGGTTCAAACATCATGATGCCTCATTCTTTCTGAAGAATCTATAGAGAGTCACTGTAAGAAATGTAGCTTATCATTTTGACTTGCAGGAAACCTAGTCTTTCCTGGGATATGAGTTCCTTTAGCACATACTGCCTATCCATCTAATGCCTTAACTTAAGGAGCAGGAAAATGCTGCCCAGGGTCCCGTGCACTCAGATGCAGTAAATATTCTTAGTAGGTATTATTTGAGTTTCAGCTATTTAGTTACAGGCTTCATTATTTTAGTATTTTCCAGAAGTCACAGAATAGATCCTTGTTCACATCCATTACTCAGGAATCTTTTGGTTGCAAGAGACAGAAACCAAATTCAATCTAGTGTAAGCCTCCCCCCAAAGTCCACACTTTAGATTTAAAAAATCCAAGGCCTAGAAAGAGAAAGATTCCTCAGAAACAACAGGAACTAGAGATTCAAATACCACCAGCTAGCTCACCCATGAACATATGTACGTTCACTTATAAATTATCTCCCCCCCCCTGCCCTGCGCAGGTGCGTGTGCACGTGCACGTGCATCTCTGTGTGTGTGTGTGTGTGTGTGTGTGTGTGTGTGTGTGTGTGTTAAAATCTTACAATGTATAGCTTCAGGTCTCATTCTTAACGTGAATTTCAAAACTCCTGCAGAAGCGAATTCATCCAGCTTGGGGTAATGTCTATACCTCTGAAACAAACAACAGTAGCCAAAGAGCATAAATCAGGCAATCCTGTTGAAGCCTGTATACCAGTTTATGGATTAGCAATCCCTTAAAACCAACCTCCCCTGTCCATTTAGATACAGTGGGAAACAGGTTGTATTAAATATGTCTGACCAAGGACTGCACCTTAAGCCAGGGCTGAAGTTGAGACAGGCATTATATTAGACATATCTAAAGCCTACTCAGAATCTGGCTAGGTTTATAGAAGCCCTTAAATGTAGCATTCAACTCCCTAATGGTCACAGCCCAGAAAAGCTGTGTAATAAAGAATTGCTGTACATTCCTTACTTTGAGCCTCTTTACTCAAGCAAATTGACTCAAGCTCTGGCTAGCTGAATCCTGCCACAACCAACCCAAGGGTCATTAAGGAAACATTCTTGCAAGAAGAACTTGTCACAAAAGGATTAGCATGAGTTCTACTCATCAGCCATTTTACTTAATTTCAGTTCATTTGTCCATACCTGTGTGTGTGTGTGTGTGTGTGTGTGTGTGTGTGTGTGTATACACACACACTCCTCCTACATTTGGCCTTCATTTCTTTTCCTGTCACTAGGAACAGAATCGGTGTCCATGTCTGTCTTACCTGAAATGAAGCTCAAAGATCAATTTATTTCTAATCGTTTTTCAGTGTTGTAGAATTTTCTATTCCTTCCCTCATTATCAGAGATTGTAAACCAGTGGCCTGTTTACCAACTTTGGTCTGCAGACCTGCCTTTTATGGCATGTAGTGGTTTTAAAAATCTGAATTACTTGCCAACACTCAAAATTTAGAAGATTTGTACGTTAACATGAAGTTTTTAGTTTCTCAAAAAAAATTGAGAGACCCGACCACACTTGGCCTACAGCCTCTCCTGGCAACAATGAGCTAAAGCTGAGTATGGCTGCCCCCTTCTGTGGGGCATTTGCTGTTCAGGTCCCTGTCTATTGTCTCAAACTCAACTTATTTACTGCCTTCACTCATTATCTGTCTGGCCTCTGTAGGCTTTCAAGAACTCTGCCTTCAATGGTTTTTGACTTCCACTATAGTAACAAAGCTGGTGTATTTATCTTCCACCTTAAACATTTTTGGAACCAGTTAGGTATAAGTTGTAAAATATCATTTTTAAAAGAGAGCAATACAAAACCTTTGACAGTATTATATTTTATATAAAGTCCAAACTCCTAGCATAACAATCCAGACTCTTCATGATCTAACTCTAAACTATGTATCCAGGCAATGACCCACAATTCTCTACCAAGTGTGCTCTGCAACAGTCACATCCAGCCACTTTTCATTTCACAGGCACACTATTGAGATTTTCTGCTTCTGTCACAGATCACATTTCCACTGTTTAGAATACCCTTTGGCTGGTCAGCCCATTCCTACGACCTCTGCAGAGTCCAGATGCAAGGCCATTTCCTCTCCAAGCCTTTCCAATCGTATGCCTTCCCAGGTCCAACTGTTAACCCATAAAATATCTTAGTGACAATTAGAAAAACATGCCCCTTCCTCAAGACATATTCTTCCATCTGCTAGAAAAGTATTCTAATAACACATTTTTTATGCTTACAGTGTGGATGATTTCTATAAATTTGGTACCCCTGTGCAGTATATGACCTGAACAGCTGTACTTAGCAGTCTTACTCCCATCAGGGAGTAAGTCTTCTTAATTAGCAAGTCTTCTTTGTTCTCACAGTAATACTTCACACATCTGTCATAGAATAGGAGACATTATACTATCTGTCATCACTATAGACAGGTCATAAGTTCTCAGAGGGCAGAAACCACATCTTGATGATTTCAGTATTCCCAGAACGAATGGAAGGCAGTTAATAATGGGTATTGAGTCAGTTTTTCAACTGTTGAATTGTGAATACCTAAAGCTGGATAGAGTAGATGGAAAATAGGAAAATCAGACAGTCAAAGGTATTACTAGAGGGCAGTAGAGGATTTACCAGATACCAGTTGATGGGCAAAGGGGCCCAGAGAACCCCTTAAAAGCATCTGGTTTTGAATTGTCAGGAGCAATATTAGACTTGGAGACTGACCATGCCGTTAAAAGAAAAATCAAGAAGATTGAACTAAAATATGTTGTGTTATTCAATTCTCAAAATAATTTTTCTTTATATTTTCCTGAATCCTAACATGATAAAGTAGCTTCAGCTTGACAGTCATTTTACCTAACTAAAAACATGATTTAACAAAATGATATTTTATAATCTGTAAACCAAGCAAATATTAGACATAAAATGGAGATGAGGGAAAGGAGAGAAAGGGTAGGGAAGGCAAAAGAAGGTTGTTTCTGGGGGTGCACATAGGTCTATTCATTTTTGTCCAAGGAATGAATGAGGAGAAGGAGGTCAAGCAGATATAAAGCAAGAGGCAGGAAAAGGTACAGAAGGCAGTACAACCAAGGCAGTAAGTTTTGCTCAACAGAAACAACAGACCCAGGGAGAGCTCTCTGAGCACACACCACTGCCAACCATAGAGGTTTTGCAAGGAGAATCATGCAAGGAGCAAGTACTCTGTATAGCACTATAATGTGAATTCTCAACAAGCCCATATCTGCAGTAGAGGCAAGCTTGAAAAGCTCTCAGCAGACTTTCATAATTAAGGATGTTGCATATCCTCTAAACAATGTTGTGGTATCTTTAAAGGAGGAATTTTACAACCTGACTCAATCTTCTTTGTTCCACAAAGTTTCTGAATTAACAACTAATAATTAATAATGAACATTGTCTTGCTGCCCATCACAGTGACTGGCACTCTCATCTCTAAAAAGAAAAAGATGTGCTAACATGGCAGGCTTCATAATCTCCACAGCCTTCAGCTCAGTAACTGATGTGACAAGGTAGATCTCTTCTGGGGACAATTCAGCAAGTGGAGGTGGGAGTGTTGACAAGCGACAGCTTTCTGGAACTAGGCTACAGAAGCCACCTGCCAACAGGGCACAAGTTCTTGGTTCAGAAACTCAGTCACCAGCTCCTTCCATTGATTCCATCATTGTCTTCCACAGTCCTCCTCTCACTAACTCAGCACAATTCTGCCCAGACTTACAGAGCATTTTCCATGTGCAAAGCCCTGGGAATATTGGAGATTAACAGGGCAGGTGCCTCAAAGGGGGTTTGACCACTAAACTGGATTGTGGTTAATGAAAGCACAGAAAAATAGTCTTGTTGACTGTCATAGAACTATACAACCCTAGTCCTGGCAGGGTCCTTTACCGTTCTCTCCTATTAAGATATTAACCACCTCAGTTTTGGCCACTTTCTCAAATCACTTGGAAGACTCCAACCGAGGCTGTAGTATTGTACAATCAGGAATAAGAACAGAGTTGAGACATAAAAAGCAGCTGCCTGATGCCTAGGAGCTCTGCGTTCTTGCCTAGCCCTGCCATGGACTTGCTGTATGACATTTAAGTCCAGTCCTGGCCTTAAAGACTCTTAATTAGCCCTGAGCAAAGTGCCCATTATTCAAGTGACTCAAAGACACCCATTGCCTCCCCTGGCACTAACATCCTGGCTGATGCAACTCCATTCTGTCATTCCACAGACAACCTGTAAGCATCCTACAAATAGGAAAAAGGCTGTTTCTGCCATCACAAAGGAGATCCAGTTCACGGAGACAGCTTCTGTATTGAGTCAGCATTTCAAACAAAAAGGTTTAAAATACTAAAATCCAGGCACTCCAGAAAGTCATGTCTTGACAGCCTGGTTCTAGATGACTCAATATCTTTAAACTCACCTTCCTTTTGCTCTAGACAGTAAATTGCCCTTATTTTTCCAGGACCAGAACTATTCAAACCTTTAAAGTACCTCTTGTAAATCTGGCTGAAAATAGCATTTTGTAGAAGGAAAAAATCTTGGCTAAGACCATAGAATGATGTTACTTCTTAGACATAAAATGCTCTCTTAACAAATATATACGTACATACACACAAACAGATGCACATATGTTCTGACATTGAAAAAGTTAAATAAACTACAAAACATAAATAAGGATATTGCATAGTGCAGTTTCTAAAACACCATTTAATATGAAATCAAAGATAAAAGGCAAATATTTAATCAAAGTAAATGTGGCACTCAAATCATGACCAGCCATGTACCTGCTCATTTAGTATTCACAGCAAAAAAGCAGCCTTTGCTACCTACAAAGTGAGTGTTAAAAGTTCTGAAATAGGTATTGGATGTTTAAATAAGAACCATCAAAATGCAAAGAAACTGTCCACCTGACTTTCATTTTTGTTCTGTAAATCATTGCACAGGTTAAGGGTTTTCTGTAACTAACTAAAGGAAACTTTATTTTCCTGTAAGCTCTATAATCACATGATTTAATCTGCCAAATCTAAATGATGACACATCTTTACCTAAACTATAAACTCTTCAGATGTTAATCGGAGAAAGAAAGTGGATGCAAAGCAAACAATATTTCTTTCCATCTAACTGAAAATCTGCAGTATTATTTGTCACTAAGCTCTTTTCTTACAAGACTGCATGAAGAAGTAATCACTTCCTCTTGCTAGGACTTGAAGGAAAACAGTTGAAATGCTTCCTTCATTTCTCTTCTTCATTCATGCTTACTAAAAACAAATGAAGCTTATAGCCCATAGGTCCAATGCAAATGGAATGGAGACCATGATGGTAGGAGAAGATGGCAGTTTTCTTTGGTCTTCTCATGTTCAATGACAACTTCATTAGCAGAATTTCTATTTATGAGCCAGAAACCCTCATTATAGAAAATGTGGAAATACAAAGAAATGTAAAAAGACAATTGAGTTTCCATCCTGAAATGATCAGTGTTAACATTGCTATGTTTCTTTCTGTCTTTTTGGTTACAAATAAGTGCTGCTTGTTTTACATGGTTATAATCTAATCATATTGACAATTTCATATCCTGCTTTTTTCATGTACAATTATAATCATCTTTACATGCCACAACCGTCATTTTAAGAACAATGTGATGTGACAGAAGCAAAAAATGAAATATGAATGGTTAAAAGCATGGGCTTTGGGGTCAAGTGAAACTGGGTCGAAATTGCAACTCTACTACATACAGGTTTTGTGGTTTTACATAAGTGTTTCGACCTCTGAGCTTCAGTTTCTTCCTCTATAAACTATAACAATAGCATAGTACCCAACACCATGGTCCTTTTGAGGCTTAATGAGATACTGCCCTAAAGCATTTAACACAGTGCCAGTGGTAAATCCTTAGTACATGTTAGCTGATATTATTATTACTACCATTTTTAAGTTACCCATTCTTTTCTTGTTAGCCATTGTACTACTTTCAAATTTCATGCTTTGGCAACTCTTCAATGTGCCCATAAATAGTTTTAATTATTTTCCTTATAATACATTTTCCAAAGTGAAATTCTGGACATTCTTTGGTTGTTGGTATGTATTCCCAAATTTGTTGGTTAGATGATTTTCACCCTACCTGGAATCAAGCGTGGAGATATTATAAAGGGCTGAAGAACAGAGTGAGATTAAGGGGCCCTTGAAGTCTTTAATATTCTTAGGGATAGAACGGCCCTTGAGAAGCACCAAGTACCATGCTGCTTAGATAACTACTGGAAGATAGTTACCCATTTATATAGATGACCTTGCCCTCATTTGAGCTGGGACCTCAAAGACCACAGGGCAATGTGCATATGAAGCAGCATGTACTAAGGCACTGCTGATAGCCCATATTATCCATGCCCACAGGTTACTGAGCATTTAACACTGAATCCTGTACCATGGGTCCTAGTCTGTCCTATAAAGTCAAGGGCATATATTCATTCCTTCTTAGCACAGCTCTCTACAGCAGGACAATTTCTGAGCATGGGAGTGTGGTTCAACCCATGCTGTTCCCTTTCTGAAGTTCTTTTACCCAACTTTTTGAATGGCTGCTTCCTTCTCTTCCTTTATGTCTCACTTTCTTTGTCATCTCTTCTGAGAGGTGGGAGCACCAAGTTTTGCATAGCTGCCTCATCCTCAACTCTCTACAGTCATGCAAATTCATGTCATTCCAAGCACTCATCATAGCTTGGATTCATGTCATATTTAAAGTGCATTTCCCCAACAAGACTGTCCACTTCATGAGGGGTGAAACTGTTTCAGTCTTGTTTAGTTGTACCCTTAGTCTCTAGCTAGCAAAAGGTGTGGCACAGAGTAGGACCTCCTACCCCCCATTGCCTGTTTGTTTAATAGAGCCCTCTTGGCCACACCAGTATCAAGACACAGAACTGGGCACTGAGGACACAGGAACAAAGGAGCACACAATCTCTGCTTTTAAGAAGTACCCAGGGATAATTATCTGTATAGTCATCTCTGCAAGAACTAGGAAACATTTATATAGGAGTAATACCCTATAATGCTGGGGAGGCAGCCAGAAGCTGGAACTTGCCAATGGACATCAATTCATAGGAAGGTTTATTTTATCATCCCCACATGCACACTCATACTTGGCACCTGTGTGGATCTCGTATGCTTTATAAAGCCCTCAAAAACCTATTCCTCAAGATGTCTTTACAGCCTCCCATAAGCCAAGAGTTGAAAGGGCTAGTGCAGCAGAACAATAGTAAAAGAAATATGGGACAGGAGAGAGGAAAAGAATCTAAACTCTGTGCTTCAGTCTCACTTGTGTCCCTAGTGATGCAGAGTGGGTCACTTCCTCCCTGAGCTTTAGTTTTCTCCTGAATAGTATTAGATAGTAAACTCTGCCTTGCTTCTTGTGTAGTTTCAGTGACCATGTGCATGAAAAGTAAGAGTGCAACATGGAGGCCAAAAGGTCATTATGACAAGGTGGGGAGATGAAGAGTATGCCAGCTAAGTGACCCTGTGTGGTCCCTCTGTAGGATGTTGATGATAGAGACAGAGAGAGAGCCATATATTCTTCATTTAGCCCTAAACTTCCCTGGCCAAGGAATTTTCCTTGCACCTTTTGAAATAGTCCCCAGGTTGGACTTCATCCAGAATGTGTACCAAACCACCTTAAGAAGAAGAAGCCACTTATTTTCTTCAAGGCAAGTTTTCTAATCAAATAAGCAGTATCTCTACAGTAACCAAAACAAGATTTTTCATTGATGAACATAAAAGCTCAGACAAACCACAAATGTCCTATTAATCATGTTATTCCAACAGAGGAAGCTGTGGCTTTATCAGTTTCCCTTGCTCCACACAGTTGCAACGCTGGCTTATATTACAAATTACATGTAGTATTGGCGTCTTGGATTATAACAGATGGTGTTTTTGATACATGCAAAATCTTCAGATAGCCAAGTGTTTCAGCCATGGACATTTTCCAAAGAGAAAACAAAAACAACAAAATCATATCACCAGTAAAAATCTGAAGTGTTTATATTACTTCCTTCTGTGGCAAAGTAGAGAACATCTGATTCCTGCAAAAGCTCCACTAACTGGGAGAAGCCAACCAAGTGCCAAAGAACTCATGCCACTGGAAAGTTCTACATAAAGGGCACACTCTCATCCTTTGTAGATGAGCTATTACTTATAAAAGGTGAAAGTACAAAATTTAGGCCTCCTCATCCCAACAACAGATCTGGAGCATTCTCTACTTTCCAAGGTTGCCAGCTTCATGAATGGACTGCATTAATTGGTAGGAAATTTTGTTCTAATAGAATACCCAAGATTTCTTTCTTGTAATTAATAAAACAAATGGGGTTATCACTTCAATCCCCTTACTTCCCAGCTGAAGCTCCTGAATGATACGGGAGGAGAATTAGCCAAGTTCACATGGTTAAATAGTGACTTGACCTAGCCCTCTAAACTACTGCATCCACTAGCATCCTCACACACCTAGAGGCAAGCAGAAAGCACCTACTCATGTCTTCACTAATTTCCCAAGGCGCAATTAACCCACTTATTTCTGATATGCTCCTGATCTAATATCCTTGTTACTCTTGCCTGCTTCTGGACCTTCAAACCACGACTCAGTTTTTGTCTACAGTTCTCTTTAAAAAACTTAGACTTGCCTCCCCACCTTGGTACACACTTTTGGCTCCACTGACTCCAACATCTAACCATAGAAATCTCATGACAGAGGCAAAAACATGACCAAAGTCCAGATATCTTCACTCTAAGCGCAATGAACTTTCCACTACATTATACTTCCTACCCTTTGCACCTGCATTGCTATTATTTCTATCTTCCAACACAGCCAGTAAATCTAGTTCCTCTACTTCATCACATGAACATAGTTCTCATATTCCCCATTAAACCCTACCTGAGTTTTCTCTCATCTATATGAATCATTCATCCCCAGCTTCTTCAAACTGACTTCAAAATTCATTGTTTCCATATATCAGAGGGCTCATAAACTCAATCATCACCCTTTTAGAGATAAAAATAGAGAATACTTTGGGTCCATCACATCTATGTAGACCATCTGCTTGTATCAATGAAGCTCTGATCATGTTCACATTTTCATCAGCTTCATATCACATTATACCAAGCTGTGGCCAACTAAAACCCCAGGATTATGTTCAAGGTCAGGATCTTTGGTTAGGAATTTTGAATAATTACAAGAGAACAAAAATTATTTCTCTTTTCTCGGGAGTCTCCAAGCTGGGATTTTGTAAATCCAGGGATATCAGAAGCCATATTCTATACCAGGTAAAGAAAGTTCATCTGCAAAAAGAGTTTGGGGCCAGTAAAATATGATCAGAGATGTATGTGTGTGTGTATGTGCATGTGTGTGTGCACGCACGTGTGTGTGTGTGTGTGTGTGTGAGAGAGAGAGAGAGAGAGAGCCCACATGAGTATGCGAGCACACATTCACTGGTGCTATTCTCTTGCATGCTTAAGCTAGAAAGGAAGAAAGGTTTTAAGATAGAAAGGTTTCTACCACTTAAAACCCAAAGATGCTTAACTATAAGTTTTATGACATCTTTACTTGGCACGTTTCTTCTCTTCCTTCACATTGCTGATTTATAGTCAGTGTGGAGCCTTTACTTTCTGAAGGAGATGGAAGACCAGGTATCTGAACAGCAGGAGGGGTAAAGTGAAGAGGAAGTGTGATAATGATAGAGAACATATCTTTTGCTTATCACTTTGCCTAGTAGCAGCCCAAGTGTTCCCTGGGCTCATCCACAGGTCCCTCCTATCCTATGAAGCTCAGATGAGAGTGCCTTACTACTATCAAAGACTTCCACTCCAGATGGCAATTTCTGCATAAGATGGGTTACTGGGGTGGAAAATAAGTGTTTTGGAATAATTACAGGTCTGTGTCATAGTCTGAATTTGTCCTGCTCCCAGGACCTGTGTAATGGAACCCCAACCATTGAAAGTGTGAAATGGAATACCATCTGTGTTCTGCCAAAGAAAAATCTAAGAAACTTCTAGCTGAAGATGGCACAAATTAAATGTTTATAGTGATTGGCAGCAAGATAATCAAGTTGAATCTCCCAAGTGCCTTGGGCTCTTCCTCTTTAAAAGTGCTCTGTGCACAAACAAGAAAGGGATTTGGCTGTCATTCACACAAGAACAACTTCCAAGCCACCTGTTGTTAACATGGGCAGAATTGTCCAGAAAGATATTCAATACAATGTTGAGTGCTGAGTAGTGTTCTTGGCATAACTGTCTCCGGCGGTTAAGATGCAGTCCAGTGCTATCCATTACTACAGTACTTAGTGAAACCATAGGCAGCTAATAGGCTTGCAGTTGTAAACTCACTCAGATGGGATTATGTGCTTCTACGAATACAGTAAGACTAGAGTGAAATTTGCTCAATTACATACTTGACCTCAAGGCTTCTAATCAAAGCATTACAACAGAGTTTCTCACAAACTTATATACCGGGAAATCTGGTTTTTCCTCCTACACTAGTCCTAGAAAACCACCAAAGAAAGATTTATTTGCTCACTGAGTTGGCATTTTCTTGCTTCATTTCAGGGAATTATGTTTCTGGAAGCACAAAAGGATGAGATACGGAAACATAATGTCACTGATTTAATCCAGGAAACACAATTCTTACATATTTATAAATCCCTTCTTCACAATAATTGATTACTGATCTTTTGGAGAAAATGATAACCCCAGATGGCAAAGTAAAGGTAACTAGTACACGGCTTAATATCAATCTGAACAATAACAATGAAGAGGAACTTATAGTCCCACTGAAGTATAAGTCTAGATGGAAAGAAATATTTTTTTGTAAGTTTTTAGCAACTACTTTCACACTAAGGATCCTTTCATGAAACAGTCTGCTCATCTAGTTACAGATCATGTGAGAGCCTGCACTTGGCCCCTTGGAATAATTTGAGAAAACACAGAAAATAAATGAGTGGTGTTTATTAAGTTAACATTGATCAAGGGAATGAAGTACTTCATGACTCCTTCAGGAATGGTGTCATGAAAAAAAGGTGTGAGGCAGTCACACAGAGAGCCTGCGACTTTGGTAAGTGTTCCAAGTATTGTCTTTCATATAATTGTTGTATCACAAAAGCTACTTGAAGAATGGACTTACTGCTTCAGCAAATAAATTGGAGAACTATATTCACACTGAGGCCTTCTGATACTAAATTTTGTAGTCTACTATGCACTGAAAATACAATTCATGGATCTCTGTTCTCAAGACAAGATAACAACTACCCTTAATAAATGTGCAATTACTCTAGAGACAGACAACCAAGTACATGAGAAAGTATGTCAGGAGACTAAGAGATTTTACCAAATAAGTAACACAGATAAAGCAAGCATCTGGCTCCTTTTTTAAAGGACTTTAATAGTATCCCCATAAACCCCTCAAGTGTCCTAGAAATGACAATATTTCAGCAAATAGTGACAGAATTGAGTCAGTGATCATAGCGATATGAACTTGAACAACTCACAAAGATCACATCTCAGATCATGTGTCCTTGGTCCTTCTCTGATATTGACAACATAGTGCTCCAGCTTTGAGAAAGACATTCCTTATAGGTTGGTGTTTTCACTAGGGGTCTTTGATTGTAAGCAATAGAAAAGGATTCAGGGTAATGTAAGTGAAAATGAGACTATAGGGAAGCTCATAAGATCATAGGAAAACTATAAAACCAGGACTGGAAGAGCCAGGAACCAGGGAGTCCCAAAGAATCTGGAACTACTCAGCATCTTCACCCAAGAACATACCACCACTGGAATTCATTTATTTATCCAGTACATGTTTACAAGTACATACCATGTGCCAGTCAATGTTCTACATACTAGAGATATAGCACTAAACAAAATAGAGAGCACTCCCATTTTCATGGGGCTTCCATTCCAGTAGGGAGAGATAGATAATAACAATAGTAACCATCACAATGGTGGTGGTAATAGCTTAAATTTTTTAGTATCTTCTCTGTGACTAACACTGTGTTGTTTTAAATATTCATACATTATTGAACAAACATTTATTGATCCCTAGTATGCCAGAAACTGTCCTGAGTACTGGAAATACAACCATGAATGAAACCAATAAAAAATCCTGCTCTCATGCAGCTGACATTGTAGTGAAACAATTTCTCCCCCCTACACACACACACACACACATACACACACACCCCCCAAATCACAGTCCTAGAAAACTGCATGCAATTAGCCATGCTTGGGTCATGTATATGTCCCCAGCTTTACCAGTGCAGTAAGAGGGAGCAGAGAAAAGAAAAGTCCCTAAAAAGAAATCAGGGAGCTGTGAGGAAAGACAATAGATGTTAGGCAGAGGGAAAAAAACAGTTTCAGTGTATAAGACATACATGAGACAATGGAGATTTCTTCACTTGGGCCTTACTGATGTGTCAGCACTTTAGTAAAAGTATACCAGAAACTAGGTTGTCTAGAAATACAAAATAAAATGATGTTTTAGGCTGCTTGAACTTGAATCTGGTTCCAGGATTTACAAAGTTAGTGTTAGAAACTTGAGCAAATTATTTAACCCCTCTATGCCTACATCCTCTTCTGTGAAATGGGGGATGCTTTTACTATCTACCAGTAGTGATGTCATGTGTAGTAAATGAGTTAATTTTTGTAAAGTGCTTAGAACAGTACCTGGAAATATCTTAAGTACTCTGTTAAGTAAATAAAATAAAATAATACTTAATTGATGGAAAGGCATTCATAGTATATTATGTGGAAAAAATAGGTTGCACAACAGGTGCCCAACATAATCCAAATTTTTATCTAAATGGTAATAGTTATGGTAGAAGGGTGTATAATGTAAAAAGTATGTATATCAAGTGGTTTGTAGCTAGAGGTGGAAGATATGGATATTTTTTTATTCTTTTTTCCCTTTTCTGTATTTTCTAAATTTCTACTGTGAAGGTTTATTACTATTTTAATTTTAAGTTATTAGAAAAGAATTTATACTCAAATATATATACTACACATCTAAATATTAGTAAAATTAGTAAGTTGGCAGATGGGGAAGTGGCCAGTTGCAAACATGTGTAAATTGCTTAACAACTTCATGTTACTTAGTAAGACACACTGAAAGGAAAAACATCAGAGGAAAATTCCTGATTCTAAAATAATTATAATAAAGACCCCATAGTGATTACTGAGAGGTTAATATTACATTAAAAAAGAAACAATCAGTAAAAAGGACCACACCTGAGTATTAGGGTTCCACAGTCCCCAGAGATACTCAAAGCTGTCCAGCCTAACAAGACAAATCAATAAAATATACAAAAAAATGAAAAGGAAAAAAAAAAGCCTCAAGGAGAATTCTCTTATTAATATATAGTAAACCCCTCAGGACTCTGTTTTAGAATAAAACAAAATACATTATAATGTTGCATAGTTTAATTACCTCAAAGTCTTATTGAAAATTATAAATGAAAGTTAAAAAAAAAAGAAAGACAGAGTTTCTGGAAACCTGTAAAACAATACCAACTGATTTAACACACATGTAACTGAGATTACAGAAGCAAAAGGAACAAGACACATGCATATATACACAAGAATGACAAACTTCTCACTGGAATTTATGCACACCAGAAAATAATGGAACAACTTTATTTCTTTTTAATTTAAACATTTTATTGTTTATGCTGTTACAGTTGTCCTAATTTTTCCCCTTTTGCCCCCCTATACCCAGCTCTTCTCAGTTCCAACAGTCAGTCCCCACACTGTTGTCCATGTCCATGGATCATGCATATATATTCTTTGATTAATCCCTTCATCTTTCAACAGATCCCACTCCCTCCCCTCTTACAGCTGTCAGTCTGTTCAATGTTTCTATGCCTCTGGTTCTATTTTGTTCATTAGTTTATATTGTTCATTAGATCCCACTTATAAATGAGATTATATGGTATTTGTCTTTCACCAACTGGCTTATTTCACTTAGCACAATATTCTTCAGTTCCACCCATGCTGTTGAGAAGAGTAGGAATTCTTTCTGTCTTTCTGCTGCATAGTATTCCATTGTGTAAATGTACCACAGTTTGTTGATCCATTCATCTGCTGATGGTTACTTAGGTTGTTTCCAAATCTTGGCTGTTGTAAATAATGCTGCTATGAACATAGGGGTGCATATATTCTTTTGAATTGGTGTTTCAGGATTCTTAGGGTATATCCCCAACAGTGGAATGGCTGGGCCAAAAGGCAGTTCCATTTTTTCCCTTTTTTAATTTTTTGAGGAAATTCCATACTGTTTTCCACAGTGGCTGCACCAGTCTGTGTGCTCACCAATGGTGTACTAGTGTTCCGTTTTCTCCACATCCTCACCAGCACTTGTTTTTTGCTGATTTATTAATGATAGACATCCATGAGGTGATACTTCATTGTGGTTTTAACTTGTATCTCTCTAATAGCTAATGATGTTGAGTATTTTTTCATATGTCTGTGGGCCATATGTATGTCCTCCTTGGAGAAGTGTTTATTCAGGTCCTCTTCCCATTTTATAATTGGATTGTTTACCTTCCTGGTGTTGAATTCTGTAAGTTCTTTATATCATTTGGAGATTATACTCTTGTCTGATGTATTGTTGGCAAAAACGTCCTCCTATACAGTCGGTTCCCTTTTCATTTTGATCATGGTTTCTTTAGCCATGCAGAAGCTTTTTAATTTGATGTAGCCCCATTTGTTTATTTTTTACTTTGTTTCCCTTCCCTAGAAGATACATTGGCAAAAATGTTGCTACATGAGATAGCTGAAATTTTACTGCCTATGTTTTCTTCTAGGGTTTTTATGGTGTCACAGCTTATATTTTACTCTTGTATCCATTTTGAGTTGATTCTGATATATAGTGTAAGATGGTAGTCTAGTTTCACTTTTTTGCATGTACCAATCCAGTTTTCCCAACACCATGTATTGAAGAGACTGTCTTTATTCATATGCTCTTGCCTCCTTTGCAAATATTAATTGACCATAAAGACATTGGTTTATTTCTGGTGTTTCTAGTCTGTTCCATTGACCTATGTGCCTGTTCTTACATCAGTACCACAACAATAACTTTAAAGTGCTGAAGAAACTGCCCACTTAGAATTTTATACCCAAGGTAATGATCTTTCAGAAATAAAAGCAAAATATAGAATTTTCCAGGCAAACAAAATCTGAGATGATTCATCAGAACTAAACTACAAGAAATGTTAAAGGAATTACATGAAGCAGAAAGAAAATTATACCAGGTGAAAATGTGAATCTATACACAGAAATAAATAGAACCAGAAAGGTTAAATACAAGAGTAAATAATAAATGATGTCTTCACTTTTTAAAAATGTCTTTAAAAACTGACTACTTAAAGCAATAATAGCTATGCATTGTAGTGTTAATATGTAGCTTTTCCTTTTCTTTTATTGTACTGATATAATGAAGGCTGTTAAATAAACCTATTGTGGTAATCATTTCAAATTCCATAGAATAACATGGGTTTGAACTGCTTGGATTTTTTTAATTGACCTGAACAGTTTAATTAACCCACACAGTTCAAACCTATGCTCTTCAAGGGTTGACTCCATGGCTTAATATCCACAAATATGGAGGGTAAACTAGTGTTATATGTGGATCTTTGACTGCATGGGTGGAAGTGCCCCTACCCCCCATGTTGTTTAAGGGTCAACTGAATGTGTAGATCAAACCATCATGTTGTATACTTTATACAGTGATATATGTCAATCATTTCTCAAAAAATTGAGCAAAATAACATGTAGAACATATATGAAAATAATACCATGGTCTATAGTAACAAAAATAGAATATTTTTGTAAGGTTCCTAAACTTTACTAAGGGATGTAATAGTCATTTGAAGGTAGATCATGATACGTTAAAGATACACATTGCAAATACTAGATAAACTACTAAAAAGATAAAACAAAGAAGAGTAGCTAATAAGCCAAGAGAGGAAATTAAATGAAATGTTAATAAAATATGCAAACAATACCCAAAAAGTCATGAAATGAAAAAAATGAACAAAGAATATATGGTGAAAACAGAAAGCAAATAGTCATATTTAAATCCAAACAAATTACATTAAATGTAAAGGGCACAGACACTTCAATCATTATCAGACATTACCACACTGTAAGGATAATTAAATGTTGTATACAAGAAATCAACTTTAAATGTGAAGACACAAATAGGTTAAAAATAAAAGAATAGAAAAATATGTACCATGCAAGCACTAATCATAATAAAGCCAATGAGCTATATTAACATCAGACAAAGAAGAATTTAGAACAGGGAATATTACTCAGGCTAGTGAGAGACATTTATATTTTATAATTATAAACTGGTCAATTAATCAAAAAAATCCTAAATATGTATGAAATTAATAACAGAGCTTCAAAATACATGGAACAACTTCCAGAAACAAAATGAAAAGTAGGAAAATCCTCAATTACATTTGGAAACTTCAATGCTCTCCTTTCTGTAACTGATACAAGTATACCAAAATAACCAGGAACAATATAGATTAATGGAACATTATTAAAAATTTTACTTAATGACATTCATAAAACATTCTATCCACTAACAGCACAATGCACAATCTTTTCAAGTTCACATTAAATTTTTTCGCCAAGATATACCATATGTTGGGCCATTAAACACATCACAAATTTTTTTAAACATTGAACATATTAAAATTCCTGAATATATTAAAATCATTAAATTGTACACTTTAATGTGTATATTGTACGGTATATGAATTACGTATTAATAAATATCTTAAAATATAATGGAACTTTTACAAAAGAGAAAAACAGTGTACTGGGAGATTTATATCATATCAATATTAGAAAAAAAATGTTTGAAAATGATAGTACAAAGGACAGGAGAGAATAAATTGAAGTATACTGTTTTATGGTTCTCATAATTTATGTGAATCAGTATAATTTCAGTTGAAAACAGGTTGTGATAAGTAAAAGATGTGTATTCTAAACCTAATAAGAACCACTAAATAATCAAACTAAGAATTATAGATAATAAGCCAAAAAAAGAGTTAAAATATAAATATTTTAAAAAAACAGTTAATTCAAAAGATATCCGAAAAAGAGAAAGAAAGAACAGATAGGACAAATAGAAAACATATAGCAAGATAGATTTAGTAATCAAATTACATGTAAACAGTCTAAATGCCACACTAAAAAGGCAGAGATTATAAGATTGGCTAAAAAAAAAAAAGCAAAATCTAAATATATCATGCATAGAAGGTAGTCAATTTAAAGCCACAAATAGGCTAAAAAATAAAAAGATAAAAATGATATTCCATGATGACACTAGTTTAAAAAAAGCTGGAAAAGACAGATATATTAATATCAGACAAAGGAGATTGCAGAGGAAAGGATATTACTAAAGGTAATGATTATTTTATAATTTTAAAGGTGGCAATTAATAATAAAACAACATTTTTAACTGATGCAAATTTTTTTTAAACTTCAAGATTAACTAGAAAAATTGAACTTTACAATTGGGGATTAAAATATTCCACTCTCAATAACTAATAGAGAGTATGAACATAAAAGCAGTAATGCTATAAAAGACCTAAACAACAAAATCTATGTATTAGGCCTAATTGACATATAAAGCAGAATACACATTTCTGTTTTCAAAGACACGTTGAACATTTATCAAGATAGGCTATGTTGTGATTTTTAACAAAAGTCAAATTAAATTTAAGAAGACTCAAGTGATAAAAAATTTTCTTACCACTACAGAATTAAAGTAGAAATCAGTAAAAGAAAGATATCTGAAAAATCCCCAAATACTTATAAACTAAGTAAAATGCTTCTAAATGACTTATGAGACAAAAGAAAAAATCAAAATAGAAATTTAAAGATATGGAGGATCCAAGAAGGCATCAGAGAAGGTGGAAGCTACGCTAACCTCTTCCCATGACCAAGCTGAAATTACAACTAAATTATAGAAAAATCTTCCTAAGAAACCAACTGATACTAGATGGAGAGAAGCCTTATAACAAAAGATTACAGAAGCCATACTGAGACTGGTAGGAAGTGTGGAGATGCAAGAGGGCTGGCTGGGCACCCATGTATAGCAGCTGAAGTTCTCGAGGGATATTTCAGCAACCAGGGAGTTCACCCTGAGAAACGTGGTGTGTAAACACCAATATGGGCCCCCAGCCTACAGAGCTAGATGAGGAAATGAACCCAAACAACATCTGGCTGGGATAAGCAGCAGGATTTCTGTCCACCAGGGAGAGATAGCTAGAGACACAGAAAGCCTCTTAAAGGCCAACACACAACATTTTGTTTGCAGCCACTTACCCTGGGCTCTGAAAGAGGGAGGACAGAGTAGGCTAGAGCCATGAAACTACAGTCTGGAGTTGGTGTCTGTGGGGAGAGACCTGAAGGGCCTGCCAACAGGATTCCTGTGCTGAGTCATTCCCCATTTGGCAGAAGCCATCTTTCTCAGTCAGAGCACTCCCTTCCATGTAGCATCAACCTTGGAAAAATCAATAGTCCCACCCACAGGAATCATTCCGCCACATGCTGTGGAGCTTAAGCCATTCTGGGGAGGAGTACAGCGAGAGGCAATTTCAGTGATTAAGCCTAACAGAAAGCCTGCAGTGCAGGCAGACCTCTCAGAGTTTTGAGGCTTTATCTGGCCATCCCCCAGGCCCAGTGCTGGTAAAAGATAGCCTTGCTAAATACCCTGGTTCTTTCTGCATACAAACAGGCATGGCAGAGGGAGCCACACATTGCGGATCACTGATCACTCCAAGCTAGCCCAGAGCTAGTCACAGGCAACATCTCACATAGGATTGCACCAGAGTCTTTGCAGATCTATCTAATACACAGAAACAAGTACAAAGAAACAGCCAAATGAAGACTCAAGAACAGTGGAAGACAAAGAACAGGCCCCAAATGAAAGAAAAAGAGAATCTTCCAAAAGAATAGTTAAATGAAATGGAGGCAAGCAAGTGATCAGATATAGAGTTTAGAGTAATGATTATAAGGATCCTCAACAGCATAAAGAAAGACATAGCGTCAAAGCCCAGCTGTTCAGCTAGGGTAGGTTTCGGTGGTGAGAGGCCCAAGCGAAAGAAACCATGAGGAGCCGACATAGGAACTGCACTTCATGCCATAAGCAAGTGAGCAAGCACTTTATTGCTGGCACCACCTATTGCTGGTTACAGGGGTTTTTATACAAGTTTAGACAATACTGGGATTGTGCCAAAACTTAGGTAACTGGGGACTAGCCCTGGGCTAGTTTGTGTGCCACCCCTTCTGGGGGGACCATACCCACAACCATATCCATCCCATCCAGGGCCACCACTTCCGGGGTTCTGTTGAAAGTACACACCCCACTTGGGCAGTGTGGGTGTCCGTGCCACCCCTTCGGGGATATGTCAACAGTATGGTCACAGGGTTGGGTCCAGTAATAGCCTCAATGGGCATCAAAGCAACATAAATGGCAGCCATTTGCTTCCCTATCAGGGAGTAATGACTTTCAGCTCCCTTCCATAGCTGGGACCAAAATCCTATGGGTACCTACCTACCCCTGTTTCTACCATAAGCCCAACCCAATCCAGCCTCTGTGACCTGCACACTCAGGAGGAAGAGGAGGGCAGGATCAATCACATGGAGAGTTTGTGCCTGGGCAACAACCCACTTTGTGGCTCAAAAAGTTTCTTCCCTCTCTGGAGTCCAATCCCAAGCAGCCCCCTGGTGCACTAAGCCATAAAGTGGGTGTGTAAAGGTTGCCAAATGGGAATAAAGATATGCCAAAAAACCAAATGGTCCAAATATGTTTGTAACTGCTTTACAGTTTCAGGTCAGGGATAGGCCTGCAGACAGGATTTTGTCTATTACTGCTTCCATCGTGACTTTAGTATGTGACCAAACAACTCCCAAGAACTTAACAGAGTAACCAGACCCTTGCCCCTTGTCCTTGTTGACAGCCCAGCCCCAGTTGGCCAATGCCAACCACGAGCTGGTTGCTGCCACTTCTAGATCTGCAAGAGAATCAGAGGTTAGCATAATATCATCAACATAATGAAACAGGGAGACTGAAGGCGGTTGCTCCCAGGTTGCCAGATCCTGGGCAACAAGTCCATGACAAAGGGTGGTGCTGTGCACATAGCCCCGTGGCAACATGAGAAAAGTCAATTGTTGACCTTCCCAGGTGAAAGCAAATTGTTCTTGACTTTCTGCCACAATGGTGATGGAGAAAAAGGCATTCACCAAATCCTCTACATAGTGGAAACACCGTAGAACACATGTCAAATGGTCCATTATCTACGTTACTTGGGCACAGTAGCATGTAAAGGTGGCATGTCATGACTTTATTTAGTTCACAATAGTCTACAGTCATTCTCCAGGAGCCATAAGTAATAAGTATTGGGCTTCTGCACAGGCCAACTCCCAATGGTGCTGTGGCCCATGCAGGCCACTGTAGGTCCCTGGGGGCTGCCATGACCCCTGTTGGCTACTGTAGCAGTGCCCTCACCAGCCTACACTCCCAAGATGGCTACCAGGTTCTGCTACCACTGGCACTCTCTTTGAAGAGGTCCCATCAGCAAGTGTGGGGCACAAGCTTTGCGTTCTGTCACCAGCACAGCCTAGAGACCGAGAGCGGCTGGCCCTGTGCACGCTGTCTCTTGGGGTGGGTCACCTGGTCCCTTCCAGGGATGAGCCCCTGCACCCAATTCAGTGTAACTCTGCCCCAGTTCCTCCCCGCTTGGGTGGGCACTTCACCCTGTCCCCACCCACCAGTCTGCCTGGTCTCACTGGCTGCAGTCAGGACCTGGGCAGCCACACAGGGAGCTGTACCAGCTACATTTTACAAGCATTGGTGCAAGGCATCATGGTATGCTTCTACACTTATGGGGCTGCAGGTCCACAATGCTGCCGCCCATGCTCTGCAGGCTGCTGCTTAACTGGGTGGCTGTCAGGAGGTCGTGCTCCCTGACCATGCTCATGGCACCTGGCTCCTGCTGTCTCCTGTACTGTTCACCCCAGAGGCTGCTCAGACTCTGTAGCATGTACGCCACATATTCACATGCCCTGCAGGGCAGCAGGGGCCCAGGGCTTCTCTCCAGTGTCAATGGGATCGAGCCTTCTGATCCCATTAACAGATGCTCGGCTGCTGCCAGGCATTGCTCCAGGGCCTCTAGGCATTGCAGCTGTTGCAGCTGTTGTGCCTGTTCCTGGATGGCTTGGCTGGCATGCTGCAATACAGCCAGGAAAAACCAGGCCACATGACCCACTGCTCTCCAATGGACCACAGGTAAGTTGATGCCCATCGCTGCCAGGGTCTTCCTGATGTCTTCTGGAACAGGGCATACAACATCCCAGTCCTCTGGAGGTTCCCACACTGAGAGGTAGGCCACCACTGGGTACCACAAGGAGTCTGGGGCCACACGTCCTCTATCTGGGGACTCCCAGAGGCACTGGGAGCACTACTCACTTCATCCTGCCAACTACACCAAATGTCAGCACCTAGGTTTTCAGCTAGGGTAGGCTTTGGTGGTGAGAGACCCAAGCGAAAGAAACCATGAGGAGCCAGCATGTTAGCTGTGCTTCATATCACAAGCAAGCATGCAAGCACTTTATTGCTGGCACCACTTATTACTGGTTACAGGGGTTTTTATACAAGTTTAGACAATTGTGGGATTGTGCCAAAACTTAGGTAAGTGGGGACTACAGCTCATGTGTACAATGATTTATAGGCATGTGATGATGACTGATAGTTCCAGGCTGCCTGCCTGGATTGCCCTTCAAAGGTGCACATAGTTCTGGGCTGCCTGCCCTGGACAGACTTTCAAAGGTCCCCACACATAGAAACCATAAAAATGAACCATTCAGAAAAAAGAATGCAATATCTGAATTTATAATACACTGGAAGGAATAAACAGTAGGTTAGATGAAGCAGAGGATCGAATCAGTGATTTGGAAGGCACGGTTGAAAAAAGAAAAACACCCAAGTAGTGAGGGAAAAAGAAAAAAATAATATTAAAAAATGAGGAGAGATTAAAAAATCTTTGATACAATATGAAGCATAGCAACATTTGCATCATGGGGATACCAAAAGCAGAAGAGAGTGAGCAAGGGATTGAGAACCCATTTGAAGAAATAATGAACAAAAACTTCCCTAACGTAGTGAAGGAAAAAGACACACAAGTCCAGGGAGCACAAACAGTCCCAAACAAGATGTATCCAAAGAGGCTCACACCAAGGCACATCATAATTAAAACGACAAAGCTTAAAGACAAGAAGAGAATCTTAAAAGCTGCAAGAGAAAAGCAGTTAGTTATCTACAAGGAGCTCCCATTAGACTGTCATCTGATTTCTCAACAGAAACATTTCAGGCCAGAAGGGGTTGATATGAAATAGCCAAGGTGATGAAAAGCAAAGACCTGCAATCAAGGTTACTTTACCCAGCAAGGCTATCATTGAAGGAGATTGAAAGAAAAATAAAGAACTTCCCAGACAAGAAAAAAACTAATGGAGTTTATTACTACCAAACCAATATTGCAACAAATGTTAAAGGGCTTGTTTTAAGAAGAAGAGGAAGAAGAAAAAGAAGAAAAACCAGGAAAATAGCTTTTAAAAATGGTAATAAATACATATCAATCTATAATCAATTGAAATGTAAATGACTTAAATTCTCCAATCAAAAGACATAGGGTAGCTGAATGGACAGATCCATATATATGCAGTCTCCAAAAGACCCACCACACAACAAAAAATACATACAGATAGAAAATGAAATTTCATGTAAATGGAAAGAAAAATAAACTGGGGCAGAAATACTTATATCTGGTAAAATACCTTTAAAACCAAGGCTATCATAAGAGACAAAAGAAGGACACTACATAATGATAAAGAAAACAATTCCAAAAAAGCATATAACCCTTGTAAACATTTATGACCCAACATAGGAGCACCTAAATATATAAAGCAAATCATGATGAACATAATGGAAGAGACTGACAGAAATACAGTCATAGTAGAGGATTTTAACACACCATTGACTTCAATGGATAGATCTTCCTAACAGGAAATTTGTGACACACTAGATCAAATGGATTTAATTGATATCTTCAGAGCCTTTCACCTCAAAGCAGCAAAATATACATTCTTTTCAAGAGACAAGGAATGTTTTCTAGGAGAGACCACATGATAGGACACAAAACAAGTCTCAATAAATTTAAGACTTAAATCATATCAAGCATCTTCTCTGACCACAATGCTATGAAACTAGAAATCAATCACAAGAGAGAAAACTGAAAAATACACAAAGACATGGAAGTGAAATAACATGTTACTGATCAAGGAATGGGTCAAAAATGAGATCAAAGAAGAAATCAAAAAATACCTTGAAACAAATGAAAATGAGAACACAACCACTCAAAACCTGTGTGACAAAAGAAAGCGGTCCTAAGAAGGAAATACATTGCATTACAGGCCTGTCTCAAGAAACAAGAAAAAACTCAAATAAACAATTTAACTTTACACTTTAAAGAACTTGAAAAAGAACAAAAAACAAAATGTAAAGTGAGTAGAAGGAAAGAAATAATAAAGATCAGAGCAGAAATAAACAAAATAGAGCTGAAAAGCAATACAAATGAACAATGAACACAAGAGTTGTTCTTTGAAAAGATGAACAAGATTGATAAACTTTAACCAAACTCATCAAAAAAGAGAGGAATCAAATAAATAAAATCAGAAATGAAAGAAGATATAACAACTGACACCAAAGAAACATAAAGGATTGTAAAAAAAGAAACATTATGAAAAACTATACACCAACAAATTGGACAACCCAGATGAAATGGATAAACTCCTAGAAACATACAGTCTTCCAAAATTAAATGAGGAAGAATCAGAGAATTGGAATAGACAGATTACACTTAGTGAAACAGTAATGAATAAAGTTCCAACAAACAAAATCCCTGGACCAGATGGCTTTACAGGTGAATTTTACCAAACATTCTGGGAAGAACTAACACCTCTCCTTCACAAACTAGTCCAAAAATTTAAGAGGAAGGAAGACTCCCAAGCTCATTTGATATGGTCAGCATTATCCTAATTTCAAAATCAGATAAAAACAGTGCAAAAAATTGTAGGCCAATATACTTCATTAACATCCTCAACAAAATATTAGCAAACTGAATACAGTAATACAATAAGATCATACTCCATGATCAAGTTGGATTTATTCAGGGTATGCAAGGTTGGCACAACATTTGCAAATCAATAAATGTGATACACCACATAAACAAAATGAAGGATAAAAACCACATGATCAGATCAATAGATACAGAAAAAAACATTTGATGAAATCCAGGACCCACTTATGAAAACTCAGCAAAGTGGGAATAGAGGGAACATAACTAAACATAATAAAGAGTATATATGACAAACGCTCTTCCAGCACTATATTCAATGGGCAAAAACTACAAGGTGTCCCCTTTAGATTGGGAACAAGACAGGGATGTCCAATTTTACCTCTCTTATTCAACAAAGTACAGGAGGTACTAGACATAGCAATCAGACAAGAAGAAATAAAATGTATCCAAATTGGAAAAGAAGTAAAACTGTCATTATTGGTAAATGACATGATACTGTACATTGAGAACTCCAATGATTCCAGCAAGAAATGACTAGAACTGATAAATGCATTCAGTAACTTATCAGGATACAAAATTAATAACAAAAATCATTTGCATTTTATATACCAATGAACTATCAGAAAGGGAAATTAAGAAAAAAATTCCATTCTCAATTGCTTCAAAAAGAATAAAATACGCAATAATAAACCAAGCCAAGGATGTAAAAAACCTGTACTCAGAAGATTATAAAACAATGAAAAACAAAGTTGAAAAAGATATAAACAAGTGGAAGCACAGAGCGAATCCATAAATAGGAAGAATTAACATTAAAATGCTCATACTACCCAAAGCAATCTATAGATTCAACTCAACTCCTACCAAGATACCAATGACGTATTTCATACAACTAGAACAAATATTTCAAAAATTTCCATGGAACCACAAAAAGCCAGAAATGGTAACAGAGACCTTGTGAAAGAAGAATAAAACTGAAGAAATTCCAGACTGTTATCTACAGTGGTTGCAGCACCGAAAGCTAAAAAAAAAAAAAAAAAAAAAAAAAAAAAAGGAATAGCCGTTTTATTCTTTGTTTTCTTAGTTTTTTGGTGTTTTTTTTTTATTTTTCCCCCTTTATTCCCTCCACCCTGCACCCGATCCCATCCTCCCCACACCTCTCAGTCCATGCCCATGGGATGCACACACCAATTCTTTGGCTTCTTAATTTCACACATTACTCCCAGCCTCACACTGCCCTTTTTTTTTTTTTTTTGGTCAACATTATCCTGCCACCACTTTCCACAACCCCACACGCCCCCACATCCCACCCTCAATCCTTCCCCAATTTGGCTTTGTCGATGGGTCCTTTATGCATCTTTCTTGATGACCCTTCTCCTCCCTTTCCACCATCATCATCTTCCCTCCCTCCCTCTGATTACTGTCAGTTTTTTATTCAATGTTGCTGATTATATTTTGCTTCCTTGTTTTATGTTGTTGTTGATTAAGTTCCATTTATAGGTGAGATCATATGGTATCTTTCTTTCACTTCCTCGCTTATTTCACTTAGCATAATGCTCTCCAGTTCTATCCATGTTATTGTGAAGGGTAGTAGATACTTCTTCCTTTCTGCTGTGTAGTATTCCATTGTGTAAATGTACCATAGTTTTTTCATCCACTCATTTACTGTTGGGCACTTAGGTTGCTTCCAATTCTTGGCTATTGTAAATTGTGCTGCTATTAATATTGGAGTGCATAGGTTCCTTTGAATTGGTGTTTCAGAATTCTTAGGGTATGATCCCAACAGTGGGATTGCTGGGTCAAAAGGAAGTTCCATTTTTAGTTTTTTTTAGGAAATTCCAAACTATTTTCCACAGTAGCTGCACCTGTCTGCATTCCCACCAACAGTGCACTAGGGTTCCCTTTTCTCCACATCCTCACCAGCACTTGTTTCTTGATTTTTTATGACGGACATTCTGAATGGTGTGAAGTCATATCATATTGTGGTTTTAATTTGCATCTCTCTGATGCCTAGTGATGCTGAGCATCCATTCATCTGTCTCTGGGACCCGTGTATGTCCTCCTTAGAGAACTGTCTGTTCAGATCCTTTACCCACTTTTAATTGGATTGTTTGTCTTCCTAGAGTAGAGTCAAGTGAGTTCATTATATATTTTGGAGATCAAACCCTCCTCTGAGGTATCATTGGCAAATATATTTTCCCATATGGTTGGTTCCCTTTTCATTTTGCTGATGTCTTCTTTAGAGATGCAGAAGCTACTTATTTTGATGAAGTCCCATTTATTTATTCTTTCCTTTCTGTTCCTTGCTCTAGGGGAAATATCGGTGAAAATATTAGTGTGTGGAATGTCTGAGATTTTCTTGCCTACAGTCTCCTCTAGGAATTTTATGCTGTTGCAACTTATATTTAAGTCTTTTATCCATCTTGAGTTTATTTTTGTGTCTGGTGTAAGTTGGTGGTCAAATTTCATTTTTTTGCATGTATCTGTGCAGATCTCCCAACACCATTTGTTGAAGAGGCTCTTTTTACTCCGTTTTATGCTTCTGTCCCCTGTGTCAAATATTGATTGACCATAGAGACATGGATTTATTTCTGGGCTCTCCATTCTATTCCATTGTTCTATGTGTCTATTCTTATGACCGTACCAGACTATTTTGATTGCAGTCGCCTTATAATATAGTTTGATGTCAGGCAATGTGATACTTCCTGCCTTGTTTTTCCTTGAAGTTACTGAAGCTATTCAGGGTTGTTTATGGTTCCATGTAAATTTTTGAAAGGTTTGTTCTATATCTGTGAAATATGTCATTGGTAATTTAATAGGTATTTCATCAAATCTATAAATTGCTTTGGGTAGTATGGACATTTTGATGATGTTAATTCTTCTAATCCAAGAACATGGTATATGCTTCCATTTTATTTGTCTCTTCCTTAATTGCTTTCTTCAAGGTATGGTAGTTTTCTGATTACAGGTCTCTTACCTCCTGGGATAAGTTTATTCCTAGGTACTTTAGTTTTCTTGTTGCTATGAAAAATGGGATTTTTCCCCTGATTTGTGATTCTTATATTTCATTGTTGGTGTACAAAAATTCCTTTGATTTCTGAATATTAACATGTATTCTGCTGTTTTGCCAAATTCATTTATTAGGTTGAATAGTTTTTTAGTGGAGTCCATAGGGTTTTCTATGTATACTATCATGTCATCTGCAAACAATGCCAGTTTTACTTCCTCCTTTCCAATTTAGATGCCTTTTATTTCTTTTTCTTGTCTGATTGCTGTGGTTAGGACTTCCTATTCTATGTTGAATAGAAGTGGTGAAAACGGACACCATTTTCTTATTCCTGGTCTTAGCGGGAAAGCTTTTAGTTTTTGCCCATTGAGTATGATGTTGGCTGTAGGTTTCTCATATATAGCCTTTATTACCTTTATTATGTTGAGATATGCCCCCTTTACTCCCTAATTTGCTCAGTGTTTTTATCATAAATGGGTGCTGTACCTTATCAAATGTTTTCCACATCTACTGATATGATCATGTGATTTTTATCTTTCCTTTTCTTTATGTGATGTATTATGTTTATTGACTTGTGAATATTGTACCATTGTTGCAT